>OU015500.1:1355294-1955294 GCA_907164885.2 Dolomedes plantarius
GTGCTAGTCACATATTATAAATATGTAATAATCCCATTATAGAAAATAAGATAACACATTCTATATGGACAATGGTTATAAATACATAACTCCATTTTAAAGAAGATAATATTCTACATGGAGGAAGATTACGAGAACAGGGATTAGGGGCACTCGAAAAATATTATTCATCCTTTATCTTACAATCACTGTTATTCCAGTCGCAATAATTCTCCTAAAATGTAAAATATGAAAATTATATCATAGCATTAAACTTTGAAGATTTTGACAATGTTGCAAAAGGCCAAATGAAATTTATTACACACTAGCTGAATACCCGCACTTCGCTATTTATTTATAACTAGCTGAGTGGCAACCCGATGTGTTGCTTTTTCGATTTAAAATAAAATAGTTTCATTTCTTAAAGATTAAAAACCGTTTAATCACTTTTAAAAATATATTAGAATTTTTAAAAAATGAAATAATTTAAAATTTTCTTCCTCAAATTTCGTTTTTTGGCTTTTCAAATAATTCTTTCAAATCTCCGTTTTCAAATTTTGCTTTTAAGACAACAAAAATTCATTCAATTAGAAAAAATTCAAAAGCTTTTAACTTCTCATTTCCTAAAACTAAAATTATTTCTGGTACTTTAAAATGATTTTTGGATTTCAATTATTAAATCACTCGTTCTGAACTAATAATTTTTACTTTAGGCAACTGAGCAGAATTTCTTTTGAAGAGTAAAGTTCCTGGGTCTATTGACTTTAACTCCTGTCGCAAGATGCTTATTATCACTGTATATGTGCTCAATAGAAAAAATTATTAAGTTAAATTAAATTTAAAGTTACCAGTTACATTAATATAAAAATTAAGTTTAAAACCTTCAAAAGTAGAAGGGTAAGATAAATTAAAAAATTAGAAATATATTAAGATTAAAAAATTAAGATTTAAATGAAGAATTAAAAATTTAAAGAAAATAAGTTGATATTAATTATAAAGTTACGGAAAAAATGACCCTCAGCAAACAATATGGAAAGTTCGCATAATAAAAGAAAAAAAGGCCCTGTGCAGGGTCAAACAATTCGTAATGAGATGATTGCAGAGTTCCGCGGGGGGAAAACAAAAAACACGAAGATAGGGAAAATTGGAGAATGCAGCACCACCTAGGACCGAACCCGTAATGTAGGGTTTACCAGGTCAGCGCGATAGCACTGCGCAATGACAGCAGACAGGCAGTTGAAAAAGATGGCAGATATATCGCGGTAAGGCTGAATGTAAATATTAATCTCGGGTGGAAAAAGTGCTTAAAAAAATAGAAAGACAGTACTGACGAATTCAAAATTAGAGGTGGAAGAATCCTATCAGTTGCTCATTAATTAGAAACAAATTTTACGAACTTGCTGGAATTATTAGTGAGTAAAATAATAAGTCGAAATATTATGAACTCGGCATTCTGTTAAAAGGGAGTTTTGAAAGTACGCTCTTTTAGAATGAAAACTTTTTTTTTTATTGAATGTATTTGGTATATTTTGGAAGCTGAACATCTAGCAAATGCCGATAAATCGTAAAATTGACATTTATAGGTGCAGAATACCGAAATATTTGTCCATCAAAATTGTCGATTTCGTGAAATTCGGAAAACTGCTTTGGAGAAAAAGCTTCGTTTGCAATGAAAAGCATTTTTAAATTTATTAAAATATGTATATCCTTAAAGATGAAGAGTTGTAAAACACAATGAAATAAAAAAATTGTCGATTGGAGGACGGAAAAGTTGAATTTTGCATGCATGAAATTAGTGGAAATTTGTGAAACCGAAAGGAGCTGGCTCATCCGGAATGTCAGCTGTTTCTGCTCTCCTCTTCTATTGAGTTCGGCGGTTTTAAATGAATATCTAAAAAAGTTTAAAGTTTTGAAAGTTGAGGATAGCATCAGTGCACGTATCTCGGCCGTCCACGTATATCGGTACCAGTCCCGATATCCTGCTATGCTCGGTTCGCGAGATTAGCCCATCCCCGTGTCTGCTGACTGACAAACTAACATTTGCTTACCCTCAGCTGTTAATAGTAAGACTAGCTGAGTGGCAACCCGATGTGTTGCATTTTCGATTTAAAATGAAATGGTTTTATTTCTTAAAGATTGAAAACTGTTTATCACTTTTAAAAATACATTAGAATGTTTAAAAAACGAAATAATGATTTAAAATTCCCTTTTTCAAATTTTGGTTTTTCGCTTTTGAAATAATTCTTTCAAATTTCCTTTTTCAAATTTTCTCTTTAAACAGATAAAGAAGATCATTCAATTAGAAAAAAAGTCTAAAGGTTTTAACTTCTCCTTTCCTGAAACTAAAATTATTTCTGGTGCTTTAAAATTATTTCTGGATTTCAATTATTAAATGACTCTTTCTCAACTAATAATTTTTCATTTTGGCAACATGGCCGAATGTAAATAGAAAATCTCATGGGCGAAAAAGTGCTTAGAAAAATAGAAAGACAGTTCTCAGGAATTCAAAATTGGTGGCGGAAGAATCCTCATCAGTTGCTCATTAATTAGAAACAAATTTCACGAACTTGCTGGAATTTTTAGTGAGTAAAATAATAAGTCGAAATATTACGAACTCCCCATTCAGTTACATTAAGATACTGTGACGATCAGTGCGGGAAATTTCAAAAGAGAGTTTTCTAAGTACGCTTTTTTAGAATGATAACATTTATTTATTAATTGTATTTCGTATATTTTGGAAGCTGAACATCTAGAAAATGCCGATAAATTGTAAAATTGACATTAATAGGTGCAGAAAACCGAAATATTTGTCCATCAAAATTGTCGATTTCGGGAAATTCGAAAAACTGCATTAGGGAAAAAGCTTTGTTTGAAATGAAAAACATTTTTAACTTTATAAAAATGTGCATATCCTTAAAGATGAAGAGTTGTACAACACATGGGAATAAAAAAATTTGTCGATTGGTGGGCGAAAAAGTTCAATTTTGCATTCATGAAAATAGTGGAAATTTGCGAAACGGAAAGGAGCTGGCCCACCCGGAATGTCATCTGTTTCTGCTGTCCGCTTCTTTTGAGTTCGGTGGTTTTAATTTTATAATTTAAAAAGTTTAAAGTTTTGAAAGTTGAGGATGGCACCAGTGCAAGCGTCTCGTCCGTCCGCGTCCATCGGTACCAGTCGCGACATCCGACTATGCTCGGTTCACGAGATTAGCACGTCCCCGTGTCTGCTGACTGGCAAACTAACATTTGTTTACCTCCAGCTGTTATTATATAGTAGACTAGCTGAAGTACCCGGCGTTGCCCAGGATTTTAAGTATGTATGTTATCAAAATCAATTTAAAAACTAAACACAGTATAAATAACATAGAAAAAAAACACATGAAATGTTACACTCATCTCAGAATTTTGGTAGATTCAGCATTTCATAATTGTTCGACTAAAAGCTGAAAAGTAAAAATGTCAAAATATTGTCAATTTTGTTAATCTCAATTTTGTTACAGCACACCTTACTAATAAATTAATTCATACAGTACAACACTTCAATAGCATGCAATTTCATACAGTATACTTAAAAATAAAAAAAATTCAAAATTACCATCATTACATGAATGCAAACCACTAAATACATTAGTTATACTCCTTTCGCTAACAACATAACATAACATGTATATTTATCTTTATATTTTTACATTTAGACATTTACCAAGTATTTTATAATTGCAATGCATTTCATAAGTTAACTAATGAAATGCATTGCATTTCATTAGTTAACTTATGAAACAAACTGCATTACAGTTTGTTGTACCAGATACGGCTTTTCGCTTTACGGCCAACTTTTCCGGAACGTATCTAGGCCGTAAAGCGAGGTATGGGTATATTATTTAATCCGGTTTTTTACATATGAAGGAATATGTAAAAAACACTTTTTACCCCCCTTCACCCTTGGGGGGGGCGAATTTTGAAAAATCCTGAAACTGATTTTAGGTAATCAAGTTCCTTACATTTTAAAGCAAGAATATCTGTTTTTTTTTCTTTCAGATATGAGGGAATATGGGAAAAATGCGTTTTGCCCCCTCTCCCCCTTTTGGGCCAAATTTTGAAAAATCCTGAAATTGGTTTTTAGGTATTCATGTTCCTTACATTTTAAAGCAAGAATCTTTAACATATCAATTTCCTTCTTTGAGATATGAAGGAAAACACGTTTTGCCCCCCCCCCCCCCCCCCCCCTTGGGGGGGGGCCGAATTTTGAAAAATCCTGGAACTGATTTTTAGGTATTCGGCTTCCTTTTATTTTAAGGTAAGAATCTTATGGATATCCGTTTCATGTGAAAAACACGTAAAATCACGTTTAGCCCCCCCTCCCCCCCTTGGGGCCGAATTTTGAAAAAAATCCTGAAACTGATTTTAGGTAATCAAGTTCCTTACATTTTAAAGCAAGAATCTTTTGGATATCAATTTCCTTCTTTGAGATATGAGGGAATATGGGAAAATACGTTTTGCCCCCTCCCCCCCTATGGGGGCCGAATTTCGAAAAATCCTGAAATTGGTTTTTAGGTATTTATGTTCCTTACATTTTAAAGCAAGAATATGGATATCTGTTTTCTTCTTTGAGATATGAAGGAAAATGTGATAAAACACGTAAAAACACGTTTTTCCCCCCTCCCCCCCTTGGGGGCCTAATTTTGAAAAATCCTGAAATCGTTTTTTAGGTATTCATGTTACTTACATTTTAAAGCAAGAATGTTATGGATATCAATATCCTTCTTTGAGATATGAAGGAATATGTAAAAAACACGTTTTGCCCCCCTCCCCCCCTTGGGGGGCGAATTTTGAAAAATTGCTTCTTAAATGACGCCTTCAGCACAAAAGTAATAAGCTCCTAAAATTTGATATCTGTATCTCCAATAGTTTTTGCTGGGCGTTGATACGTGTATGTATATATGTATATATAAGTCAGGACTTCTTCCTTTATAGATATAGATAAATACAACGTGCAGTGTATGCAATTAATTCCAACCAAAATAAAAATTATAAAAATATCGTAACGGATATTTTTATAGACCAAATAATAATGATGAAAATATTCAAATTAAATTTAATAGAACATACTAAAGAATGCAGTACTTTTAATATAGTACAGTTTAAGGAACTTTTTTTTTACTGTAATTTAATATTTTTTTGGATAATGTCCAATCGTCTGCCGTATTAGCAAGAAAAGAAAATATTTTTTGTCAATTTATTTCGTCGTTATGCACGTGACGCAAAATTAATTTGAAGTATCACAACCCAGATGATAGCCGAATGGCTAGGGCGCTGGCATTCGGTTCAGATCCTGAGGGTTCGAGTTCCACAGTTGACATGAATGAGCGTATCCATTCGGAATCGGCTTTAAACTCTAGGTCCCGGTCTAATTAGCCCTCGTGTAGCAAAAAGTGGACCGTAGTGCTCCAAACCAAATCAAACCAACCGGCAGTATCACAAAAAGAAAAGAAACCACGTGATCGGCATTTAATAAATTAAATTCCGAAAATGGATACTTCAAAAATCAGAAAATAAAGGTAAAGATTCAAAATAGATTTCATTTTAAAGGAATTTTTATGTTCTTTCTCGTGATGTAAATTTTATAACCCTCAGATTATTATTTTAAATGCAAACTTTAAAGAATGTTACAAAAACAACTTAAAAATTAAATTTTTAAAAATCTAATGAGAATTTTTCAAAAATCTTTCTTAGTGCACACGTACACTATAAGAAGAATCACCATGCAAAATTTCAGCCATTTAGGTCCAGCGGTTTGGTCTGTGCGTTATCTATCAGTCAGTCAATCAGTCAGTCAGTCTGTCAGTTACGGAACTGATTTATATATATATAGATAATGTTTCAATTCGTAGACGAAATGTGATATTACTTAATGTTGACGTTTAAATAAGGTTTACATAGAAAAATTACTTAAGTAATTAAATAAGAATTTTTCCTCCAAAATTAGTAAGTATAAATTAGTTACCAGTGAAAAGAATGCCCATGCAATACATGCTTTCAATATCAAGCTGACCGATTGTATTTTCTATCTGATTAAGAAACGGATGAGTAAGGGAATATATTTTCATTTCAGCCGTCTCATTTAATTAAGGTCGTAATATCCGAGAGGATTTTGCCGGGAAAATCTTCCAGTATCACTTTCTGATATCTACGAGGTTATTTCTAAGCAGAACTTTGTATCCAGGGAAGGAAGTCACATGGGGTTACTCTGTCCCTCCTAAGCTCTTTCTCTACGATATTCTTTTCTATTAATGCACTCTTCCCCGTAATCGCGTTTTCTAGTCCGACGGTTGCGGGACTTTTCACCCTTCCACATAAATTCATTATATATATATATATATATATATATATATATATATATATATATATATATATATATATATATATATAGATAGAGAAGTGGGGGGGGGTTCTGGGTCGTTCTTTCCATTGTTTAAACCGGTTTTATTTATACGTCTCTTTCTTTATAGTTCCAAGAAAGTGACTGTTTTGAGGGCGTGGCCAGGGAAAAGAGGTTTTTTCCATAAAATTGGCTCCATGAAGCCTTGAATTGATTTTAACCAAAACATACAGAGGTGTCCGGCTAGAGAAGTTTCACTCTGTATGTGTGTATATATATACACTCAAGAGCCAAAACATTATGACCACCCCTACATTTTGCAATGAATTCGCCTGGATGACGTGGAAGGCACGTGATCAGGTGGAAGTGGTATTAAACTGCTGCTGGAGAGTCTGAAGAATCATTCTTTCACTTACTTCTGTGTGTGATGGGTATGGTATAGGGTCTAAGGCTGCGGATCTAAGCGACTTTGATAGAGGGCAGATTGTAATGGCTCGAAGGCTCGGGACAAGTATTTCCGAAACTGCACGACTCGTGGGTTGTTCGCGACCTACAGTTGTTAGTACTTATGCAAAGTGGATGAATGACGGTGAAACCAGCAGTAGACAGCATGGTGTTTGACGTCCACACGCTATCAAAGAAAAAGGTCGCCGGAGACTGTCTCGCATGGTGAAGCAAAACTGGAGACAGACAGTGGCTCAGCTGACAGCCCAATACAATGCAGGGCCAAGTAGAATAGTATCGCAGCACACTGTTCAGTGGACACTGTTGGAAATGGGGCTACGCAGCAAACGTCCCACTCGTGTGCCTTTGCTGACCAAGCGTCATGGTCAACTGCGCCTGCGCTGGGCCAGGGAACATCGCGACTGGTCCATGGATCAGTGGGAGAGAGTTGCCAGGTCAGATGAATCACGGTTTGTCATTCATCACGCCGATGGCCGTGTCAGAATACGCCGTCTTCCAGGCGAACTGTTGCTCCCTCAATGTACAGTAGGTCATACACAGCCCGGTGGTGGCGGTATTATGCTTTGGGGGACGTTCTCTTGAGCGTCTCTGCGACCCGTGGTTGTGGTAGAGCAGACCATGAATGCTACAGGGTATCTGAACATCATTGCGGACCAGTTGCACCCTTACATGGCCTCTGTTTTTCCAGCTGGAAATGGAATGTTCCAACAGAACAACGCCCCGTGTCACAAGGCTAAAATTGTGTTGGAGTGGTTCCAGGAACATGATGCTGAATTCCAGTTAATGTCCTGGTCGTCTAACTCACCGGATCTCAATCCGATAGAATACATTTGGGATGTTATGGGACGGCAGCTCAGAGTTCAAAGACCACCAATTCGCAATATCTCGGATTTGCGTGACCGTTACTTAAAATTCTGGTACAATCTGTCTCCGGCCATCTACCAAGGAGTTGTGGCATCCATGCCAAGGCGGGTTGAAGCTGTGTTGCGCACCAAAGGTGGGTCAACTCGTTATTGACAGGTGGTCATAATGTTTTGGCTCTTGAGTGTATATATATTTATTTATTTTATCATTCTTTTCATGGCCATTCTTCCTTAATTTACATGAACCTAATAATTATTTCCAATCATCTGTACCTCCTTTTCCTTGTCGACATCTCATTCAGATTTACATTCATCTTTTCTTAAGAGTATTACTGAGACGTAAAACGAACTTCCTTTATTTGAGTCTTATTCTGGAAAATGTTCATACTAGTCAGGATGAATGACATCTGTCTTACATATATACATACAACGAATAATTTTTTGGTTTTTGAGGGAGGAAGAATTATCAGTTATTGATTAGGAAACCTAATTGCATTTACGCTATTATTGCTTGATTTTTAGTTATATCAGACTTTAATTTTTAAACAAAAAATTATTAGCAGCATAATCTCTTTTCTGTTATGCATAGTAAACATTCCTGTTATGTATGGTTAAGGTCTACGTTTCAAAAAAAAAATTAAAGTAAAACAAGTGAGTTTTTATGTTATTTTTATTCATTTTGCTATCATTACAGCAGAAAAGATGTAGGATAAGTGACAAATTTTGATATGCACATCAATTCTAGATCCATTGCAAATATAGGGTACATAACGTATTTATAAAACTGCGACCATTTATTATGAGAGTATTGATTTAAATCCCTCAATAAATATTTTTTTGCGCACTTCATGATTTCATTTCCATATGGATGCTGTAATTTGATTATTACAAATAATTATTCAAATTTTATTCTGGTATCAGAATATTTTTCTGCCGATGTGATTTAATATCGCTTTGCAACATATAATTTTCTATTCTGAAGGAAACAGTGTGTTGTTATGGAGAAAAATATCAATAAATTAACTCTATTATTTTTTTATCGACTATATTTTGCAAACAGTTTGGTGGGTAACTTCTTTCATTTATATTTGATTCCGCGCAATTTTTGGGGTCAAACATCTCTACTTATTTATATTCATTGCAATTTTTCATTGTAACTGATAACTACAAAACTTGTATTTGCTGTTCGAATTCAAAAACTGTCCACACTTTATAAATATAGAATGTATCAAATACTATAGTATTCCTTTTCTGTCATATATTGCATTGATGCTATAACATAGCAAAAAATGATGATACATCCTTATTAAAAGATTATATACATATATATATATATTATATAAATATAAATAAAGATCTTTATCTATTGCAAAATAAACATATTCAACGTCTAAATTCTTTTAGTATGCACAATGAAAAAAAATAGTGTCTCGAAATTATATTTTATTGCATTTTTAAACACCCCTTTTGCAATTTTTCATAAACCGAAGAATGCAATCGAATACATCGAAAATATTCTCTTGATTAATGTTTTTTTATTCGTCTAGTAATTGTTCTTTTTGTTTATAAATTTGAAACTTTAGATTATTATTCTTGGGTTACATATTAAGAGATAACACTAAGGATTCAAATTTATTTCTTTATTAAATGTTTAATATCTGTAATAATTAATATTTTTGCAAATAGCTGAATAAATTTCTCAATATTTGGCAATATTAGTTATATGTTTATTTTTGGTAAAATGTTCATTTACTGTCCTTGAATACTGTATTTCAATATGCAACCCTTTGGCGGTATTTAAGCTAAAGGTTGGCGAGTTTGGAGACACATTAAGCTCCGTTTTGAGTGCCAGGAGAACCGACGAGGTCTCACCTACGGGTTGCAGATATCGAGTTCTGGAATTTTTTATTTGTAGAAAAATCGAGAATGTAGCCAAAGGTATATAAGGAACTGGTATATAAACCCAGTATTCTCTGCGTGAAGTTCGAGGCCTGTGTGTATTGTCGCAAACGGACAGATTCGTTAAACTTCTCTGCATTGCTGTGTCATATTTGGCATCTGTTTAGGTCTAAAAAGCAAATTAACTTGTGTCGCTGTTATTTGGAGTGGTCATTCTCAAATATAGACGAACGAGAAACACAACAATGTGATTACTTTTATTTATTGAAACTTAATACGTTTTGCATGAAAACATACATAAATGTCCATTTAAATAACCGTGTAGAAATATCACAAATTTGAATCGTTTTGCTCTTTAATTTTGTAACCGCATTTAAATTTTCAAGCACGTGAACATGACGCACAAACTGAAAAGGAGTGTGGGAGCCATTAATAATTTCCAAACGGGTACACAATTTTAACCTTTACAAAGGCTAAGGAACAAATTTCATTTTCCTCGTGTCACAGAATTCCCTGAGGTTTAGGGCCTTTTATCTCCAGTTCGAATGATTTCATAAATAAAAAACAAGATAGGAGAAATCTCTCTTACTCTTAAACTTAATTCTGGATCTGGATCCGAACCACTCCCTTGGGTAAAGTTGGATTCAAAAAAAGAAAAAAATGGAAGGCGGTAAAAAAGTCCAAAGTTTTTATTTTAGAGGCAGTTGATGGAATTTAATCTCTCAAAGAAAATTTTTCAGAGAATTTTCCTTCCCTTTCATGCTGATAAACTACGATTGAAAAAAATAAATAGTGGAAAGGTATTCCTTTAAAGAATTCACTGCGAGGGATGTAGAAATTCTTAGCATTTATTACGGGATTAATCGCTTGCCAAGTGCTTGTTTTCGAGCAATACCTCCTTTCCGATGTGTTATATTTCAATATATCATCGTTCGGGTCCTTATGTGACACCAAAGGTAATATATTAGGGTTTGCGAGTAAAACCTGTTTATGGATGAAATAACTGATTTCCATTTATGCATGTTTCGCAAGAATTTTACTGTAAATATTTTATTGGAATGTTTCGGATAAAACTGCAGACACGGTTGATAGAAAATGGGTGTAATTATATGCATTTTTGAGGATTAGTATACAGTTCTCGGGAATCTAGGAAAACCAAATTAAATGCGTAATTATTCATTAATGAAGCCTTCAAAAATTTAGATCATTCAAATCTTTGTCAAAAATATCTGAAATTTCCCGACAAGTTCACAGCGTAACATTTTTACAGTCGTGAATTGAATTCGTCGCTGGTCGAATGGTGAGAATTTTCTGTCAAATTCCTAATGACACATTTTTATAGTCCTGGTTGTGTGGCCAGAATTTCCTGACACATTCCTAACGACACATTTTTACAGTTCTGGTCGTATGACGAGAATTTCAAGATCAATTCCTAGCAATACACTATTGCAGACTTGGTCAGGCCCTGATTTTCCATTAGGCCTGGTAGGCCCGGCCTAGGGCCCCCCCTCCCGAACGTTGGGGGCCCCCAAAATTTTAATTTTAAAAGGAAAAACGAAAAAAACTTCCCAATTCAATTTTTTTTATTTTACCTTTTTTAATAGCAATTTTTTTATATATCCTTTCAAATTTGATTGATTGATTGCTTCATCATATGTATAGTTATATGTATAATTCATCATTTGTATGTTATAGTGTATATAAGGGATTAATAAGTTTTTCTGGTTGCATTGTATCGGTGTTTTAATGATGAAGTTAATATGTTGTATTGCTTTTTCTTATTTGATAATGTTCTAGACTTCTACGCTTCAAATAGCCAATTCTTGGTAAAATGGTACTTTCACAATGATTCATGATTAATTTTTTTGTGTGTGTCAATTTTGGAAATTTTACGTTCACATCAGTGTAAGGGGGCCCCCATCCCGAGTTGTGCCTATAATCAAGAATTTTCTAAATCGGGCCCTGGCCTTGGTCATATGGAGAGTATTTCCGGCGAAATTCCTCACCATTCACTTTTAAAGTACTTTTTGTATGGTGATAATTTTCTGTCAAATGTCTAACGATGCACTTTTACAGGGTTGTATGACGAGAATTTCCCGACAGATTCCTAACGAAACGCTTTCGCCGTTCTGTCCGCAGAAAGGCATCTTCCTCCCACGACATTTTTACAGTTCTAGTTCTGTGACTGGGGGTGGCCCCACGTAAAGTGCTGTGTATTGACTTGTTTAGGCTACTGAGCACAATTCTACTCATTTTAATGTACTTTACAGACAGTTTTGGGCCTCACATAAATCAGCGAGTGATCGTATACGTGCGTTAGTCTTTCAGCAGTAAATAGTGAACAACAGAAATAAGCTAAAAGTAAAAAAAATTAGATTTGTTTTGTTCATTTTATTAAACTCATAGTTTATTACCTAATTTATATTTGTTGTAGCCTGTTACAGACAGTTTCCTAGAAAATATTAGAATTAAATAAGAGCGCCAATACAGATTGTGTGATAAGAAATGATAATTGGTTTTATATTGTGGGACGCGAGACGTAATTTTCATTGGCAGTACAATCGAACTCCGTTATAACGAACTTCAAGGGACCAAAGGTTTTGTTCGCTATATCCGGTTTTTCATTACATCCGAACTTTTAAGAAAACTGTTAGAATTCACAAAATGTATAACTCATTAGTTGCTATGTGTATTCAATGATGGTGTATTAAAAAATGATAAAACCTATTAAAAATAATCATTAATGTATTAAAAATTGACTAAAATCGACTACATTAAACTAACACAATACTAATTAAATTAACTAAAAATGAAGACAAATGGAAAAAATTAATTTTACCTTTAATTGTTGCTCCCTGTTTTGATACAGAAATAATCGGTAATCTTCTGCTGAAGTAATGCCGATTTGAAAAATCATTTTATGAATTTCTTTGCACAATACATCAAATGACTCCAACACCCTTTCTTCCACTGTTTGTGTAGACGAAAACTTATTAATGACACGCATCGCTGCTGTAGAATCTGAGATGATGGGAATTTCGCCATTTATGTGCTCCTCTTCAGCTGCATCAGATTCAGAATCTTCAATTTCAGAATCATTCATTATAATTTCTTCCACAATATCTTCATCAGTCGGATTTTCACATGTAATGACTTCATCATCCAATGTGTTTGCACAATTGTACGCCACAATCTGAGAATGATGAATTTGTGCTTTCTATCCACATCGCGATAAGTAAATCTTCATCCTCATGTTCCTCAACATTCTTTGCTTCTTCGACATTCTTAAAAAGTTTGAAAATTAAAAAAAAATTAGTTGTCGACTGAAAAAAAATGTTCATTATAGCCGATTAAGATTTCGGAGGTTCGCTATAAAAGGATAAATTAGCATTAAATACAATGGAAAATGGCGGGACCAAAATTTTCTTTCGTTATACCCGGAGTTCGTTATATACTCGGATTCGGTATAACGGGGTTCCACTGTATATGTTTATATGACCCCGAGTGCTGAATTTTTGCGTGATTTTATGTATGAAAAATAATTACTTTCAGATGAAGGGGGAAGACTAATATTTTTCACCTTTCGTGAGCTAAAAACCAATAAAATATTAATGATGTGTCCTGACGTTTGGAAAACAATCTGAGTTCTGAACGTCACGCTGCTGTAACTGGAAAGGAAAATAATAGATACGCTATAGATTCGCAGATAATCGTCAATGTACTATTCATGAAATATTTTTCTGTAATGAAGACTGACTAGCAGTTATTATTAAACTCATTAAAATATACTTTTTGTGACTCACTAATATCACGTCAGCACGCAGTGTGAGATCAATAATTTATCCACTCTTGTATTTAATTGTTTCCATACAAAAGCAATCCGTTGCGAAACGTTGCGAACGTACACAGGTCATGCGCCTTTTCACAAGAATATTTCTCCTGATTACAAGTGGCCCTTTTCAGTTCCTGCATTTATTTACTAGAATGAAAAGAAATCACACACAAAATGAGATGCACTTGAATTCAATAATATTTGCAATCATATGAAAAATCAATTTTATTCAAAGGATATTTTTCGTTTTTATCTGTGTTTGCTTAAATATGTTCAATAATATTGCATTTGTAAGTCAGCAATGAATTAAATTAAACTTTAGAATGCAATGAAAATGTTGTAGAGTTAACAATAAAGTAGTTCAAGGGGCTTAGTAACCAAAAGCACCAATTTTTCTTTTTATTGACGCTTATTTAACCGTGATGCTTTCTCTCAAATATGTCTATGTATAAAACCCAACAATGTATATAATAAGGCTTTCAAAGTTTGAAATAATGTTTAAAAAATATAAAGATGTTTTACTGTTTTTATCATTGGTGAACGGTGATCTATTTGTACAATTTTTTTCACTTTTGTGCATAAGAAATGTTATTAATCTATGATTTTCCTGCAGATTTTAACAAAATTTATAACTGCTTGACAGAGGAAAAATATCCTTTTTTCAGTGTAACGTTTCTTTACATCTCTTCTCATTTTACTTTAAAAATCTTTTCTCCAAACAAAAATCCTTGTGACAGTTCGATGAATGTTGTAAGAAAAAAAAAATTGCAAAAATATTCAGCGAGATATCGTCCAAAGGATTTTATCTATTGATTTATTAGTTTTGTAAAGACGGTAGCTAATAATAAATTCTATTGTGAGATTAATGAACTTCAAGTATACATTACCATATATTGAGTACAGCATTAAAAATGTAATACCGACTATGTAGACATGAAGAAGCGCATTGGGCTATTTATTTGTAAAAGTTCCATATTACGCATTACAATAAGAAAATGTTTTTTTAAAGCATATTGCGTGCTTTATCCCTCTTTAATAAGTAATATATTTTTTTTACATTTTTTGTCAGATATTAATTCTAAAAACGATTTTACCCCGAAGGCAGTAGGGTAATATCGTTTCATCTCAGATTCTAGATTTAGCTTTATATCAACGAAACTATTGCAATATTTCTCAATAACAGTAACTGACTTCTTTCTTACTCAAGAAATTAATGATATATGAATTTGGGAGGCTATTATTATATTTCACCTTATAAATTGTTAAGGCTGTTGTGTACTTACGCCACTGAATTCGCTCACCTCAATGTTAATCTCTGGACAAAATGTGTACAAAGATAGCCAACCTGGACTGAACGATTTTTTAAAAATTGCATTCAGTTATAGAGAAAGAAATTTGGCGTCTTGAGCTTTTAATCTTTTTTTTAATGCAAATAACATTTTTAAAATTAAATTATTCGAGGCAAATTTTCGGGTCTAGTGTTCTCTAAACTCTCATCATTTCACGAAATTGATAAAATGATTCATCCTTTGGAGAGGTGCAGAAAATCTCAGGCTATCTTAAAATGCCATTTTTATTGGATTATCGGCACTAATGTAGCTGCCAATAATAGGCCCATTTTCTCCATGGGTTAACACTGAAGTGAGCGAATCCAATAGGGTTAGTACACAGCAGCCTTAAGAAACTGTGATCAACATTTCACGACATATTCGGAATGGTATTAAGGAATCGAATCGTATAAGGCATTGAATAAATCCTTAAACTCATTTTTTTATAGTTTCATGATAGCTAAATTTTCTTTGCACATCATATTAAAAATAATTACGTATGCTTTTTTCCTACAAACTTCATTAAAATTTCATTCAAAAGTAACGCAGATATTTCCTTTTAAAGTAATTTATTTCTTGCTCGAGGTTATATGTACATTTAAAATGCATCATTTATCCAAGAGTCAAAAATATTTTTGAATGTGAGATAACGTTCCTCGTTTTTAATGCAAGTGTTTTTGTGAAGTTACCCCATTATTCACCATTATGCAACGTCACTATGTACGAAGCAGATTTCTAAGAAGCGTCCAGCATAGTCTCATGTGATAATATAAATTAAAAACAATTTTAGTAAAAAGGAACGGTAGAATCAATCCCAGCACAATTTTAAGGAAGCATCTTAAGGAAATAAGTATAACTTAAAGTATATCCAAAACAATATTTTGGAACAAAAAACATTCCCATTTCTAGTTTTAGATACATGAGCTATGAATTTCTCAATGTACTCCCCCGTGTGGAAAAACCTCCATAACACATCTACGTACATTAAGTTAGAATTCAAAAGTGTTACTCTGATTTTTTAGAGCGATAAAATGCAGTATCACAAGTTCGTGTACCTAATTTGGAGGTAGAGGAATTTCCATGGAATTTAACTCAAAACTCACGCTGATTTCTTTCTGTCTATACAAAGTGCATTCCTGCGGGAAAAATCCTTTTGTTTTCTGAGTGGGGGAAGTCTCTAAAATCCGTGCACAGTTGATGTGTAAAAGTTTCCAGAAATAAGTGTTACTATTTTTCAAGATTTTCCATCTGGTCATTGTTTCGAAGGAAGATCTCGACACTATACATTAGACTTCTCCCGTCAATCTGAAAAGTCACAGCAGTCCACTATTATATAGGGTTGTCCAGTAAGGCTCATCGTAAAACGTGGCAGATTTCAACTAGTATAATTTCGAACAACAAAGCTGGCATGACTTTTCAGGTGGAAAGAGTTTGGTTGAGGGTTTTACGGTTGTGGCGCCGATATAACTGATGTCTGTGTTTCGTATTTTCTTACTCATTTTAAGCTTGCAAACCATAAAAAAGCACGTGGTAAGATTATGAAATTTTTAGTAGTTTCATGTAATTTGAAACCATATAAACAAAATATATTTACGTTATACTGAGTAAAATATATTTACATGCTGATATTGTATTAGGCCTATTGCTTCTTATGTGAAGGGCTGATCTTCCAAAAGTTTTGTGGTTTGGTTGGTTTAGAGCTCAACAATTCTATTTGATAGACAACGGCTAATTAGGCCTGGACATACAGTTTAAGCCTTGTTGACATCGCTTCCTAAACTTAGCGTGGCAAAAGAACTGAAATATTTTAACCGATTACAAACCTTAACAACTCCGTGGCTAATCGTTTGGAGATTTAAAAAATGTTGATACCCGTAACGTTTCTCCTGCTGCAGAGACAATACGAAAAAGTCCTAAAGCCGATACCAGAAGGCTACAAATATCCGTACCAACAAAGAGACTAGAACCCAAAGGATCGGCTGAGCCGAATGCCATAGCTGATCATCATAAGCGTAGCGTGCTTCCAAAAAAAATTTTTTTTTTTTTTTTGAGGGGGGGGGGGCACGGATTGAATTCAGTTAGGGCCCTTCTCCAAGCATTGACTGCCTGGCGGTCCTTAAATTATGAAATATTATGATTTTTTTAAAAAATTGAATAACAATAGCATTGATGTTTGAGTAGTATTCAAAAGTCATACAATGACAAAAATAAATATAACATAAATAAAATGAGAAAAAAATATATAGCATCAAATTTTTGTTATAGACCATATCATTGTTAAAAACTATGTTAAGGCTAAACACATAATCGGAAACTTCAGTTTCCCAGTTTGAAAAAAAGCGGGGAAAAAATCAACTTTCTTAAAAGTTTTCTACAATTTTCCGATCTAAACTTTTTGCTTTCCTACGTTGATCATTCCAACGATTCAAATAAACGAGCAATGCAATGCATTTTATTGAATAAACATCTTAGAAAACCGTTGTTATTTTTTTTCTTTATTTAAAAACTTGAATTACTTATATTCCCTGGATCTTTTCCTATATTTCCTTTCATTCGTTTTTTCATCAGAATCATGACTTTTTCAAATTTGAGTGCCATTCTGTTTCTACATTGACGGAGTTCCCGAAGTAATAAGTAATAAATGGTGGCATGCGTTTGAAGCTTCATTTTTGGTTTTTAGAACTTGAAAACTTCTAAACGCTTATAAAAATTTAAATGATTTATTTATCATATTATCAGTATAGGGCTATATGCATTCATAGCAGAAAAAAAATCCTGAAACATTCCATATGCCATTTCACATGCAAGTTTGCATAATACACCGGATTACAGAGGAAAAATTCTAAAAGAAAAATGCTCATTTTACGTTGAACTACATGGTTAAAAATTTAATGTGGAAAACGAACTAAGTTAACGCACATCATGAATATTTTTTTTTGTCATTCATCAGACCTTCATTAGTAAGAGTTAGTATGGATGATAAACAATCAACTTTAGTTATCGATTTATTGGACGTGTCACGAAACCTTTCCGTGTCACGGGATGCAGTCTCGCCATACTGCATCGTCAAAAGCTTTCCAGATGCTTTTTTTTAGCAAATTTAACTTGCATTTATTTATTGATATCTCTCAAATTGTTCTCTTAAGTGGTAAAAATCTTTAAAGAAATTTTATGATTTAGTAAAATCAATAAATATATATATATATATATATATATATATATATATATATATATATATATATATATATATATACTAGCTGAAAACCCGCACTTCGCTACGGAGTACATTCAAATTAAATACAACGGCCAATGTATGCAATTAATGCCAAATATATATATATATATATATATAAGCAATTAAATATAGTAATAAAGGAGTTAGAATGATAAAGCATGACTGCAAAGAAAGCAAGTACCGGTATTACAGCAATAGTGCAACAGAACATGATGGCATGTTTTCAAGCTATGGCAACACTCCCGGAGGTCACTACAATTCCAGAAACCTCACACGAGTTAAAAACATACATAAAAGTAAAAATTAGAAATGAACAGTAAAAGGAAGCACAACTGCCAAACCCGTCAAAACCCCAATGCAAACCCTCATCAAATGAACTACACACAAAAACTACAAATATAAAAGTCAACACATACCTCAAGTACCAGCCTCAGCCAATTCTCAATCACGGTCACAGTCATTTGAGCTCAAAAACTTATTCAAAATGTCTTTTAGAAATACACGTGGAAATCCTCTTTCACATGCCCTTTTCATGAAATTGTCAATATTCATGTTAAAATCTACAATATTTGAGTGTAACCTTCTACAATATTTGAGTGTAACCTTCTACTTAAGGAGAGGAGTGAACAATATCTATCATTCACGAAAATCAAAATCTCACAATTTAACGTTGAAACCACGCGATGAAATTTCGTTACTTTGGAAGAAATATCAGCTGTCACAAATTAAGATTCGAGCTATAAGAACCAAATCTCTGCTTTAGTTTTCCAGAATGGCGGAGCTCTGATGCCATACGATTTATCTCAGGATTTTGTGTTTCTGTCATCATTCAAAAACAGAGAATAAGGCGAACAATACAAAATTCGGAAAAAACTGCAAAATGTGGTTTTCAATAAAAAAAAACCAAAATGTTATCTGGTGCAGAATCATCGTAAAAAAACATCCAATATAGAATTTTACTTCCATCTAGAAATCGGGTGTTCATTTACGGGCCGGCATCCATTTGTATTCACAACTTAGAGGAGTGGTCGTCAGGTCACCTGTGTAAAATTTTTATTACATGAATTTAACATTCAAAATACGACTCGCACAGATTAAGAAATAACGTGGATACTGAAAATTACGAATCATAACCCTTAACAACGAATACAGAAAAATTCTTTTTTTTTTCTGCTACTCTCTTACCGGGTCATCGTAATTGACAATCTTCTCCAAAACGTGAAATGCAAATATTTTTAAATGTCGTCTGCAGCGGGATTCGGTTTCAGTCTTGCGATCGCAACAGTAATGCAAGAAATATAATTAATTTTCAATATTATTTTTAGAAGTAACTTAATATATTTTCCTTTATTTTACCTCCGCTTACAGCCACATTACCATAAAAGTGTCTTTTTTATATGGAAACAAATAGCCATATATATATATTATATATATATATATATATATATATATTATATATATATATATATATATAATATATATATATATATTTTTTCAGTGGAACCCCGATTTTACGTTTTTCATGGGACCAACGGTAAAAAACGTACGAAACTGGAAAACGTAAAATCGGGGTTAAGACATAATCTATGCATAGTATAGGCAATTTTCACGGACCAGCAGAAAATAACGTATGAAGCGGGATAACATACGAAACGGACAACGTAAAATAGGGGTTCTACAGTATATATATATAACAGTTCCGTAACTGACTGAATGATTGACTGACTGACTGACTGACAGATAGCGCACAGACCAAACCGCTGGATCTAAAGGGCTGAAATATTGTATGGCGATTCTTCTCATAGTGTAGGGTTCACTAAGAACATTTTTTGAAACATTCGTCTTAGTTTTTTTAAAGTATATTTTTAAGCTTTATTGTAAAATTTTTTAAAGTTTACACTTAAAAGAATAATTTGAGAGTTATAAAATTTATATCACAAGAAAGATCTTGAAAATTCCTTCAAAATGAAATCTTTTTCTAATCATTACTTCCATTTTCTGAATTTTGGTGAATTTTAAAATATTCCTTTTGAGAATTTAATTTATTAAATGCCAATCACGTGATTTCTATTCTTTTTGTGATACTTTAAATTAATGTTGCGTCACGTGTATAACAACGAAATAAATTGACAAAAAAAAATATTAAAATATGGTAAAAGATAAAATTTAACCACTAGACTAATTGAGATAGAAATTTAAGAATTTAATTCCAATTTGTATGTCTTTATGAATATTAAACATACAAATTAATTACATACATTGACCGTTGTATTTAATATGAAATTTTTTCTTCTACATTATTTTGTCTATAAAAATATCCGTTACGATTATATATATATATATATATATATATATATACACACACTGAAGTGCCATTGAATTAGGGATAGCAAAGCCTATGCAAACTGTGTAGCGCTGCGCATCATGTATGCGCAAGTGAGGGCGCTGTGGTAACTGCATATATAGCGCGTACTGTGGTTTTTCTGAATTAGTTGTTGGAATTGCCAGTATGGGTAAACTGCCTGATTTAGGCGCCTTCGATCGCGGACAAATCGTAGGTGCGCGACGCATGGGCCATTCAATTTCCGAAATCGTCAGACAGCTAGGATTTTCAAGGTTGACAGTGTCAAGAGTATACCAAGAATACATGGATGGTGGAAAAAAAACTAGCGATCGGGCAAACTGCAAAGAACAATTAGCCTTGACAGCGCGTGGTGAGAGACGGCTCAGGAGTATTGTACGTAGCCAGCGAAGCCAAACATTAGCTCAAATTTCCACCCAGTTTAATTACGGTGCCAGTCGTACAGACAGTAAACGGACTGTGCAACGCTCGCTTCACCGTATGGGTTTCGGGAGCCGTCGACCTACGAGAGTACCATTGCTCTATACTCGCCATCGAGCTGCACGTCTTGCCTGGGCAAGAGAGCAGAGAGACCGGAATGTAGAGGACTGGAAACGAGTAGCATGGAGTGATGAGTCTCGATTCCGACTACTTAACGCCGACGGGAGGCTGAGAATATGGCTTCAGGCTCATGAAGCCATGGATCCTGCATGCCTGGCTGGAACTAAACAAGGGCATGGTGGCTCAATCATGGTCTGGGGTGTTTTTTCGTGGCACAGTTTGGGATCTTTGGTGCGTGTACCAACCTCGCTCAATGCAATTCGGTACGTAGAGTTGCTGGGTGATCACCTCCATCCGTTTATGGTGTTCTGTTATCCACTCGGTAATGGAGTTTTCCAGCAAGACAACTGTACCTCTCACAAGTCCCGGTTGGCTACTGGCTGGTTGGATGAGTATTCCTCTGACTTCTCTGTCATGAATTGGCCACCTAGAAGCCCAGACTTAAATCCTATTGAGTATCTTTGGGATGTTTTGGATCAAGGCGTGAAAGGCCATCACACACAGCACCAATGAACCTTACTGAATTATGGACATCTTTAGCCAATATTTGGCAAGCCATTTCCGTGGAACGTTTCCAGAAATTTGTTGAATCTATGCCTCGTCGTGTGGCAGCCGTTATCAAGGCCAGAGGAGGCCCAAATCGTTACTAGGTAGGTATCCCTAATTTAGTGGCACTTCAGTGTAGTTAGTAGAAGACTTAGTGTGAATAGTTAGTCTCCATAAACATGTTTCTTTTAGTTTGCACGTCTTAGGTATATATATATATATATATATATATATATATATATATATATATATATATATATATATATATACATACATATATATATATATATATATATATATATATATATATATATATATATATATATATACATATATATACATACATAGATACATACATACATATATATATACACATATATGCATATATATATATATATATATATATATATATATATATATATATATATATATATATATATATATATATATATATATATATATATATATATATATAAATACATATACAAATGTTGAGATAAATAATAATTAATTATACTTAAAAGGAATACCGTTGGGCGCTATGCTGCACTATATTAGTATTCCTATGTATGTTAATCTTTAAAATAAGTGTAAAACAGAAAACTGGTGGAAAGCCAATCCAGGGAAACTACAACCAAATCCTTAAACTGAAGCTTTTCATGGCTGGGGGGAGTTGTGACCCCCCTACGCCGGTTAAACTAGTTTTCTGCCGCAGCAACACTCCCGGAAGCCCGAAACCTCAGTGCAACCCAGACTTTCGTCAAATAGTAGTTAAAAAAGGAAGATCAATAATGAAAACAAAATTTTGAAACTCAAAACTGGAAAATCTTATTTAAACATAGTGTTTACGATAATTACAACAGTTTTAATCATATATAACTAAAACTAACAAACTTTGTAGCATACATACTTGTATAACGTAATAATGTAAGAAAGTTCTTGAATCAATTGTCTTTTATACTGTGTCCAGATCTCAAATAAGTTGTAAATTGACATACAGTTAAAGAAAACGGTGTTTATATTCGGTTTTACCGATTTTTTAAATTTTTTTTATATTATACATTAAAAAAGACATGGGGGAACCCATCTCTAAAGCAAAATTTATAAATTGTTTAATTTTAAAATCCATATCCATTTTATAAATATTGAGACGTTTACATCTTATTAAAAAATTAGTAATGACATTTCTTTGGTGTTTAGGTGTAAGCATGTTGACCATGACATAATACGATTTGGTTTAAAACTATATTCATCTCGTTTATCATACATTTTTGTAATTATTGTGCCATTGCTAACTTTAATACTTAAATCTAAAAAGTACAAAAAACCTTCCTTATTGCACGCAGCTTAAACTAAACTTAAATTACTAGGGTAAAAAGTTCAAATCAGATTTATTTACAAAGCATACCAAAATGTCATCCACATACCTAAAAAACTTTACTTCATTTAATAAACAAGTTCCTGTTTCGTAATTATGTAGATGGATATCAGCAAGAATTGATGAGCATCCCCCTCCCATAGGGATCCCATGAAACTGTTTATATATATCCCTGCCATTGTATAAATAAGTTTCTTTTAAAACTAGCTGTAACAAAGATTTATATCGGTTATATGTAATAAACTCAGGTAAATCGTATCGTTCATATAGATTTAAAATGATACTATGTAAGTCATCTAAGTTAATAGAGTTAAATAAATCCGAAAAGTCATATCTTGTAACTCTTACTATATCCTCCATGTAACTAATACTATTTACTACTTCATAACTATTTTTAACTATATAAGTGACTTCTTTTTTAATTTTTATCATAACATTTTTAAGTAATTCTAAAAGACGGTTATTTGCAATAGTAAGATATGTGTTACAGCCTATTGTTACGGCTCTAAATTTGATAGGCACCTTATGAAACTTGGGGATTAGTACTACTTAAGGAAATTTAATTTTATTAATACCAATATTGAAACCTATACGTAGATATAACGCATTTATTCTATTCTTAATTACATCTATGTTTATATCTATATTCTGATATACAGTGGTATCTCTGTAAATATCAATTTATTTATCACAGTAAAAACGTTTACATAATAATGTATAGTTGCTTGCCATTTTGTCGACATAAGTTATAACATAATTATTCTTTTACTTAACGATACTGTTTTTTATACTGTTTAAAGAAACATTGGGATCGTGACGATTAAATTTTTGTAAATAATTATTAAAAGATGATTGAAATAACCGTTTGATGTTAAATACCCATTCAGCAAAAGTGGCTGTAGGATGGCTATATTTTACTGCTAATTTATACACAAAAATATCCATATCTTTATTGAAAGTATTTACGACACCAAATTTTGAACCTTCTAAACGATAACCAGTACCCTTATACATCATGAGCTTCAACGCTTCATCCTTTACTATTTCAATGATACCAGTGATGACATGGCTATAAGTTTCGTTGTAATAAGGGGAAGACTTGTTGCATTCAAAAGATTCAGGCATATGTTTATATATATTTTTAGATATTTCGTTATAATTAAAAATCTTTCTACCTAAAGGTGATGAATATTTGAAACAAGGGCTGATATATATATCTTTTATTAGTAATAAACTACTGCAAGAATTAAGGATTTTGGAAAAAGTTATCTTGTCTACAATACTATTGCCATATGACACAATACAATATTCCCTAGTCAATTTTTGATATGATTCAAGATCAGACAAATTAAATCCATGATAAAAACTACGTGATTTTATGTTATCTATAAATGCATATGGGATAAGCGTGTCCTTTCCAAATCTAGTTAAAAAATCAGAACTATTACACAATTTCCAAACACTACCCAGCCATTTACGCTTTACACCATAAACAAAGTTCTTTATCCAGTTATATGGAATGTAGGAAAGTTGTCTAATGTTTATGCATAAAGTATTTAGTTTATTCAAAAGATCATTATATTTACCAGTACCACCACCACCACCACGTTGTTTTCTTTTTAACGTTTTATTCACTTGCAGGCTATTGCATGGAATAACTCTAGGCAAAGACACATTAGAAATATAGCCTATATTTTTGCCATATAAAAGCGTATTTAGACCTTAAGGGTATACAGTGTTAAACATTTGTATATGGTAATTTTCCCACCATAATCGTAACCTGAATTTAATAATTAAATCAATTATGGTCTACATCTTTCTCCCCCTAACCCCTCATATATGTGTGTAATAATCAAGTCCCGACATTTATTAATTCTATTCATTTGATTCTGTCAATTTCTATCCGTAACTATTATACAAACCCTACCAATACATTTCAATTTGTGTCTGTCCCCACCCTGCTTGTACTTGTACATGAGCCCATAAATGCATGTGCTATATATATATATATATATATATATATATATATATATATATATATATATATATATATATATATATATATATAAGACCACGCCCTAAATGTACAGAAGCTTTGGAGTTTATTCTATATCATATTGTATATACACATAATATTATATATAATATTATGCACAATATGTATATAATATGTGTGTGTGTATTTCTAAGATTTACACTATCGTAATAGATGTAACATAATAGCTATTGTCATAGATGATATACATATTATTAGAGTAGAATATCAGTATGCATGCATAACAGTTTATGCAAATGACGGACATGCATCATGCACACACATTACCAAGTATACTCTTTTATATCTCAAATGTTTTCATTTGTAATATTCGCGCATTCAATCTTCTCGGGAGAGAAACGGCGAGAACTTGTTATAAATAGCTTCCCCTCGTATATTTATAACGTGGGAGGTACAACTATAATGCAATTTGTAAAATCTGAATAGTGCAAATGCAAAAGTCCAGGGCCGTAATTTGAATAGATTGGCGGCATTAGCACGAACATGGCGTGAGGACGATAAAAAATGTTCCGGGGGAAAAACAATTATCTTTTCGAGTTTAGCAAGTTGTAATGCCTCCAAGGGTGTGTTACAATGCATAATAATTATAAAATGAATTATATTATATGAAAGCCTATCTTAATTGCTGTGGAAATGGGATCCAATTGAGACTACTAGTACCCTCTAAATCATATTTAGCACATAATTGATTTAACGTTGCATTAGAATCGTTAATACAGCCAAAAATATCATTTTTTCACTGAAGAGGCTTCGGGCATAAAGTACAATAAATAAATTGGGATTTCTGCTTCTTATCCAATAAATGTATAACATTACAGAAATGGTGGGAAGTATGTTAAAGTATAACGTATTTCTTAGTGACAATTACTGAACAATGTATATAAATTTCATTTATTTTGCTTTTCCTCAAGAAGTAAAGAGACACTGTCTAACGATTTCATTGTTTACGTTAAGATTATATTAAAGTGTGATTTAATTCTTAGTAACATAATTATTGAACAATGTAAATTAACTTAATTTTTTTTTCTTTTTTTACACGAAATAAAGAAGCACTATATAATGGTTTCATTGTTTAAACTGCACTCATTCCATACTTTTCTTTGGAGAATGGGCAGAATTTAAGTATGAAAGAAGAATATATTATCTTCGTTTATAATGAAAACTACTCGTCTTTATTTCGACTTTTATATAACCATTGGCAGTGTTACCTTTACTCTGAGTTAACAGTAGTTAATTAAATGAGGGTAAATGTAACTTAGTTAAACTTAATTAGCTTTTAGTCACTGTTCGCTGTACTCCTGGGTAGTTTTTATTTAACCCAACTGTGCAAGGGAAAAAAATTAAGTAATTTGAATACTATATGACGTGTTTTAATCGATCTCTTTTAAAATAAAGGTATAATTATATGTTTTTCATATCAAGGAAATAATTTTAAAAAATTGTATTATTCTCTTAGAGTATTACGGATATAGGTGTTTTGTTCAAAGCAGATTTCACGAAACAAAAACTGAGATAAATAGAAGAAAAATTAAAACTTGAAATTTCATATTTCCTTCATTCTCTAAAAGTTTAAGAACTTTGTTTTTTACTATAAAATGAACTGTTCAGTGTAAATAAATTTATTAATGTGGATTTCATTACAAAAATATGCATAAAGGGGTCAAGGGGTCCAAATAAAAGCGATGCTTTTGTTATAGCTGCAGTGACTAATTACCCAGAGCTTTGCGTTTGCGCCAGTAGATAGCGTTGTATGTCAGGAAACAAAGCTCTTATCGTCGGAAATTGTCAGCGTGCTTTTTGAATACGTTTAAGCAAGGTGTCTACTTACGGCCGTGACATAGATTCGTCCAATCAGCCCCATCGATCGGTTGTTCCATTTTTGACGGCAGAAGGTGTTAGTGAAGCCGAAATCGATTGTCATAAGTGGGAAGTGTATATGCACGGGTGTCTGTCACAGTGCACAGTATTCAGGTGGTTGAGGGAATTTCGTAATGGACGCGTGAGCATGGGACATGCCGAGACCTAATCAACCACTCTTGAACATCACCGTGATATCGACTGACGTGGACAAGATTTGCTACGCTGCTTCCTCTAGGTTTTACTCGACGATACCCCCCCCCCCCCTGAACTCCGATCTATCACCCTACGACTAGCACATCTCTGAAAAATAGTCTGAAGAGCCACCGGTTTGCTAACGATGCAAAGGTTCCGCAGACATACATGGATGTCCTTTGTGCAGGGTATTCAAAATCTAGTTAGCGCTGGGGCATTTGCTTGAACCAACAAGGCGACTATGAGCATCAAATATGTAACTCATGTATCACTATGGCATCTTGTATGTTCTCATATTCAAACCAATAAATCATTACAGACAAAAAAGTCGTTTGGGCCACCCTTTTGATATTTCTTCGGCATTTTTGAAATCTGGATATAACCTTCAGTTCGCTAATTAAATAAACATAGCACTCAACATCGTAATCAACTATCTAATTTTTTGTTAACTGTTTTACCTAATTAAAAAATATATATGAAATAAGCTAACATTTAAAATACATTTTTATTATACTAGATGGTAAAAGTTTGATATGGAAATATTTAATTTTTTGTATTGTTGATATATGATTTTCACAAACTGAATTTCCTATTAACTTAAAGCAAAAAACATCTGAAGTAAAAAGATGGATATTATTTGAACATTTCGAGAGTTTGTGTGGATGATATAAAATTTTTCTCAGGGAGTTTTCTTTCAATTTCCTGTTCGTTTCAAATGTAAACATCTAGCTTAAATACATAGCTATTGCCACAAAATTCACTGTTTAATATAAATATTTTCGCTCTCTAATAAATAGAATAACACAAAAAATCTGCTGATGGGCAGCCGATTAGAAAATAATATTTTATGGATAGCAAATAATTCATTCCTTAAATGCACCTCAGCTGAATTGCACATTCAACTTGAACATTAGAGCAAATACCTCTCTAATAAAAAAAAAAGAGATCCCTAACAAAAACATATCATGAACATATGAACTCAAATAAAAAAGAAATTTCTTTTAAATCATTAAGTTCTTTTCAAATATTCCATGTCTCGAAAAACAGAACATTTTCTACCTGTAAAATCGGTTCTCATTACATCTACAGTAACTAGTGTTTGCAAATCAATAATTCTCAAGAAATGTATTTTTTTTCTCGAGATCAATAAAATGATATATCTATGTTTGTCATAATGGCTATAAAAATGAATTGAAGTTCCAGAAGACGATTTAAACCTTTTTTTTTTCTTTTTTAGTGTATTGATCTGAGTATAACTCATCTTGGTAAACATAAATGTGATAACCATCGAAATTTATCAATTTTCGCACGTGTAAATATACATTAAAATCTCATAATCGAGCCACCATAAAATATTCTTGGACCCGCAATATTAAGTATTCAGCACCAACAAAGCTTTGAAAATTTATCACTCACTGCCTCTATCATCAGATATTGAATTTTTTATAAGACACGTAGAGAAAAAAATACCAAGTCACATGTATGTATAAAAAAAGCATAATTATGAGAAGTTCTCGAAAAGAAACGTTAAAATATTTTTAAAAAATCCTGTGCGATATCAAATATATGGCATATGTGTTCATTCTTTTCAATCATTAAGTCGAAAAAAATAGAATAAAAGATAATAAATGCGACTTTTAACTCTCCAATGCTCGGGAGAATATTTTTAAAAAAAATATTTTCCATACCGTTTTTTTTGTCAAATTTCTTAACTGTCCAGTGATTCAATTCAAGTAACCAAAACACCTTTTTTTTTCTATTTTAATATCTTTTCCGGGGTATCGTCATTGATTTTTGTCATTATTTGCAGAGAAAAACGGTGCGGTAATGATGCATTTCCATTGTGTTTTGCTGGAAGTTAAGAAGTTAGTAATCATTAATTCCATATGTAGAATATTCTATTTGCCAGGAAACGACACTGGATATGTTAAGGTATTGATGTTTTGAAAAATACATGCGTCAAGGGATACATCTTTGCATTTAGAGTATATATCATTAATGTTTTATTAGATATGGTTTTAATGACCTGCAATGCTGTTTGATTTTTATAGGGTGAACAATGAACGCTTTCCTTTTATTTTTAACGTTTGGGAGCATTAATTTAAATATTTTTTAGTAATCTTTAATTCCATGCGTAGGGTATTCTGTTTGTCAGGAAACGACGTCGAGGATGCTAAGTTACCGATGTTTTGAAAATTACATGCGTCGAGAGATACGTAAATACATTTATATTATATAGCATCAATATTTGTTTAGATATGTATTTTTATGAACAGAAACGGTATTTGATTTTTATAGGGTGTATTATGAACGCTTTCGTTTTATTTTTAATGTTTGCGAATATTAATTTAAATATTTTTAGTAATTATTAATTCCATATGTAGAATATTCTATTTGCCAGAGAGCGACGTCGAGGATGTTAAGGTACCGATGTTTTGACAATTACATGCGTCAAGGGATATGTGAATACATTTATCTTACATACCATTAATATTTTATTAGATATGTGTTTCTGTGAACAGAAACGATATTTGATTTTTATAGGGTACATAATGAATGCTTATGTTTTATTTTTAACTTCTTGGAACATTAATTTAAATATTTGTTAGTAATCATTGATTCCCCACTGTAGAATATTCTATTAGTCAGGAAACGGCATTGAAGATGTTATGGTACTGATATTTTGAAAAATACATGGGTCAGGGAATATATGCATACATTTATCGTATATATCATTACTATTTAATTAGACATCGTTTTTATGATCAGCAGTGATAGTTGATTTTTAAAGGGTGCATTAAGAACGTTTTCGTTATATTTTTCAACGTCTGGGTACATTGATTTGAACATTTGTTCAACGAAATGCATCCCTCATTTTCATATTTCTATCGATAAAAATTAAAGTGAGTGGTCTCATTTATAAAGTATTTTTTTCTTAGCTAAAAATTTATCCTACATTACTCTTAGGGAGTGACTAAAAATATTATGTAGATGAAACAAAATTGAAGTTTTGAACATTTCAATCAAAATAATATTTATCAAATTGAATCGGCAGTTTGAAGAAGGGAACAAATCCAAAAACTGTTTTTGTGGGAAATTTAAAAAAAAAACTTCATACTTTTCTTATTTATTATTTTTTTCTGCATTAAACTTTTATATAAGATTATTTACATTTATCCGCTATTCCAGTACCTTAGACAGGTCATTTGAACTGTCTTTAAATAAACTATACGGTACTAAAAACCATGGATTTGTTCCCTTCTTCAAACTGATTATGAAATAGGCATAAAAATCAATAATTAAAGAATGAGAAATATTTTTATTTATAAAATTTAGTATATATTTGTAAAATTTTGTAAAAAATTATAAAAATCCTTACTAATCATCACTTTCATCATCATAATATGCAGTGGTTGCAGTAATTGGGCACATCAAAACTTCTTCATAAAATGGTTTGTACTCATGTGGAATGTGAGTAACTCTCTTGCCAATATCCTGGATCTTCTTGTCTTGTATTACCTTAGTTTATATTTATAAGCTTTAATAATGCTTAATATTAGCAAAAAGCGTGTCTTTCCTTTTATTCGGAACAAGCAGTCAAAATGACCGCTGATCGTAGTTAGAGTTATGCGAAAAACGCCGTAATGCTAGTGTTAATAGAGGATTACCGTATAAATGCAGCCTTCGTTGATTAAACAAAAAAAGAAAACTGTGATGAGATACAAACAAAAGGCTAAAGAAATAACAGAACAGCAGATGAAAATACCAGCTGTAAAAGAGCGCGACAACAGCGACAGTCTGGCCAAGCACGGTATCAATAGCCTACCCTCAAATCGCTGTTTTTGCGAAAACATTCGAATTTTTTTTTAATTTTAAATTAAAGTGCAAACATTTAGGATTTCAAAAATGCTTTACTTTTGGTTCAGCGATAATTAGAAGCAAAGTTCTAGCCCAAATTATAAACCGGAAATGAACTTTCTGAAACCGGAAGTGACCTTTTAAAGGGCCGCGGAAATATAATAAATACATTTTTACAGTTATTTCTTTAATTTTAAACAATTTTAATGCTCATTTTTCATTTTTAATGTAGAATTAAGTTTCCTCTATTTACTTTTTATAGTTTTAAGACCATTAAAAGACCATTAAAGGACTTGGTGGAAAGGGTAAACTAACTGATAACTTTATAAACAAGCTACAAAACTATTATGAGATTGCAATTCGCAGCAATGTTGCAAATCTTCAAAATATGCAATCAGCAGTATTATCTGTTTTTTTTTCATTGTTGCTCAAGCAATGAAAAGTCGATGCATGGACAGTGTCCTGAGGGTCCCGAATGTTGGTGTAAATACAAGCAAGCATTGCATCATGGAAAGCAGTTTTCGGAAAAATCCCCAAGCCTTCCAGATACAATTGACAGAATTATAAAACCAGCTTACCTAGAACTGGTTATTGTGATCAGAAATTACTGAAAAAGTGTTTTCATTGCATGACTCATATCAATAATGAATCATTTAACAATGTTTTGTGGAATATTTTTCCTAAAGAAAATTTTCTTTAACTGCAAACATTGTTATTAGGGGCTTCTATTGCAGTGCTACTGTTTAATTCATGTTTTATGGGTCTCGTACCTGCTTTCAATTATTTAAAAATAAAAACTGAACCAGAAATGTTGAAAAAGTACATGGAAATTGACATTGAGCGAATAAAGAAATCGAGGCGACAAATTCTGCTAACTACAAAAACATGCAGAAAAATTATAAAAGCTAAAAGAAAATCAAAATTAATTTAAAATGAAGCCACGGAAGGCTTGACCTACAAATATGGTGAAATTTGAGGTTGAAAAGTTTATACATATTTTTTTGTGCTAAATTAAAATCTTTATTTGCGTTTTCTGGAAAACTTTTCATTTTTCATTTTTTACGTTTACGATAAATTTAATTTCTTAAAAGATTTTTAAGATATTGAAATAAAATTTTGTCACATGGCTCTGCTCATCTGGTGGTATGTTATGAACCAAAATATAACTTATAAGTATCTATTTATTAATTTAAGAGCTATTTTTATTGAAAAATGTATGAAAATTTTAAAAAAAATCTTGTTGTGTATACAAAATTTGGTATATGTTAGTAAGTTTAAGAGGTATTGCAAATATTTTGCTTCATAACACAGGTAAGTGATTTACTAATATTCTGTTGAAAAAAAAGTGAAATATATTGGTTAGATTTTGTTTTAGAAAATTTGGCGTAAACGCTAATTTTTACTAAAATTTGACTAAAAATTGCCTAAATTTGAAAAGTTAATGAAAATTCCACTAACTTTTTTTTTTAATTCATAGTTTTATTCCCTGTTCTAACTAAAAACACTTATGTTTCATAAAAATTTCCTATTTTTCAAAAAAAGTGCCCAAAAGGTAGGCACATACCTTAAAGAAGGAAGCAAAACCGGGATATATTCCCTTCTTCAAACTGACAAATATTGCGAGCCCCGATTATACCAGAGTGTGAGTGTTTTTTTCCCTTCTTTACAGCTTGCAAGGAGTGTCTATATGTAAACAACATTTTAGCTCAAAAAAACGAATTTCAATTTTTTGGCGCTTGTTCCCTTCTTCAAACTGCCGATTCAATAATAATATTAACGCAAAACAGTAAAATGTTCTTCGACTTATAGTCAAAAGAACTCATGTACAGTCGGACCTCTATTTAACGAAGTCGCTAAATCCCGAAAAAAAGTTCGTCATACGGAAAATTCGTTAAATAGAGATTCACTTTTTAAAATACTTTAAACTACACAAAACACATTTTAAATTCATAAATGCTAAATATTATTAATAAAAAAATCAATCTCACCTTTATTTTGTCTATTATTTGTGTCTATTTCTATAATTCGGTGTAATAAACACAAATTTCTATAATTTGTGTCTATTTCTTTTAATTAGTATCTATTTCTTTTGTATACCTTACCCATCAAACAGAAATCTGCAAGGAAAACAAGATTAAAACAAAACATTGTCCGGAAATACACTGAATTTTCGTTTTTAAAAAAATTATATCAAAATTAATAAATTTTAATGACATTAACGCATTTATTTTAACAAGAAAATTTTAGGTATACATTACCTCATGTGTCCTTAAATTTAATTACTGATAAAGTCTCTTAATTTTGTCTAAGTTATTTGTTTGAAAAAATGTTTTCTCTCATAATGCGTCTCGCATCTTTGCAATGTACTAAAAAAGCCCTTCAGGCGTATTTTCTTCAAACTGCAATTCGCATCGGAATCTGTTAAAAGAAAGTTAATTTGTTAAATGTGTTAAAAGAAAGAATAAGTCGGAAATATTCAGAAATATTTTGAGAAGTATGGAGGAAAAAAATATTGGATCGCAAGAAAATTTCATTAAATAGAGAATGCACTTCGCTATTTAGAGGTCATTTTATAAAAAAATTCGCAAAATGTTCTTTGTTCCAAGGAAAAATTCGTAAAATAGAGAAATTCGCAAAATAGAGGTTCGTTAAATAGAGGTCCAACTGTAAAACAAGGAATTAATTCACTTTCGTAGATTTACATTATTCAAGATTAAGAAATACGTAAGTTCTTAAATATAATTTAATTTTCCGACAGAATGATGCGAAAGCAATTAATTTTAATTTAATTTTCTAAAATGCGAATACTTTGAGTAGCATTATTTTAATACAGTTCATAAAAGTTTTTTTTTTTAGTAAATATTAGGTTAATTTTTTAAATGCCTTTATAAATAGAAGATTTTTAAGGACAAACATACCAAAGACACATTACTAGAAATAGCGTAACGAAATACATTAAAACAAAATGAACAAAATCCCAACCAACGACGACACCCATAACATATGCAGTACTATACTGTGCTGGTCACCCCCTACTTTAGAGTTAGAGAAAAGGACGAAACACAACTTCATACGATTTTCTTAAAACTAGATTTGCGAGATGCTTGATGATTCCATGCGATATTCTATCTCACCAGTTATAAACGGAAATATCGGTCATATTACCAAAACTTTTTTTTAAAACCAAAAGTCACTAAGCAAGTTACTTAGCCTCTAATATATACTTATTAATGCAAATTTGTTTCCGAGTCTCATAAAATTCGTTGCTAGGAAACAACGTCCAGTAAACAACCAATTAACTCTTGAAAATAGTTTTAAAAATTCTATGAGCCTTCTATAAATTTAATGGCGAAAATGTTATAGTGCTTTCATTGAAGCCTATTATGATATTTCGGATTTTTGCTCGAAAATAAAACGGTAATTTTGGTAATAAAGATGCTGCGATTGCATGAAAATACATTTCTTGGGCTTCCTGAAACCAACTAACCGCCGAAGGCAATTGATATTGCCTTCGGCGGTTAGTTGGTTTCAGGGCAATTAGTTGGTTGGATAATTTTTTGATATTGCCGCCGATGAGGCAATATCAAAAAATTGATTATTATTTTATCCTGAGGGAAAATTTATAGACTCTCATGGCTCAAGAAATTAATTTCTTCGAGCACTACAAATTTTCACATAAAAGAATCCTCAACAAAATTAAGTATAGCTTTTCATCGATGATATTTTAAAAAAATCTTCTACTAACGACATGGTATTTGTTTTCCCGAAATAATTAGAACTTTGTACATCTCTCGACACGGCAGGTATTTTCAATGTTTTGATAATGCTTAATTCACAGGAGGTGTCATGGTGCATTGATTTTGTATCACACTTTTTTAGGTCACCTTTTCTCTGTTAGAAATCAGCGAACATTAAATATGGGTCGATCGATGAAAGTTCTTTTTCACAAAATAACGAAATTTCAACCTTGAGACTTCTTGACTCTTTGATTCCTAAAACAATAAAGAAGATGGGGGAAAGGAGGAAAAAAGAGTCCAAAATCTTCTGTAATAAATTTGAAGACAATTCATCACTGCTGCAAGAGATGTTTCTTGTTGATTAAAGTTCTTCCCTCATTTCTGGAGGAAAACTGAATTATAAAGTAGAGCAACATTCGTGGTTTTTCTTTCAAAAATTTGCTTCGCAAAAATTTATGATTGAAATGTCGGAAGAATATCCTCAACGATTTCCTCTGAAGTTTATAATGAAAGTTTATGTGGAACTGAAAAGAAACAAAGGAAAGAAGTAAATTTTTTTTGTATTAGATACAAAAATATGTGACCAAAGTTCGTTATAAAGGGGATATGAGACGTAAATTATTCCTAAACAAATTTATTCATTTATTTTGTTAGCTTCAAACATACTGAGAAGCTATCATAACCGAGTAGCTAAAACTGCATGTAGTTATAATAATTGGATTGACAAATAAATAAGTTTTATGCTGTAGGGATAAATACTTTTATGCTGTAGTGTAGATTGTACAACTGTACGTTATAAGTATTAAAGTACAGTTGTAATTATCGTGAAAAGAAATAGTTCATTATTCGTCATTTAAAATCCCTTTCTAAGGATCTCTGTAGTATTTTGCAAATGTTCCTATGTTCAGTTTTCATTGAACTGTAAACAGAATTTTTGATTTCTAATGAAATTAAGGAAAATTACCCAAAATATTATTTTACCAGAAAAAATACATAAGCAAAGCGATTAGTTCAGGAAATATTTATAAAAGTAAAATGCTTAAAGTTCAAAATTTTATTTTTTTTACTTTTAAATAATTAAAAAAATATTTGTGTAATGATTTTTGTTAAAAAAACACATGTAAATCAAAGTTATTCTAGAATGTTTCCAACTAAAGAACATAAAACTTTGTGAAACATTTTTAAGAGGGTCGGAGCATAATGTAATTGGATGTTATAACCTTATAGTAGGTCTATGTCATACGCTTGATATTCAATACTTTGTATAAAGATATACTTAAGGTGAATGCCTGGAGTTTGTAGATTTTCTGTTCTAGTAAATTTCACATGGAAAATAACGAAATATGATATATCGAACAGTGTAATAAAACGATGAAACAAATGAAGTTTGCAGTACGATGTTGTTTGAACTTTATAGATGCCCAATAGGTCTTATAAGCTTTAAAAATGCTTAAAACAATCTAAAATATTTTAAATAGTAAATGAGCTATATCAAACTACTATAAAGGCATCTACTAAGCTTCAAATGTTTGGTTTAGTAAGGTTCGTCCAGACGACTGACTGCTATATTTGATGGAATACTCAATGCGCTAGATAGTGAAAATGCGAGGTATCGTGAACTGTTTTGGAAAAAAAAGAACCTAATAGACTGATAACTTACGAACATCCATGTTAGCAGTAATACTCGAACCCAAAGACCAAATGCCTGCGCCCTAGCCTCTAAGCCATCACTTTAAGGAATAGATTGGAGTGGATTGCCTTTAGAAAATACACAGGTGGGATAACTTAATAAAATCGCAGGTAACAAGTTTTCACTGTTTTCAGTTAGTAAAAACAAATAAAATTCAAATATACAGACGTTTTCATAACTGTGGTGCGTATTTTCAGTGATACCAATTAGCCGTCTGCCTTTTAAAATATGCTAACTTTGTGAAACAAATACTTCAGGCACGAGAAAAGGCCCGATCAGAAATCGGGTTAAATATAAGGTCATCTACGTCATTAATCTAGGATTCAATGAAAATGAGATGCATTCCGTCTCCTTTCATTGTTTACAGATTATGGTTCTGTAAATAGGGCCACGTTAAATCCGTAGACCGGAAAGTCCTATGAGGTGAGAGAGAGGGTGGGAGAAGGGACGATCCCCGCCAGCTGTCACCCCTGTGCTTTGTCGAAATGGAGGTCGAAGCAGGGGGTTGTGTTGGTTCACTTATACACTGCCTCCCCCCAATTGAAGCAACCAACGATTCTCTTAGACTGAGTGCAAATATCTTAATCGACAAGTGCCCGGCATTGACTAACGACAACATAAGTAACAATTAATCTTCATCCTTAAAATAAATTTTATATATCTCGTATTAAGTTCAATTGATTTTTTCTAAAACAAATAAAAAATGAATTTGTAAGTTGGAAAATAAAATTTGAACTTATCTATTTCACATTTAGCCCTTCAAATATCTATTATTCTTCAGTCAATCGTGGCTGAGGCTTAAAAAATCAAATACATTAAAGAAATTGATTTCACGGCTTATTTATACTTTTAGATGGTAGATTGAAGAAAGAGCAAAGCATTCACAGGAAGAAATTTGACTTTTTTTGTCTTAAGGAGAAAAAGGAACATACAACCTCATCTCATTTTCAATTTTCCACTCTATATACAAAATGAGAATAATTAATATTCATTTTTACTACATTGAAAATACCTAGAATTCACAAATAATAATTTTTCTGCGATATAAAGCCTATTTCCAAAACTTTTTGGCGTTACGCTAGAATTTTTTAAGATATTCCTTGCGGACTACTTTTCATCTGATTTCTTCGAAATTTCCCAGGATTGTTAATTGTAGTGGTTGTCACAAAAGTGCGAATAATTCATGGACACATACAGAAGGTCGTTCGCACTTTATGGAAACGATTTTGATAGTTAAGTTTCATGTATAAATGACGTATTTTATGCGGTGATTTGCTTCTATCTGATAGTCCTGGTCCTTGACAATAGCTCTAGCTCGAATTTTCCATGAAAGAAAAATTTTGCTTAGTACTGTCATGTCAGTTTTACCTCATTCCTCTTGGACCGTTTTCCAAAGTCCGTTCAGTGTTCTTAGATGCCGTTTTCCCAAGGCTCTTATTAAGACACCGAAATCGCAAAAGTCCATTGGAGAAGAGTGGGGTAATTTTACAGGTATTTCATTAAATGGGATACATTTTATTCCTGTTTCTGATTCTTTCTTTCCTAAATAAACTGCAGGTGATTTAGACGTGTGACTAGAGGCTTTGTCAATAAGTAGCTTAAATTTATCAATGTCCTTTCCATATAAGGCTGGAATTTCTTCTTCAAAAATTGGTTCTAAAATATTCTGCTGATAGTAGAGTGAATTAATTTTGGCTTTACTTGAGACTTTTTTTATTTTTAATTTGTCGCTGTAACAAAATCCTGCTACTATCATGAACTCCTTTGAGAACTTTTCTGTACACTGACGTAGCCATTTCGTACGGTCATTCCCGTCAGTTACAGTGGCGCACCCAGGATTTTCTCTTGGGGGGGGCGAGATGAATGGATAAAAATATTTATAATGCAAAATCAATATTCATAATGCAATTTCTATTTCTTGGGGGGGGGGTGCAGGGCCCCTTGGCTCTCCCTCCATGGTGCGCCACTGGCCAGTTGAGCAATAAAAAAATTATCTTTTTTACTATAGTCACTTAAATACACCCATGCCCCATCGAGTGTTACCACAAATTTTCATTTTTCAGCAGCTAGGCGTTTTTCATATGATATTCTACAATTTGTTTATCTTTCAACAATATGCTTTGGCAAAAGCAGATGAACTTTAGGTTTAAACATCTTTTTTAACTTCATATCTTTATGAATGATTTTACTTACAGTGCCAGAAGCCATTCCTAGTTTCGATGCAATGGATCTTTGAGTCGGCGTATTTTCTTTTAGGATCAGAGACTTCACTTTCTTGATATTTTCTTCCTTTCTTAGGATAAATTTTAGTTGTCATGTTTTCATTTTTATTTTCAGTTAGACTTTTATTCCCTTTCAAATTTAATATATTATAAATACCTATTTTTGAAATGCCATAACCGAAATTTTTACACTGCTTTATAATTTGTTGATACGAATATTTCTCCCCGGAAAGTGTAGTTACGTAACCTTCGAGCCATCTATCCACTTTAGGAGCCATTTTCAAAATAAATATTTTATTTTACATTCCAATCAAAGCAAAACAATATCAGACGATTATTCTGAAGTTGCCAAATATTTATCTCAAAATGAGAACGCCAAAAACAAATTAGAAAATCTTTTCCATAAAGTGCGAACGACTTTCTGTATTTACAAATTCCTACACCATGAAAGGAAGTAAAACCATGCAAAACCATAAACAAAAATACAGGCATATTTAAAAATATATAGTGTGTCAGTAAAGTCATGGTGCACTTTTGACTGTAGTCTTGGTTAGGTGTAATTTCCGAGCACACGCCCGCACAGATCTTTTCCGCATAGCCTCTGCAGACTCGTCACTTACCGATGGCCTACCAGAACGGGGTTTGTCCAACAAACTGCCGGTATCCTTCAACTGCTTATCCCACCAATTAATGTTATTGGTGGCGCCTCGTTGACCACGCGACAATATTCACATTGCACTTTGGTCACGGATCAGAATTTAGCATGCCTCAGCTTACTTTCCTCTGTGCCGACCACATCTCGACTGGCGTGGGCGTGGGTTTATCCACTGCTGCTCAGTTCGTGGTGTTGCGTCATTACCTGCGCACGCACTACCTTTCACATCATGCTATGAGAAATTGGAGAGTTTTGCTTTTATTTGGTGAAGATTTCACATATCTATCTTGTTTTGTTGCTTCCCTGTGATCGGTCAAAAGTGCACCATGGTTTTAAGGACACACTGTATACAGGGCCGCCCAGAGACTTTACGGGGCCTGGGGCAAACTTCTGTTAGGGGGCCCCAAGACTATTATTTTCAGAAGACTATTTTGTAGTAAGAGAAATCTGATTAATCGAATATTTGTTTTTTTTTGGGGGGGGGGCCCCTTTTTCAGGAGATTATTTTGAATTTTGAAGTACGGTACAAGTTTCAAAATTTTCTTTCTGAGGAAATCTAATAAATAAAGTTTTAAAAAAATTTGGGGGTCCCTCCGGCAGTTGAGGGCCTGGGTCAAAGTGCCCCAGTTGCCCCCACCCCCCTCTGGGCGGCTCTGACTGTATATATTTATGGCTTTTAGTTCATACAAAAAAGTTCAGTGGAGAGTTATATATATGTATAGTAAACTTATATTGAAAAAATAAGGTTTTAAAATAATATGGAATGTGCCTTTTAAAAAATGGTAGCATGTCGCCGAAATTTTACGTAAAAAAAACCTTTTTCTTCCACAAAATAGTTGTGGATTCTAGCTGTCTTCGATGTAGCAGAATAGAATATTAATTATTCTCATTTTTTACAAAGAGTTGAAAATTTAAAAATTTTTAAAAATATGTTAAAGACCCCTTGTCCCCTCCAACTTTTCTGAACCCAAATTCAATCAGAAAAAAAATGAAAAACAACTAACTGTTTATAATAACGCTTTTGGTTATATGCAGTCAAATTGGCACGAGACAGCCTGAGCATACAAAATATTGCATTTATATCTGAGCTTCTTTATATTAAATAACACACGACTCACAATTCTGTCGATAATCATCACAATATCCGCTGCATCCAATGAAGTAGAACTGCCATTACTTTGAACTCAAGTGCAACTAAGTATTATAACAGGTGTTAAGCTTCGCTGTAAGAAATAATAATACCAATCTCTACTACCAATTTATTTTCTTCTCAAGCTGCCGCATCTCTAGTTATGTCTGATCATCGTTTACTTTCTCAATGATTAATTTCCCCTGTTACTCTATCCAGATAGATATAAAATGGAAAAAGTAGATGCTATTTCTTTATTTCCAGAAGAAAATAGATCTCGGAATCTTAAATAGAACCCACCACATGCCGTTAGAGAACAATATTCTCTATATTTTTCTTGCCAAATTTATGATAGCGAACCTGCCTTCCCAAAATCTGATAAAAAAAATTTAAGCGCAATTTTGTACCAGAAATATTAAACTGGTATTAATTCAAATTTATTCTTCTTGGAGTAATTTTTCTTTTCTTTTCTTAGTCTTTACGTTTCTTGCAAAGTTCACCGAGTATCGTAATAATAAATCTTTTCTTGTTGTTGCTTTAAAAGTTCTTTTCGCCGGTTGTCAAAGAGCCTGAAATAACTCTGAAACTTCTTCACTCAGAAATATTTTGTGTTTTAACTTTGGTGTATTACGTGAATAGGACCTTCTGACATATAGACTAAATAGAAATTTATATCCCGACCTAATAACACAACGCAGGAAATGAAAACCTTGAACACAGGAAAGACTTTAATAAAACAAACCTCATATTATATATATATATATATATATATATATATATATATATATATATATATATATATATATATATATATATATATATATATATATATATATATATATATATATATATATATATATATATATATATATATATATATATATATATATATATATATGTCAAGGTTTTAGTTTGAAAAGAATGATTACTCTAAATTTAAAGGGGGCTTAGTAATTAATTTATTATTGTGGCGGGATTCGCCACTATTCTCATATCTTGGTTCGAAATGCATCGAGAGAAATCGGGGAAATTCCCTTTGGTTTTGATTGACATCCGTGGTCACGCCCATTGTTCATCTCCGGTGTATGCGTCACAGAGATCTTGTGGGCATGCGCGATGGCTTTAAATGGCAGAAAAACAATAGCGTTTAATCAGACAGCGGGAAATTCTTGATTGAGACAGTCACGCGTCGCGTGGGGCTTGATGACTCTTGATTTTAACTTATCAGATTGAATCAGGTAGCTTAAGATAAACGATGTTAGATATATTAATTGTAGTTCTTTGCCACCGGCCTTTTAATTCATTGACTGCATAATATCGAATCCACAGAGGAGCAAACACGCTGCCTGTCATATATATATATATATATATATATATATATGTGATAATAATATTAATAATCTTTGATCGCCCTTATATGAACTTTACTTCTCATATGGTAACCTTTCTGACACCTCGGCGAGAGGCTCCCCTTCCCATATACTAACTCACTCCGCCAATTCCTGGCAACAACCTCTTAAACAAACCTAATTCTAGATTGGGAGACGCGGGGCTGGCTTCGAAGCGTGTAAGATGTGATGTTGTTTTCGTCAAATAAATCCCTTTGTTCGTGAATTTGACTTTTATTATTTGCGGCTATGATGTACGACGCTCTTTCTTAAGTAGATGACCATTTGGGTCATTTCATATATATATATATATATATATATATATATATATATATATATATATATATATATGTTACTGCCCTTTCGCCGCACACCCATCTAAAACATTCTACTTAATCTAAATGCAGTCATCAAACAGTAGGCCGGAGGAAAAACTAATACTGAATTAACTTTTAAACACCTCTTTATTAATTAACATTAATCAAATACCCAATTAGTCCAGCTAAAACCCCATTTTCCATCATCTCACAGCCCACACGACAGACGCGCGTCTTGACTCTATCAAAGATTTCCCCTAACTGCTCAACTATATTTTGACAGTTCAGTTATGTTTTGACATATATATATATATATATATATATATATATTCATTCGCACATAATTGGTTCCTGAAAGTGTGTGCGAATGTTGAATATTCGAAAGTAGAGTGATGTAAAAAAATATGCACCAAATACTGTGTTTTAAAGTGCTTACTTTTCATTATGTATACATAATGAAATTAACGAGGCGTGATTTAGTGATTTCGGGCTCTTGACAAGTTTTCTTTATAAGCTTGTCAAGAGTTAGTTGAATACCACTTTTATTTTATTTTCTTGATAAAGATTTCTATAACGTGCTGTGACTTTCTCAATCGTCCTACATACTTGAGATATACGTTCTCCATCAGTATCACATTCCTCCATGATAGTAAAAAATATGTGAAGATGCATGAAAGCTTCATTCATATTTTTAATTGTTAAAATCTTGACGTTTTTATCAGCTTCTTGTTCCTCACTTTCTCTGTGTATTTTATTGTTGCTCAATTAAGTATTCATTTGTCAGAGGTACTGAGTGAGATTCGATCAACTCATTAAGGCTGCTATGTACTAACTCCATTGAATTCGCTCACCTCAATGTTAACCTATGGAGAAAATTCGTCCACGGATTGCCGACTGGGATTCAAAGATTTTTTTTTAATTTGTACTCCGTCATAGAGAAAGAAATTTTACATTTGCATACATTTTTCGTTTTTTTTAAATATGAAATTAACATGTTAAAATTTAGATTATTCGGGGAAAAATCTGGTATAGTGTGTTTTAAACGCTCATAAATTCCTTCCGTGGACGAAATTTATAAAATGAATCTTGTAGCACTTTGCAGGAAAGTTTAGGCTATCTGACAATACCATTTTTATTAGATTACCAGCATTTATGTACCTGTATAAAGTTGACAAAAATAAATTTTAAATAAACAATTTGGGGGCTGCGCTTACCCCCCCCCCCCCCTATATAGAGAGAGCCATTACAATCCCTCAAAATTTCAATCCTAAGGGGGGTGAAATTTTCGAACTGTCAACTGGACTCCTCCAACGAAAAGAGTCTGCAAGAAGAGGATAAGGGAAATACAATTTTTTTTCTTAGTACATAGCAGCCTTAACATCTTCATTGTTGACGTCATTCACCAGGCAAGTTTAGTTCATTCACCAGGCCAACTATTACATTTGTGATAGTTTCCGGTGTTTCTTCAAAATTTATAAAATCACTCATCATTTGTGGGCGTAATTGTTTCATTGTCGACTCTTTTATTTCAGCGCACGAGTCTCCAATATTGTTTATTGCATTCCATACATTTTAGTTCTTCCAAAAAACTGTTAATGTTGGCCCATCTTCCCCGTCAGTTGCCTTGATGGCCTTAGTCATTATATTCCTCCTGTAATAACGTTTGAACGTAGCTACCACTGTTTGGTCCATGGGCTGTATGAGGCAGGTGGTTTGGGAGGAAGAAACACAACATTGATTTCCGGGTATAAATTCTGCAGATATATTGGTTATGCTGGGGCATTGTCTAAGATTAATGATGCTTTAAATTGTAAATTATTATTTCTGCAATACTTCTTAACTGTCGGCACGAAATGAAAAGGGAACCAATCTTTATATATTGACGCAGTAACCTAGGCATTTTTATTTGATTTCCAAATGATTGGAAGAAAATGTTTATCTTTCCCTTTCAATACTCTGGGATTTTCCTCTTGGTAAACTAACAATGGCTTCAATTTCAAATCACCGGCTAAGTTTCCCCCAAGAAGCAATGTCAATCGGTTTTTCGAAGGTTTATCTCCAGGGGCAACTGATTCTTCCTTCGATAAAAATGTACGATTAGTCATTTTTTTTCCAATATAAACCCGTGTCATCTACATTGAATATTTCACTAGGAGAATATTATCCATCTACTATAATTTTGGACGATTAGGAAATAAATTCTTTCTCAGCATCTTAACCGCATAAGCCGATTCACCAGAGAATTTCATATTATGTAAAGAATATCTCATTTTAAATTAGTCGAACTTACCATTACTTGCTTGAAACACCATGTTAGAATCTTAATTTAATCTAGTCTTCCAATCTTCATGCAATTTAAGAGCCTTAGCTTGAATAATTGAAAAACTCAGAGGGACATTATTTTGATGTTGATCATCAATCCGTGATGTTGCTGATCAATCCATGATGTTGATCATCAATCCATAACAAAGAGCTTTCCATTTCATCCATCATTATGCCGTGTCTTTTGGAAACAATCTTTGAAGATATATTTCCAGAATTTTGAAAGTATTCCTTAATTTCACTCTTATTTTTTCAAGATTGAACATATCGCAGATCTGTTTACATCGTACAAACGTCCGAATAAAGCAAAATATTCCCCGTTTTCAGATCGTTTAATTATTTCCATCATTGTCTCGATCGTATGAGGTTTATGAGTCCTTTGAAAATTATAAATTTCCCATTTTACTTGGCAATTTAGAAATTGACGGGTAATTTTTCTTTGCAAAATGTTTAAGCTAGACAGACATAATTGAAAACAATCATTAGTAAAAATAAAATAAATTCCATCCTTATTAAACTTGTACTGAAAGAAGTTGATGGCCTAATGGGATATTGGCGAAGTAGAGCAGGAGGGCGGTTATTGCTCCGAAGGGGAGTCTCCTTCCAATAAAACATCAGGCGCTTGCACAGAGATCATCTCTGTCTTAACACCACCGATTTCTGTTGTAGACACAGTCTGAGGGACTTTCATTACAAACCTATCAAGAAAAACTTGCTTCTGAGTGAACGGTCTATGCAAGAGATGCTAAACGCACAGACACACACATTCATAAATTAACACTCATGTTTACTTTCACGTTCGTACTTGCATGCAACACACCTACGTACACACAAACACACATACGACGTTAATATCATTTGGAAATGAAAAAAATAATAATAAACAGACAAATAATAATAAACAGACGAATAATAATAATTTTCTAAAGTCGTTCAATTTCTATTGCTCTAGAAAACAAATCTGACGGCTGAGAAACATGGAATGTTGTGAAACAGAACAGTTTTGCCGAAATTACACTGTGCAGAAATTTTGCAGTACAACATTTGTTATTACTTATAAATAATTGCTGAATGACGATTAAAATCTAAAAAATTCAGTTTATCTAAGTAGTTTCAGAAACATTCTTGAAGAAAAAAATTCCTTGTTCAGCTGTCCAGTGAAAGATTGATTGCATTTAAGCTTAAAATAAAATATTTAACATTCAGATATGTACTCTAATTGCTAAAGAAGAAATGATTTAAACAATTTAACCCAAAGAACCAAATAAGCCAGGATAAATCAAATATGTAAGGATTTTTAAAAAACAATATATTATATATGCTTTTTTCCAATAAAAATTCATTTGCTGACAACGAACATTAATATACTACTATCAATATATGTTTATTATATTCGTTGGTATACAAATAAGTATGCTTCCTGTACCTGGTAGTATAAACATTATTATTGTTTATTCTAAAATTTAAGGAGTTTTAGATTAGTAAAGAGAAGCATGCGACAGTGATTCTATTAGAAATTTATAATTTACTGTCATTTAATTTATTTTTCTTAGGTATGAATATATAATTAAATATATATATTAGGTATTTATTGGTGTAAGAATATGTAGTATAATTAAATACTATTTTTTTGAAAAAAAATATGTTTTGAATCTCATCCTAAAAGAACGTTTAAATATTGCATTCACGTATCTGCAAATCCATCACCGTATACACTAATGGCAGATGGTGCAAGTAAAGTCCGTCGTGGCTGCAAATTCCTCCAAGTTCCCAAATTTACCTCTGGAGGTGCGGGGTCAAATGTTCCGGTCTCGGCACTTGACTCGGTTCTAAATTACGGGACCGGCTTGTAGGGGGTAATGCTGGCCACCTATACGGTGCCCCCTTCAATAAATGGCCAGCAATCACAACTGCAAGTGTAATGGATTCAGTTCCAAAATTGCCTTAAGTAACAACACAGCAACAAGATGTTTGCAATATGCATTACTACTGTTCTATAATACAGAGAGAATAAAGAATGTGACAGATTATGTAGAAGTATTTTTACGTAAGTAATTTTTTTAAAATTTATTTATTTATTTATTTTTTGAGATTGAAAGGTAAAATGCTGCGATTATTGGATAGTTAAAAATGTTTATCCTGACATCTCGCTTCTATTTAAACGTATTTAACAAACGGAATTTAAAATAACTCACTTTCCTTTAAAAACATGTTTGAAATTTACGAAATACACTTAAGTGCAGAATCGATAAAAATATTTTTTTTTTAGTCGAATGCGGAGGCACTTTGTTCTTCCCCGCAATTTGCTGGCTACTTTGCTATGGGAGCACCGATAGGTGAGCCAGCTTTGCTCTCTATGAGGGGGACGATACGGAAACGATTAAGCCTTATTCGGGATTCGAACCCACGCCCACTGCGGGCAGCTCAGAACGGTAACCACTACACCATGTGGGTGGTCTAAAATAATAAATATAAATGATGATATGACTATACAACTATAACTTCGCACATTATAAATAATTCATCAGAAAAATAAGATAGTATATTACAGGAAGATGGCACAGACAGCCCAACGAAATGACCAGAAAATCTCCACTTAGCGTTAAATTATTTTAAAACCTTTCAATAAAAGATCGCGCAGTCGCGACAAATCCTTATACTGAAAAAACACTTAACTATAACTAATAAATTGTAAATAATTCAACAGAAAAATAAGATAGTATGTAACAGGAAGAAGGCATTGGCAGCCAAACGAAATAAACAGAAATCCTGCACTTAGAGCTAAACGCACCATAAATGAAAGATTCTGTAGCAGTAGTAGAACACAGAAAAATTCAATAATATAACGAGGAAACCGACCTGTCTCTTCATCAGGAATTCTAACCAAATCAGTTACCTCAAGGGGGAACTTTCTGAACAGGAAATGATTCGGTTAGGCCTCCCGATGAAGAGTTTGGTCGGTTGACTCGTTATATGGTTGAGTTTTTTTTTATGTTCTATTACTGCTACAGAATCATAAATTTATGGTGTGTTTTGCTCTAAGTGCAGGATTTCTATTTATTTCGTTTGGCTGTGAATGCTTTCTTCCTGTTATATACTATCTTATTTTTCAGTTGAATTATTTACAAAATACAAGTTATAGTTATGACTATACAATGTATTTTAATTCAAATTTTACTTATAAGAAATATGTTTTTTTTTCGGAATATCTAATTTTGTGACTTGATAAATTAGATGGTAATTTGATGCTAGAAATCCCCTGTACTGTATTTCCCTTGTAAAGAGACGTATATTACAGTGAATGGAACATATATATGCATGAGTAATAATTCACACTCAGGTTTTATTCACCGTAGCATCATCGAAAATTTTCTCCGATTTCAATCACCGTGCTTTACGACTGGCATGAGTATCAGAGCCCATCACTTCGGATATGCAATCCTTCTTTAATAATATATGCATTTGATATGATAATTCGACAATCCAGCACAGAGTTTAATTCTTACTTGCATATACGCAAGCAGAACTTGAAAATGGCCGAAAAATCTGGTTCACGCCAAAATGAATGGTAAACTCATCAAGCATCTCTAATTAAAGCCTGGTTCCTGATGTTTATGAAATTGAAAACAAAAGGCGTTTCGCATTCACGCAATTTAATGAGAATAAAGCAAAGATGAAGGAAGTTAAGAATGTATGGTTTCATACAGAGAGCGTTTAATGAGAAAATTACAGCTGGTTTAAGAAAAGGACTGGACTTCTGTTACACGCAATCAGTGTCCGAAATTTTAAGCAATCACTTAAACTGGTTCACACGACATTTGTGTCTAGTTCCTGTTTTCGTAACCTGCACTTCATTCGAAAGGTCTTAATGAGGCGAGGCATTTATCATGCGCTTGCCTGCTTCGGTATTTGAAATTCAAATTTCGGGGGGGGGGGGGGGAGACTGTGTTTGTTTCTTCACGCTCCCCAAAAGTCAACTTAATTATGCTCAGCAGTCCAGGTCGGCAAAAGTTTTGGATGTGAAGGGAGTTCACTCTCATCAGCATTCGCTTATATATTGAAGAGGTTTATCTGTACCGTTTACTTTCATTTGCACTCATGAATACTTAGCGGGAAAGCTCTTGTTTGGAAATATTTATCAATTTCTTTAAAAATGCAAAATGTCTTAGTAGTTTTGAGGTTTTCATTGTGTAGAAAAGGCTCCACTTGGAGGAAAATAAATTTGATTTAAAAAAAAAAATAAGTAAATCAGGTAGTCTCTTCTAGCGAAACTACTGCATGTCACTAAAGAAGGATTGCTTATCGTTGCTTACCTCTTTTTTATTTTTATTTATTTTATCATTATTATTTTTTACAATAAAATTTCTACATACAAAGAGAAGGATGAGTGATAACCCTATGCAGAATAGGTCGATGGTAAAAAAATAAGTTACAGAAAAAGGGTATAAAACAAACAAAAAAAATACTTTTTAGAAATAATATTCTGCCACTCTTGATTTATAACTCGCGACGACGGATTTAACGTCTGAAGTTTTGCTTTACCGCGGACCTTTATGGAGGAACGTAATCCTACGTTAAAATAAAAAATTGAAAATTGTATGAACTGTAAGTTTGGAAAAGGTTGCCGGGTATCTCAAATAAAATCAACGATTTAAACGTTATGATTATACCCAGAAGAATCAAACATTATTCACCACATAGATTAAAAAATTGCTAAGAATTTCTATGTTTTCAAATTCAAGATTTTTAGAGCAACGAATTGTTTAAGGCTGCTGTGATCTAACACTATTGGATTCGCTCAACTCAGTGGAAAATGGGTTCAAGGATTGCCGATTAGGATTGAAAAGTTTTTTAACGTAGGATTACGTTCCTTAATAACGGTCCTTCGGAGAGAAAAAAAATTGTCCTGCGTCGCGAGTTATAATTTTGGCAGCACGCTAAACACAGTAGCAGTAAAGAGTTAAACAGAAAAGTACCAAAATGTGCAAAAAAAGAAAAAAAAGAGATCAGCAAACGATAAGTAATCCTACGTTAATAACCCACGGTAGTTTCGTTAGAAGAGACTACCTGAAATATATATATATATATATATATATATTAATTGTACTCTGTGATAGAGAAAGGAATTTGACACCTTGGGGCATTCTTCACTTTTTTTTACTGCAAATACTATTTTAAAATTCAAATGATTAGAAGCGGGGGGGGGGAGAACCTGGTAGAGTGTGTTTTAAACGCTCAGCCATTCCTTTGGCAGACGAAATTGATAAAATGAATCACTTTGCAAGGTTCAGAAAAGTTGAGGCTATCTGAAAATACCATTTTATTGAACGATCGGCATTTATGGAGCTGTTCATAGTAGACCTATTTACTCCATAGGTCAACATGGAGTTGAGCGAATCCAACTTGATTAGTACACAGAAGCGTGAAATGAAACTTTATTTCTTGTACATTTCCTGTACTTTCCGGTCTAATATGGGCTCGTGTAGCAAAGTATGACGGTATCGCTGCCAACCAACTTACTTTACATTGAAAAAACAAAAGTCTAATTAAAATTTTAATAAGTCCATTTGTGTAACATTCATTAATCCGAAATGTGTAAAGTAAACATTCTTAATGACCGTTTTCATTATATTCTATATTAAAAATTTTTTTGTTACATTTGTTAGCAGTTACAATAAACACGAGTACATTATGAAGTGTAGGTAATGAAAGTGGGTATTTTGTAAGAAATAATGTATAATAAATTAAATAAGAATTTAAAAAAAAAAACTAGTGAATAATCTGATCTGTTAAAAGTCGAAACTCTTCTGCAATTTTATGTCAGCTGTTTTTTTTACAAATGATTTCCTTTTAAGGATTGTCCTTAACTGATGAAGACCTGCTGCCAAAAGTGTCCAAGAAAAAAAGCATTTGTAAATCAAAGCATCCAAACCATAATTTCAGCAAATGTATCGCCACTTTGTTTAAATAGTTACTTTTATTAAGAATAGTCAAAAGAAATTTTTTCCAATGCCGCTTATTGGAAGGGATAAATTATTTAATGACTCATTATTAATTAAAATGAAACATAACCTTAAAAAGAAATTAAATTAAGGATGGAAAAAGGCAAAAACCTGTCATGAATTTTTATTATTTACAGTTATCGCCTATAATTGAGGCTCCAAAACTTATTTGGCCTACAGCCCCTTTTGAGAAGAAAAATATTACACAGCAGCCACGTGAAAATTTTCTTCTTAGGCGAACAAACAGTGATGCAGTGACAAATATACTTATTTTTATTCATCTCTATTTCTACTACCTATGTCCTTCACCAGAGTAAAGAAAGAGGTTTTTAATTAGACACATTGAAGCGTGAAAGTTTAAAATTAAGTATTAAAACTAACCACAGTAACATTCACATTACACACAGAAAAGCAAGAAAAGCGAAGGATAACATTAACCTTTTCCTTACGGGGTGGGATAGCATGTACCCCAAGAATATAGGCCCAAGAATGAATATATATATATATATATATATATATATATATATATATATATATATATATATATATATATATATATATATATATATATATATATATATGTATGTATATATATATATATATATATATATATATATATATATATATATATATATATATATATATATATATATATATATATATATATATATACTAGCTGAAAACCCGCGCTTCGCTACTGAGTACATTTAAATTAAATACAACGGTCAATGTATGCAATTGATGCCAAAAAATAAATATATATATTTATAATAAATGCGACAATCAATGTATACAATTAATGTAAAATAAATATATATATATATATAGATATATATATAAAATCGTAAGGGATATTTATTTATTTTATGTCTATTTAGTTGTTATGCACGTGACGATAAATTTATTTAAAGTATCAGAAAAAGAAATCACGTGATCAAAATTTAATAAATTAAATTCTAAAAATGAATCTTTACAAATTCACCAAAAATCAGAAAATCCAGGTAAAAGTTAAAAAAAGATTTCATTTTAAAGAAATTTTTATGATCTTTCTCGTGATATAAATTTTATAACCCTCGAATTATTATTTTAAATGCAAACTTAAAAAATTTTACAAAAACAGCTTACAAATTTAATTTAAAAAAATCTAAGAAGAATTTTTCAAAAATCTCTCTTAGTACACCCCTACACTATAAGAACAATTGCCATGCGAAATTTCAGCCCTTGAGGTCCAGCGGTTTGGTCTGTGCGTTGTATGTCAGTCAGTCAGTCAGTCAGTTACGGAACTCTTTTATATATATATATATATATATATATATATATATATATATATATATATATATATATTTAAAAAACGGCCACTCCCTGAGTGGCCGTTTTTAAAAAGGGGGTATGAAATTTCCCATTCTAAAGAGGGAATTGGAAAAATGGGTCCCGTAAGCTAAAGGTTAAAGTAAAAATTACGAATAACATCTAAACTAATCCTAATGAGAAGAATCAACTTGATGCAGTGCTCTCAGCACTGCATCAAGTTTATTAATCTTAGACTCTATTTTTGTCAGCAGCATTTTTAAATTATCACCGTTAGCTATTTGTAGCCGGTTTCTGTTTTTAGTAAGCTTTTTTACGACTACACTGACTGCATGTCCCACTGAAGAGAAGGAAGGAAATGAAACTAAAATCTTCTGCGCTTATGGCCTGTAATCCAAGATAAAGTATTGGTATCTGTATTTGCAGCCAGAAGTGTCGGTAGATAAGTTTGAATTTAAACTGACCGTCCCTTTTGCTCGTTTGAGTGCCCATTTTCGTAACACAGTGCATTTGGTCCAGAACCTTGAGGGTACCCGATAGAAAGTGCTAAAACCGAAGCCTCCCCTACTAAACCCTTGTAAGGGGTATGAAAGAGATAGTGTGTATGTATTTGATTCCAAAGCGCACACGGACTTTGAGGTATTAAAATACCGGGTGGGCAAAAAGTCCGTAGAAACTTTAAAAATTCATAAATACCGGAAAAATAACCAAAATAAAAATGTTTGCAGGGTTATCATCGCTATGTCACGGGAATTTTTTTAAGACAAGAAAAAAATAACTTAAACACCAGCTGACAGTTGCGCTGACTTACACAAGTAAAAGGGGTGTATCATCCCGGGCGTATCTAATCTGGTCCATCCAATCTGTTGGAATTCAAAGATGCGATCCGCCGAGAGGTGTCATGTATATATTCGGACATGCTGCACTCTGCCGTTGCTGGATTTGTGACTCGCCTGCAATGTATTATCCCCTTGGGGGTCAGGTGGAACACCTACTGCTTGCGTATCTTTTTTTGACTTGTGTAAGTGAGCGCCACCTGTCGGCTGTTTTTGAGTTATTTTTTTCCTGTCTTATAAAAATTCTCGTGAACTAGCGATGCTAACCCTGAAAACAGTTTATTTTAATTTTTTTATTTTGGTTTATTTTTCCTGTTTTTATGAATTTTTAAAATTTCTACGAACTTTTTGCACAGCCGGTATAAAGGTTAAACCTCAACAGTCAAACAATATTGATGTTATATCAAAAAATATTTTATTTAGTACACAAATAAAATTATACTCTTACTTCACATCATATATACAAAATAATTTTAAATTTTACACTACAACAAAAAAGAAATGTGTTAATTTATAATACATTTATAAACTACAGTAAAACATGACTAGTCAGATATTTAATATTCAACAAAAAATTTTAAGTTCCTACAGACTATTTATTGTTTAATTTAAAGTATGCTTTTACTTAAAACTAAATATTATATTTAATTTAAAATTTTAAATGAAAAAGAGAAATTTGCTCAACTATTATACTTCTGTAAACTATAGAACTATATGACTAACCTGATATACAATATTAAGCAATTTTTGTTTTTAAGTTAAAGCTCATGCAAGCTTAAAATATCAAACGGAGTTGCTTTGCTTGAAACTAAATTTTACGCTTTCGCTTCACAATATACGCGCTCCAATAATTTTATTACACGTCTGAACCTCGGAAAGGTATTGATGGGAATAATTTAATGATCATAATGCATGATCTTGGAATCTATCCCTTTGTAGCTTAAATTTAAGCAGATATCTTGAAGTGGACAAGTTTGCACTTTCAGTGGAGTTTGCATTAAACTCTGTCAAACTCGGATGTTTAATTGGTCCACTGGAATGATGACTGAAGCAAATAATTTAATATTACTTAGACAAATAGCTCCTATGCATTGAAAACTGCTATAGAAAACTTGGAGAATTAAGTTATAGTATATTTAATGGGCAAATTATAAACAATTTTTATTGCAGTGTAACTACCACCCTTTTGGTATTGTCATGGTTAAACCAAAACTATTAAGTTTACTTAGACATTTAGTTCGCAACATACTTGTGTTTTTAGGTATCAAATGTTTTAAATATAGCAGATAAATAGAAATAATTACATTAGTTTCTCTTAAATAATATATACTTTACATAGTAGGTATCTATATAGTTTATACTAATTTATAACCTTTAAACTATTTAAAATCAGTAAAACAATGATATACCAAGTGAGCCAAAAGTTCGTAAAAACCTTAAAAATTCATAAAAAAGGAAGAAATTATGATAAAGAAGTGCGGTAAGCAAGAAAGGGCTCACAAGGAAGTCTTTTTTTTTTGCAGCAAAATAAAAACTAGTTAAAAAAGTCACCGGTAGAAGGCGCTGACGACCCGAAACACGATGAACAAGACAACAGTACATTCCATTCATTGATCTAGCTATAACAATTGTTCAACATGACTTCCCGAATATTGTACGACACAACTAATGCGACTCTTAAGAGCTTGACCAACAACGCTCTATCTTGTAATGATAACATTCTTAAAGTAAATGAGAAATCCTCGTGTATCACGGTCTTTTATTGAAAGATTGATTTGCCCAATTTTGCTGAATCCCTCGCACGTCAGCGCCATATACCGGTGACTTTAACTATATTTTTTGTTGCTGCCTAAAAGAAATCCAACTTCCTTGAGAGCCCTTTCTTGCAAACCGCACTTCTTTATAACAATTTCTTCCTTTGTTATGAGTTTTTAAAGTTTTTACGAACTTTTGGCTGACCCTATATTAAGTAAAAATATATACAGAAAATGCAATGGGATTAAAATAAAGAAAACTTCGAGTCATAGTTAAAAAAATTGTGAAAAGTTTTCTTGGTTTAAAGTTATATATGTGTGTGTGTGTGTGTGTACGTGTGTGAGAGAGAGAGAGAGAGAGAGAGAGAGAGAGAGAGAGAATGAATTTCGAAATAAAATTGTAATATATCAAAAATCAATATATAAATATATCAATATATAATATATCAATATATAAATTATATAAAAAATATAAAATTTCAGAGGAAAATATAAATTATCTTGTATAATGTTTGTTGTTGCTTCTTATGTCCCCTCCCCGGAAATGAATTCGAGACATAAATATATAAATATAATTAATAAAATATATTAAATAAATAAATAAATAAATAAATTTAATAAAATATATTTAATATAAATATATTTATATATTCCAACATATAAATATATCGATAGATAATATATCAATATATCAATTATATAAAAAATATAAAATATCTGAGGAAAATATAAATTATCTTGTATAATGTTTGTTGTTGTTTCTTATGTCCCCTCCCCGGAAATGCATTCCAGACATAAATATATAAATATAATTAATAAAATATATTAAATAAATAAATAAATAAATGAATTTAATAAAATATATTTAATATATATATATTTATATATTCCACTATATAAATATATCATATATAATATATCAATATATCAATTATATAAAAAATAAAAAATATCAGAGGAAAATATAAATTATCTTGTATAATGTTTGTTGTTGTTTCTTATGTCCCCTCCCCGGAAATGTATTGCAGACATAAATATACAAACATATTTAATAAATTATATTAAATAAATAAATTTAACAAAATATATTTAATATAAATATATTTATAAATTCCAATATATAAATATATCGATATATAATATATCAATATATCAATTATATAAAAAATATAAACTATCAGAGGAAAATATAAATTATCTTGTATAATGTTTGTTGTTGTTTCTTATGCCCCCTCCCCGGAAATGTATTCCAGACATAAATATTCAAACATATTTAATAAAATATATTAAATAAATAAATAAATAAATAAATTTAATAAAATATATTTAATATAAATATATCAATATATAATATATCAATGTATCAATTATATAAAAAATATAAAATATCAGTCGAAAATATTAATTATCTTGTATAATGTTTGTTCTTTATTTCTTATGTCCCCTTCCCATGAAATGCATTCCAGACCAGGTCCCTATAGGCTTTCGGGCTGAGGGGTGCGGTTCCAGTTTGCAATGGCGCCACAAGGGTGCATTTTTTCATGCCTATTAATTATTTAAGAAAAGACTCATACATGGTTTAAAATGTGTACAGATCAAAATTTCTTAACATGTTTTTAATTGTTCCGATAGAAAAAATTATCTTTGAGAAAGAAAAGGGCACATAATTTAGCGATTTCCAATGGGGAGCACTGATCGATAAAGACATTCGCACATACACCGAGAACATTTATAGACCGAGAAATGGGCCTTTCTTGTTGAACAGTAGATATACAGTATAAATTGTACCTCATTGTTGCCAAACTAACGTAGAATTATTTTAAATATTTTTTTTCGAAATTCTCTCTCTCCTTCTCTCACACAAACACATATAAATATAAATTTATATATATATATATATATATATATATATACTAGCTGCAAACAAGCACTTCGCTACGGAGAACATTCAAATTAAATACAACGGTCATTGTATGCAATTAATGCCAATATATATATATATAATAAATACGACGATCAATATATACAATTGATGTAGAAAAAAAAATATATATTTATAAAAAAATCGTATGGGATATTTTTATAGACAAAATAATGTCCCATCGTCTGCCGCATTAGCAAGAAAAAATAATTTTTTGTATATTTAGGTGTTATGCAAATTTATTTAAAGTACCAGGACGATAAATTTATTTAAAGTACCAGGAAAAGAAATCACGTGATCAGCATTTAATAAATTAAATTCTAAAAATTAATCTTTAAAAATTGACCAAAAATCAGAAATTAGAGGTAGAGATTCGAAAAAGATTTCATTTTAAAGGAATTTTTATGATCTTTCTCGTGATATAAATTTTATAACCCTCAAATTCTTATTTTAAATGCAAACTTAAAAAAAGTTACCAAAACAGTTTAAAAATTTAATTTTAAAAAATCTCCGAAGAATTTTTCAAAAATCTCTCTTAGTTCCCCCTACACCATAAGAAGAATCGCCATGCAAAATTTCAGCCCTTTAGGTCCAGCGGTTTGGTCTGTGCGTTGTATGTCAGTCAGTCAGTCAGTCAGTTACAGAACTGTTTTATATATATAGATTATTCTACCTGTAATAGGGATATTTGCATTAAGTATGCATAACACAAATTTAGCTACTTCAATTTTTACCTCGCCCTTTACTGAGAACAAATGGCGTCATAGCCAATCTTCCCAGCATTTGTAATAAATAAATAAATTTTTACAAATAAATAGGAAATTTCCGAATAAACTTTATTTTCAGATTGGTTCTTAAGGAAAATTACATAAAAACTGTTCACGTAAAAGCTGTAGCAAACTAAGAATCCGTAAATAATAAACATATATAAATCCTTACAATATGTGAAATACTTCCTTAATATGAAAGATGAAATTTTCAAATCTTTATTTATTTATTTATTTATTTTATTTATTTTTTTTGCTGTTTCCGTTCAAAGAACTGAATTACTCTTTCCGTAAAAACCAAAAAACAGTTTTTGAAAACATCGGAAGATTAAGTGCGTTATATCCTATTTATCACCTAATCATTATCCTTCACCGTTTTACCAGATATCGCTTTACACAACTTAAGTATCAATAAATTAAAATTTTTTTTTTTTACCTTCTGGATACCTTATCAATATCAAAACATTCTTACATCTATGGTAATAAAACTGTCATTTCTTTTCAAATGTGACGTGCGGCCGAAACCATTGCATTCCCGAGACTGTTTTATACTTTGAGGTATTTTCTTGACAGGCTTTGATTCGTTTGATATCGATGTTTGTGTCACGAGGAGATTTCAGAAAGCCGAGAATAGGAAAGCTTACGCCGAGAAGTAAAGAATATCTTTCTCCAGCCGTGTTTTTGATTTATGGAACATTTCTTTTGAATGAAATTTACTGTATTTATCCCGGGATTTTTTCTTTTTTGAAAAAAAAATTGTTTAGATTTATCAAAGCTGTACATATATCATTTTCTGCCAGAGACAAAAATATTTTAATCTCCCTATTTTCAGCTAAAATATTTTCATACCGATAAATCGAATGATTTACATTATCTTTGGAAAATAGTTGTTTGTTTAAAGAAATAAATAAAATTCTACACGCTTTCCAGTTATACGTTCGATTATCTACTACACGCCTTCTGTGAAGAATTCAAATTAGCTTCGAAAGCACTCTAAAATAAGATTTACTCTGAGATAAATTAATATTTCAACCTAATTACGTTAGTAATATTTCAGAATTGGGAATTAACTATTCACAGTATTCTGCGAATTTATTTGACCGAGTTCCACAAAATGTCTGCATTAAATCACGAGTATTACATATAACGTATTTCTTCTAAAGTAGTGAGGAATGAGTGAATGTGGGACACTAGTCAGTCTGTCGTGGCAGAATGTTAAACACGAATTCGACATATATAAGTTCTCCAGAAATAGTTAAATACAAAGGGCATTTCATAAAATCAATGCAAAATCACGATAAAATAAAAAAAATACAGGTCCAGCAAAAAAAATATGCTTCTCCGCAAATACCCAAGTATTTGCCACAGATATCGTTATCACATCCTGTTTTTTCCCATTTGGGACTGTTGAGGTAATCTGAAAATAGCAGGACAGTACGCAAAATATTTAGTTGTCGAGCAAAAATTTTTAGAAAATTAAATCGAATTTATAAGGTACCCCGAAATGTTCCAGCATTTGCCACATTTGCTGTGCCTTCTTAGCTATGAGTGTTGAAATTATCTGAATATTCGCAACATTGTGTGCGAAATATTCATTTGTCCAGTAAGGTTCTTCAGTTTTGATTGGAAATTGAAGGGTTGTGCCGAAACTTTCGTTTCTTGCTTTTTCTACTTTTATTAATTACGGACCATAACATCAGTTTGGCGTCCTGATTTGGCTAAGACAACTCCATTTATCATGTCAAGGAATATTTGTAAGGCCTCCATTGTGTGCTCAATATTAGAGTATGTGCGACGATTTCACATAAGGAAAAGAAGGACGCCCAAACGACGTAGACCCTCGGTGTCAGGAATTCAATAAGAAGTGTTATTTGGTATTTTTACGTTTTCTATGATGTTGAGCTTCTCATATGTCTGAAAAATTACCAGGTAACATTTAACAAATACCACCAATCTGTAGCCTTGATAACACAAAACAAGATACTTCTTGTTTTCGTTACCTCTTTCTGTTTTTTAATACTCATCACTTTGTTTCAATAGGATCCACAATGAACGTCGCTGTGCATTTAAACATGCATTGAAAGGGTAAATTCAAATAGAAATACGCTGACCTGGACTCACAGCAAATTTTTTTTCGAAACAGTGTTACCAGCCATCGGATAAAGCCAAGTACACTCCGCCTGAGACTAATAGTTTAACCGAGTCAAAACCTATTATCCGTTCGCAATTAAATCCGTTCCCATAACTATTATTTCACATATTTACACTTTAATTTAAGTATAAACAACTTTACTTTCATATTATGCACTTTGCATTAACCTATATTTCACATTTCTTTATCAATATTAGAACGTATTATATAAGCACTATATTACTTAAACATCTATTTTACAGGTTTTCTTTAACACATTTTTCTTTTAAGAACAATTTGTATAAACTCCATACTAGTACCACTATGTCTAGCCAAAACAATATATTAAAGTGACAAGTATTTTACAAACTTTTTACTTTAACATTTTAAATCAAATTGTATAATCACTATTCCTGTACAAATTTAACTAAATATACACATTGCCACTTAACATATGCCCAATGTCGCAATTACATAAAAGTGCATAACGGCACGTAAACTGTAGCAGCACACAAATTTACCTCTAACAATATAATTACACTGCAACAGTTATACTAAAGCCTATTCAATTTATTTGTTATATTTACTTTATATTCTTGTATAATACTACTTCATTTGCAATCAAATTGCACATAAAACTGCAAGTGGGACTTTCAATTTTTTTTACCCTTCCAATTGCATTGAAAGGGTAAAAAAAAAATGTTTTGCCTGTATTACATACTACAGGTTGATACAATTTCCGCAGTTTTCCCGTTCATTATATAGTGTATAAAGAAGTGTGGAATTTGCTAACATCAGACAGTCTGCAATAAGTGAGCATTGTAAATCACTTCGATATACATATATAACCTCTCCAGAGGCAGTTGATTACATAGGGCATGCCATAAAGACAGAGTAATAATAATAATAAAAAAGAACTGGTATAGAAAAACACGTCCCATCATTTTTCAAAATATCTTTCCTGAGATGCAACGGTACCCCAGTTCAGTTCACATTTCAGAGCATGTGGCGAAGGCATTTTGGGACAGTTGTTTCAGTACAGCTGAAATAACGTCATCATCTCTATTTAGGAGTTCTGAAAACAATGTAAAAAACCATTCTTATTAATTATTTCGATGAATACATTGTATATATAAAGTGATGGAGGTCACTATATATAGGAGGATTTCATTCCCGATTACGTAAAATATGCACAGGAATTAAAATTACTGTAATTTGATGTAGAAAAATAATTTAACTCTGAATCGCTCACATCCTTTTCTGCACGAAAAACGCTAACATTCTTTAAACAAATGCACAACGACGAACAACAAAATCGTCTCCGTTTAAAAAAACTTTGCTATATATTCTTCTTCTCTAACTCAGAAAATCTTCTGAAGTTATCATTGCCAACTCGAGGAAAAATACCATAACTTTTTATGGAATGCTCTATGTATACCATTTATGAGTTAAATATTCGTTTTCTGGCACACACGGTAAGTATTGAATAGCCGACAGTTATATATATATATATATATATATATATATATATATATATATATATATATTTATATATATATATATATATATATATATTATATATATATATATATACCGATACCGGGTGCGTCATAAATTCGTGCAAAGTTCAAAAATTCGTAATAAAATAAGTAATGCTCGGAAAATTTTTCTGTTTGCATCAAGAGGATCAGAGGGACATTGGATTTTTTTTCCATGTCAAAAAAATGTTTCCAAAAGTAACTGAAAGAGGGCGCTCACACATCATACTGAGACGTTTTATGCAAATTAGGCAAACACAAACAAACAATCATGCAGATCACAATAACACGAGACTGTGCTTTTATTTTAAAGTAACAAATGTTCAACTTTACCAGCAGCACAAGGTAATAGGAGCGTCACTACGTCATTACAAGGGAATGTAGCATGTCGCCATCGATGGCAGCGACTATCTGTAGAATGACATTTTTCAGATCGACCAAAGTGGTTGGGGAGTCCCGGTACAGACTTTAAGTATCCCCACAACCAAAAATCTGCCGGGATCAAGTCTGGTGACCGTGAGGGCCACAGTCCAGAAACTTTCGCAATGCAACAGTTGTGGATTCACCATTCGTGTAAAAAAGTTTAACCACCAACGCTCGATCTGGTAAAGAAATCATGGTACCGGCTTCGAATGACGGATCCATTTCTAGCCAGGTGATTTATTGATAGCCTGATTTGAATAAAACTTCTCAGTATGACGTGTGAGCGCCCTCTTTCGGTTACTTTTGGAAACTTTTTTTTTACATGGAAAAAAACATCCAATGTCCCTCTGATCCTATTGCCTTAAACAGAAAACATTTCCGAGCATAACTTCTTTTATTATGAATTTTTGAACTTTGCACGAATTTACGACGCACCCGGTATATATATATATATATATATATATATATATATATATATATATATATATATATATATATATATATATATATATATATATATATATATATATATATATATACTGCACAAATATTTCAGCGACAATAATTTTGGGGGATTTTTTAAATGATGAAAATGCATGATCAAACATCCTATGTAAACACTGTTTCAAAAGGGCCTAAAATCGGATGATCGTATTCAATTTAAGTTGTTATATTTACAATCATCAAGGTATATACCATAAATTTTAAAAATGTATAAAAAATATTTTACTAAACGGGCGTCACAATAAACAAACTTTTAAATTACGAATATTTTTTAAATCATTTCCCCTTTTTTTAAAATGTTTTTCTCACAAAGACGAATGATGAATTTTAAAGATAAGATTAATTCAGTACCTTGTATGTAAAGTACCGAACGCCGTATAATACACAGCATTTGTTCATTTTTCTTTGGAAGATAAATAGATCTGGGGAAGATTTTTGTGTATCCATTTTCTGCTGACACTGCCTTAATATAAAATTCAAATTCCTGGAGTGCATTAAACGCCTGGAAGACATGCGTAGCACATACACGTTATTTTTACTAAATATCATCACGGTGTAATGATTAAGTATTATGTAATTGAAAGAAATGTCATACGAAAAATAGTGAATGATTGTTACAGAATACTGTCAAAATTTTAAACTAAAAATTTAAATGTGCTGTGAAAATAGTAAGGGATAAAAAAAATTGAAATTTTCATAATACCTTTCTCTTGTTTTGCATGTCATAAATGTTTATATTTTCAACCGAAAATCTGTAATAGAGTATTTTTAAAATGAAATAATAAAAATTGTATGAGTAGAATTTTATCTGCCAAGTATATATCGTAAATTTATTCCTTTTAAAGATTTTTAGTTCGAACATTGGGAAAATATATTTTAATACTGATACTTTGGATATGTCTCGAAATAGATAATTACTCAGGGGAAATTAAAGAAAGATGTCTTGTTAGATTATTTGAAATTCAAAGAGCTCACAACTAGGAGAATAGTGTAATCAGTGTAAAACATTTTCCGAGGGAGTAAGATTAATCTTTTCACAACAAAGTATCACTGAATCTCAATCTAAACTTCGTTGGGTTACTCTGTAGTCATAGTTTTGCGAAATTACATGATACTGTATGACATTCCAAACAATGCCTCTTCTTGAAACGTCCTGATAACATCAACTTATACTTATTTTTTTTGCGCCCAATTCGGTAGCCAAACTCGTCGTATAAGGAAGCCATGTCGCCAAAGTATTTTGATATACATGTGCACTTTGTTCTCAGCATGTTCGTCTCTTTTCCGTTTAATTGTTGATAAGATATGACCATCGAGAAAACTAATATCAATGGGATCTATTTGGCGCAGAACATAAATTTTAAGGCCTGCAAAGGTAAGTTATTTTTAGGATAAGTTTTGCGAACTTCTCTTCATTCCTTTTAATTGCTGCTAAGCCGTTCCATAGTTGCTTGCCTTTTGATTGTTAATTGTGTCCTCATGCCGTTTAATTGTTGCTGAGAAATGAGCATTCAGATAATTCGTAATATCGTGATTCATATGACGCAGATCATGAATTTTCATGCCTCCAAAGGTTAGCTATTTTTAGGACAAGTTATTCCTTAATAAATGACACCACTTCTCAAAACCCTGTAACATTAAACACCATGTAATAAGACAAGCTTTTCGTTTCAACTATTTACTACGATACGTTAAACATATTACAGCTACTACATTTACAGGAAGTATGTACAGCAAGTTAGAATATATAATTAGATCATCAGGTTGACTTTTCGGGTTCCAAGGCAACTCTGGCCTATGAAGGGACCAGGAGAGCTCCGTCTCTCTGGCAACCTAAAACAGATCTCAGCCTCGCGGACACTTGCCATCTATCTTTATACTGTCTGGGAATTCAGAGGGATTTCTCTGGCGTTTGAAGTGCTGGTAAGTGTTCGAAGTTTATGAGATTCCAGCCGTCACTATAGTGTCAAAATCTGAAGAGCCTTCGAAACACTCTGGGATTTATGTATTCTGTAACGTCAAAAACCGCCCATTACAAGAAATTTATGTCCTTTATTCCAAGAATTTATAAGACCGGTCAGAACAAGAATTCACAGATAGATGATGTGTTGAGGGGTAGAAAAAGGGGCATCTCATACTTACTTATATATGTACTAATTTCGTGTAATAATTTTGATAATATGATGTTTTATGTGTGTGTGTGTGTGTGACTTATTCCACCTTCTCTAGCCGTAGGCTAGACCAGGTCCATGAGGCCAAAAGTTACTATGAAATCGTTAACAAGCAAAGGGTCTCTATAAATATCCTCCTTGGCAAGCCTCAAGCAGTTTAGAATATGGCCAGGAGAGGCTTCAGCAGTATTGCACTTAGAGCAAAAAGGGAAAGATTTTTGCCCCTGATTGAAAACAAGACTCTTTAAGTGTCCACTAGCAAATCTGCTAATGGTGGTCTGCATACTTCTGTTGCCCTTGACATTAAGGGCACCACCAGGAGATTTTCGGTCGTACCAGTGGTGTGTCGGAGGGGTCTTCCATAAGTGCTGATTAATCAGTTTTCTTCTTGAGTAAATTTCAAGGTAAGTTAAAGTATCTCGCGAAGAAATAGGAAGTGAGGCTCCATCCTTAGCAAGAATATCAGCAGTGTCGTTTCCAAAAAGTCCTATATGAGACGGTACCCATTGTAAGTGTACCTCTTGTTGTTTAGAAAGGTCTTTGAGGATCTCCAGTATCGACAGTGAGGTTTTATCCCCGACTCTTGTCCAGCTGCTCAAGTGCTGAATGGCACTGCGGCTGTCAGTTAGGATCCAAATATCACGGTGAGAGGTTTCATTTTTAATAGTTTTCAATCCCTCTTCAATGGCAATAAGTTCAGATCTGAAAACTGAGCAGTAATCTGGATTCCTAATCTTGTAATGATTTGAGTTAGTAGGGGTCTTGATAAAAATACCACTGCCGCAGGCATTGTGTTCATCTTTGCTGCCATCGATATAAATCTGAGTAGCAGTATGAGGGATTTGATTTGATTTCAAGAGCAAGCTGATGCAAGTATTCTGGTAAGTCATATTTTTTGTTTGGGAGGGACGAGAGTTCTGTTTGGAAATGAACTCTAGGCAGCCCCTCCAGAGGGTTGACTATTGGCCTCAAGGAGTGCCTTTCAACATTTTGGTCCAATAAGCCCATTAACTCCATCTGTGAAAAAGGACTATTTCTCCTTAGTCTTTGATTGTTTGACCAACTTCTGAGGAATGAAGATGTTCGATTATGATGAAGATGTTCGATTATGATCATAAAAACTGTAAAGTTTGTTGAAATATTTTACAAGCCCTGCACTTCTTAAACTCTTAGGCTGAAGATCACTCTCATAAAGAACCAGTTCAGCAGGACAACAATTTCACATGCCAGTGATAATTCGAGCAGCACTCAATTAAACTCTCTATAATTTTAAAAGGTTAGAGGATGACGCAGAGAAGTAAACCTGATATCCGTATTCTAATACGGGCCTAATTAGGGATATATAAGTTGTCCTCAGGGTATTGGCATCAGCACCCCAATCTCTCCCAGAGACATATTTCAGGATGTTAAGTTTCCTCCTGCTCTTTTCCACTAGATTCTCTATATGTTTATTGCTCAAGATCTCAGGATCTAAGCTGTAGCCTAGGTATCTGGGGTGTTTTTCACAGAGTAGAGAGCCGCCATCCATTGTGATGTTAGGCTGATAGTTGTACAAATGTCTATTTGTGGTGAAGATAGCTAACTATAGACTTTGAGGTGTTAAAGTTCAATTTATGTGTATTTGCAAACTTCAACGCGTCAGTGAGGGTAAGGTTAATCATATGTTCAACATGGCAAATATCAGAATTGGAGTTCCAGAGAACAATGTCATCCGCAAAAAGGCCGACCTCGCACCTCTTAGTTATAACTTTTACAATGCCAACCAAAAACAACGAGAAGAGGAGAGCACTCAATACAGATCCCTGCGGCACTCCCTGTCTGAGTTTAAAAGTTTTAGATAACGAGTTATTAAATTTCACTCTAATCAGCCTATTCTTCATAAAAACACAGATCCAAGAAAGGGCCATGTCTTTAGCACCAAATGTGTCAAAGAGTTTGATAATTAATTTATTTCTCCAAACCCTATCGAAGGCCTTTTTCAAGTCTAAAAACACGGCAACTGTATGGTTTGTTGGTTTAAGATTCTAAGAATCCCGTATTTTTTGTCCGAAGAATAAAATCTGATCCATAGTGGAATGTCCTTTTCCAAAGCCATATTGCTCCGTTGGGAGCAGGTTATTAGATTCAAGGTGGTAAGTTAATCTTTCTAATATCATTTTTTCCATAAGTTTACATGAAAAGTTTGTAAGAGCGATGGGTCCTATAGCTCTCAGGAGATAACTGGCCTTCTTCTTTGGTTTTCTAATAGGAATGACCAAGGCTCTTTTCCAGTCTTGAGGAGGTCTACCTAGTCTCCAAGACAAATTCAAGATCTCCAACAATCTCAACTTTCCCCAAACTCCAAGTCTTGAAATCATTTGGCCGTGAATATTATCAGGTCCAGGAGATTTATTTAAATCGAGAGCATTCAAAGCAAGTTCCATCTCCAGTAGTGAAAAACCAGAACTAAAGATAGGGTTACGCTGGGTTGAGCTACGACAGCCGTGGATAATCCTCCTAGCTCGTATTTCAATGTTTTTATCATCCTCAGTAAAATTTAGGTTGCTTATCCTTTGATAATAAGATCCCAATAAGTTTGCCGTAGCTTTGTCATCTGGGGGAATTTGCACGTTCTCATCAAGAATGGTGTTGCATTCCTCTTGTTGTGGCTGCTCAGCGCTCAAAGATTTAATCAATCGCCAAAGTCTGGAATTTGGGGTACTATTATCAATGCTCCTGCAAAATTCGTTCCAATTCTTTCTTTTGTGTAACACAAAAGCTCTTTTAATTTCTGTATTTATTTTGCTTAGATTCGATCTAAGAGAGGGATCACTGGAGGCCTTTATCTCTTGGAGTAATTTATCTCTTTTTTCCAAGAGGTTGTTTTAAAACTGGAGATCTATTCAGAAAGAAAGGTGTGAATCGTTTAAAATTACCCCTAGGTACAGTCTGACCGGCTGCCCTAAAAATTATATTTTTGAAGGAGTCCTTGTTGCATCGAGATCTTCAGTGGGAGGAACTGAAAGAATGTCTCGATCAGTAAGGTCTCTAAATCTCTCCCAGTCGGCCTTTTTAAAATTCCAGTAATTTTTTCGGTTTAGTACTATTTTTTGTTTTCTCCTTACTTCCACTAAAATAGGCAGGTGGTCACTACCAAGGGTTGGTAGGACACTCCAACTACAATAAGGGAAAATATCTGGACTGACAAAGGAGACATCAAGTGCATCTTCAGTATTATAGCTATAAGAGGAATGGGTTGGTGAGCCATCATTTAAAATAATGTGGGCATTGTCATCCATCAGGTTTAGTAGCTCAACCCCTCTTAGATTGTTAGCTGCACTTCCCCAATGCATATGTTTAGCATTTAAGTCGCCCAAGAAGATATTATTTTCATCAGAATAGACAAACAGATTTTCGGGGAGGCTTTTTTGGTTGGGAGGATAATATAAGTTAATGATGTTGAGATTTTTGCCCTTCCAGTTAATCGTTATGCCCTGCATTTCCAGATCCGAGTTTGGAACTGATGGGAGAGTAATACCATGATAATTGGCATCTCTCACAAGGAGGGCCAAGCCACCACCACCCTTATTCTGCCTATCTGAACGTAATACATGGAAACGCTTTACTCTAAGTTAAGAGTGTTCTTTTAATTTGGTCTCTTTAAGGGCAATAATTTGGACCTCGTGGGTTTCAGCTAAATCCAATATAGCTTCAAGTTTTATTCTCGTAGCACTAGTAGATAATCCATTTACATTGCAATGCAGGATTTTAAGGAACGACATTTATGAGGAGACCGTCGATTACTTTTCGAACAGGGCCCTCTGCCTAAGCCCTGAACGGACCCCTGATTAACCTGCGCGACGGGTGATGCAGTATAATTCTCTATAGAAGATTGGCTCATGGGAAAGGAAAAGGGGGACAGCTTCTGAGGGTCGAGACCCGGAGCACCCGAAGGCAGAAGACTGACTTAGCTCCATGTGCCTGATGATATTAGCTGGGCAAAACGGAATGGATTTCACGCCAAGGTGGCCCTACCAGGAGAAGATCTCCCGATGTACTTCGCCCATTCCGCCCAGGGGCACCCCCCCCCTGCCACGTTGAGGCTAACAGCAGGACTTGGGGGGGACGATGCTTTATAAACCAAACGAATGCCCTCTGTTTTTTAAGCATCCAAAACTTCCATTACTTCTTATTTTATACTATTTTATTTCTGAAGATAAAGGGGCCATAAAACTAAAATATGATGCTCTTAATTAATCAGGAGATGTTGTTTTCAGGATTTCGTAATCGGTTATATTCATTTTTTTTTAAACTTCTTATTCAAAAATCACAGTTTTTTTAAGAGAGATCTCTTGGCCTTTTTCATTGCAATTTATTTTTAACTATACGTATGTGTATTACTCATTATTGTTTTCTTAAATTTGATATTTTAAAACTTTAGCATATGTGACGATGAGGTTGAAATACTCATCGACTCTGTAAACGATTTAACATGTTGTTCCCACATCTCATTTAGAAACTGTGAAGCTGAAAACCTTACGTAGGAAAATTAAATATATATCTGTAAGTTTTCTATAATTTTACTCAATAAGGAAACTTTGAGCTGATATGTTACAAGGGATAAAAGTCACATACGTAAGTTTTTCTAATATTTTACTTCACTTTTATTTTCTTTGGGGGAACGGGGAGATTTTGGAAAATTACGGATTTGAATTGAAAAGGGGGATTTAATGACATTTAGAAAATTACCTTTAGTGGAAGCCCATATTCTTATCTTCGGATTAACCCTTCAGCGGGCGCGCCAATTTTTGTAACACCACAGGGCGCGCGTTGCATAAAGTGCAACGTCTCTTTAAACCTTGATTATTCCTTTTGTAATTAACGTTTTTCTTTCAAATTGAAAATAATATTTCTGCGTTTTATGACAAGATATAAAATGTTGATAATATCGAGATTATTTATAATTAAAGGCCAAAAATTAATAAGAAGAAATTTTCATAAAAAAACAAAATTTGTTTTTAAAACACACATAATTTGTTCAATTTTCTTCATTTTTCTTCAATTTCTTCACATGGCAAACATATAGTACGGATTTTGCAATGCACCTTGCATGATAAACTATTACATTTATCAAACTTTATCGTGGTAGTTACATTATTTAGCAGTCCGCATGTATATTACACTGTCCTCTTTTTTTTTTTTTTTTTTGCCGACACCTCTGGTTTTGCATCTTGGGAAGTTTCCACTTTATATTTTAGTAAGAATCCAGATATGTCTGGAGGAAGAGATAGACTATTTCCCCGGGCCTTCAAGTGGCTTTCGAGAAGTTGTAAAGCCAAAGAATGCAGATACAATATCCTTCTTTCAAAACTATCCGGTTTAATGGATCTAAGGACAACTTGCGAATTGATTCCTATTATGTCCAAAAACCTAAAAAACAACGAGAGAGTCCATCTTTAGGATATGCGGGATACCGTGTAATAGCTGCACATTTGATCCACTACATCAACTCCTGTTTTTGTCGTATTGTAATTTAGTATAATCTCTGGTTTACCAGAATCGTCATCCACTGTTGCATCATCATGCATTGTCGACAAAAGTTTGAGCTCCCTTATTTTTTTCGTAGCATAGGAACAATATGTTCCTATCCTACGAAAAGTAAAATTACTTTTAACATCGGGAACAAAACTATTAATAACTATTTAATATTTAAAACTTCATCAGGCCATTCATTTGATTATCATTTTTAAATTTATATTCATAGAAAAGCAACTTTGTAAAAGCTTAGAATTATTTTAGCGAAATAACCAAAAATAAAATAAGGAATATTTTCATACATGACTATGCGCGCTGTTCACAGATTGCAACAAATAGAAGTATCCTCTGTTGGAATCACGATTAAAAAAAATGGAAAGGAATACAAAGGTCAGAAAATCAGACCAGTATTAGAAAGGGTGTAGCTATAAATAGCAAATGCTTAGAACATCCAAACCTTACATGTATCAACAAACCATTCAAAATTTTGAAAATGTTGCACTTTATACACGGGCGCGCCCGCTGAAGGGTTAATGTAGAGGGAAATACAAAAACAACGGCTGTAAATAATCATTCAAGGCGGAATGACACAAAAGTACTTTATTTCCACACACATACAGACAGTTCAAATAATCATAACATAATCGCAACGCTATTCTTAGCACGAAGCTAAAACAGACACAACCATCTTATTCGAATCCAAGCTTAATTCTAGAGAAAGACAAAACGTTACGTCTAGCTAGACATAAAAAGTTTAAGAGTCACTAATTTAGGAAGATCAGTTCAAACACATGACAATTATGTAAGGCAGCAAAAAATAAGCATCTTCAGTAATAAGGATATTAAATGCGCACAGACCAACAGGATATGTGCTTAGTCTAAAGAGAAAAGGATAGAGAGAAGAAAAATCGACGAATGAGGATGTGTGACGTTATCGAAACTATATATAACCCAAACCTCAAGATGGAAAGACAAAATCAACAAAATCATCATTCGCAATCTTGCAGATTATTCTTAACCCTTCAGCGGGCGCTCCAATTTTTGGAACACCAGCAGGCACGCGTGGCACAAATTGCAACGTCTCTTTCAACCTTGATTATTCCTTTTATAATAAAGTTTTTCTTCTCAAATTGAAAATTATAATTCTGCGTTTTATGACAACATATAAAATTCTGATAATAATGAGTTATTTTTATAATTAAAGGCCAAAGAATGCAGATACAATCGCTGCAGGGTGAGAAAACTGAATAATGCAAAAGGATACATTTACGTCGAATAAACCTTAAAGTGTTATCGCCATTATAACCTTATATAATGCAAAAAAAAATGCAAATATTTTTAACTGCAGAACAAAAAGAAACTGTATTGAGGAAGTTTTAAAAATTTAAAAATTCTAAAGGAACAAATAAATGTGTGTGTGGTGCCAAATATAGATTTTTTTTAATCATACACACTGGGGTTTAGACGTGTTCCGTAACAATAGCTGCTCGCTCTGCAGAATATGGGCTTTATATCTTGATATTATCTTAGGCATTAAAGTCTAAGAAATATCTGTAATTTCTTCGAAATCTGAAAACAAAATTCTTATCATCGCCATGTTTATTTTCGATCAAAGATGTCATTTCCAAATCAAATAACCTAGAGTCAACGGAGCGTTCAAAATCATACTTACAAAAAAAAATAAGAAAGTAGTGAATTCTGAAGTGAATAATGCATTGGGAAGTTTAAATATTTAATGGACAGCGGATCTTTTACATGACAAATCTTTCGGGGTAAGACACGACCATTTGTATTTGTTCAAGAGTCACATCGTTACCCTACCATGTTATTGATTCGCACACGCATAGACGGAAACAAATTCATTCTAAAACGTTTTCTGGAAAATAAAATTCTTTAACATTACGTAAATTTTAAACTTCGGGCATCTTTCTATTTAACCTTAAGATGCTTCCCCACACATTTCAAAGTTTCCCCTTTAATTTTACCCTTTCCATCTTGAAATATAAATATACGCTTCAAAAGATCGTTCCCATTCAGAATGTAAGTCGGAAGCGATCATTTATAACAAGAGTTTCAGGTCCACACAAGTTCGCATAAATTAATCACCAACCTTTCTCCGGCATGGTGGCTGCATCTTTAATCTTATTCAAGGAGAAAGAAACATGACTCAGCAAATAGTGGATTTGGGGACAATACTTACAGAGAAAGCTACAAGCTCGGAGGAAGAGAGAGGTCTCTAATTCGTCATGAAAATGTGAGAAAAGGAGTTGGGTTTAAGGACTTTTAAAAGCTTGAGTGATTATTGCATTAATACGGTACATGTACCATCCACTAACTCTGTTTCGGGAGAAAGGAATTTACTTTCCTAAATAAGTTAGCCTCTTCCAGGATACGCTTCAAGACTACGTAGCGAAGTGTTTGGCCCCGAAATCAAGTTAATTGTATGGAACCGAGTGTCACGTGACAGAATAGATTTGTTGAATTACGAAGAAACACAAGAACTACTTTCAGAAATTACCGGACGTAAGAAGAGTCGGCGCTTCCTGGAGGGTATGCACAAAAAATATCAGTTGTTAATAGAATCTGGAGTTTTAGATAATACACTTTAATCAACCATTGCTTTAAATTAGAGACACGTTTTTTGATGATTTTTATCAATATGTATTCTTAAACCCTTCAGGGGGCGCGCTTGGCGCAAAGTGCAACGTTTGTTTCAACGTTGATTATGACTTTCGTAATAAACTTTTTTTTTCAAATTGAAAATAATAATTCTGCATTTTATGACAAGATATAAAATGTTGATAATATTGAGATATATTAATAATTAAAGGCCAAAGAATGCAGATACAATCGCCTTATTTCAAAACCGTCTGGTTTATTGGATCTAAGGACAGCTTGCGGATTGATTCCTATTATGTCTAAAAACCTAAAAAACAATGAGATTCTCCATCTTCAGGATATGCGGGATACCGTGTAATAGCTCCACATTGGATCGACTTCCTCAACTCCTGCTTCTGTCGTATATATATATATATATATATATATATATATATATATATATATATATATATATATATATATATATATATATATATACATATATAAGGATGAGGAAGATCATTTTGGAAATACTTAACTTAATAAAATATGGAAAACTATATGAACTTCATAGTATTTAATAGAAGGTATATTTATTTGCCTTTATGACCTACAAATTATATTTTTATATAAATAGTGCCTTTAAAAAATATATTTAACTTTTGAACAAATTCATATGACTTTATTATTTAATGTATTCATTTAAATTTACATTATATATATATATATATATATATATTAAATTAACACATTTAATAATAAAATCATAAAAAGTTTTTAAAAAGTTAAATAAAATTTAAAAAAGCACTGGATATCAAACTAAATAGAAAATTGCTTAATATTGCGACAATATGCGATAAATTTATGTCATTTATGTATTAGTGTTTAAGGCGTGTTTCGATTCTTTCTAAAATTAAAGACATTAGGATAAATATGCAACAATAATTACGCAAGGATGAAGATATATAAATATAAAGCACGTACTCTAGAGTATATTTTGTACTTGATATGATCACAGGACTTAAGAAAAGGCTTAATTTGTCGAAAATGGACTCTTTTTTAGTTTATTCTAATTTTGCCTCAGAGTGCATAAACCATGCTCCGATTATTTAAAGGTGAATAAAAGAAAATAAATGTGTATTAGTTAGTCTTCTAGGTTCAGGATAAACGAAGGGTCCTTAAAAACAATTAGAATACAGCGAATAAAATAAATAATTACAAAACCAGACTCACTCTCTTCATTTCTGTCATTTATGCATTACAGTTCAAAAGTCCTGTTTTAAGGTAAAGTTCAAAGTAATATAGATAAATTTACATGGGTATTCAAGGCTCTTGCATAGAAAAATTGCGCCTAATTATTTCAGAGAGACACGAGTATTGTTCGGACTCGAGATTGGTTTCAACTTACTATTTATTTTATAATATATATTCGTACATCAGAAAAGATGAAAATTATATATATTTCTTAAACTTAATATTACATATCGTAGCCTTTATCTTAAAACTTAAAACTTATCAACGAAATGAAAAAAAAAGAACATAGAACACAAAATCTTATTGTCGTTGCCAGATTCGCAAAACTCAATTTAAATGCAATTCAGTTATTAACGAGAAGCAAACAGGAAGAGTTAAACTTAAGTTGAGTGGCAACAAGTATAATTAATAATGAAAACCCAGACTCATTCTGTTTATGCCATTTGTATATTACAGTGCAAAATTCGTGTAAAGATAAAAAAGTTGAAAATAAAATAGATAAATTTGCAAGGGCATTATACGAGGTTCTTACATAGAAAAATACGCTTAATCATTTCAAAACAATTAGAATACAGTACCACGAGTATAGTTGATACTTAGCGTTCGCGAAACCAGATTCACTCCCTTCATTTATGACTTATGAAGATAAAAAAGTTCAAACTAAGACATGTATTTGTAAGATATATTATCAAAAGTTTTTAGTTAGAAGAATGCACCGACTCATTTCTATATTAGTCATATAATGATTTCAATTCATTCAACGGTACCCTTAGTTAACTAGTAATAGTGATTAATAGATAAAGTTCCATAAAAGATATTCCAGTCAATTAGCGCATAGTCTGGATTAGCGCATCCAGACACATTTGATGATATAAATAAGATATGATTCCAACTGGGCGTCATTTACGAGAATAACATCTAATAATCTTGGAGGATATTATCTTTTTGTAATGTTTAGGTATTTTACAAAATCTCTTTAAGCACGTAAGCCATATTTTGGTCATGTCATTAATCGTGAAGCGATATAAAATAAAATTTTTGACTTATAAATTGTGTAATCTGAGTAAACCTAATTCGATTCGAACTTTTTAATCATTTTGCGGAGTGTACGTAATACAGAACAATAAAAGTAAAACTTTGCGAAAGAATTCACTTCATTTTGTTCTCCCTGAAATTTTCTGTATTTACTCTATAACGTTGTATTATTTATAATCCTTATTTAAATACAATAAATTTACATTTGTAAAAGCTAAATCATTATTTCATTGGTACCTTTTACTTTTCTTTCTCAATGAAGTAACAGAACTACTCTTTTTAGTGGTATTAAAATGTTTTAATTTAACACGATACCTTTTGACTAGTTCTTCTTGGTAAAATGTAGTAATTGTAGACCAAAACATTTTTTCTCATACGGTCATATGGTTTTAGTCATGTGGACGTTTGCTAATATCAATAAAATAACATTTTTATATTTTTCCTTTGGAAGATAGATGAATTCATTTAAAGCATATAATATTTCAAGATTATTAAATTTAGATATATATATATATATATATATATATATATATATATATATATATATATATATATATATATATATGTATATAAATATATATATACACGTATAATTCCTTTTTTAATCTCTGTTGTAAAATAATCTGAAAAATTCAAGGGTTGTAAAAAAATGTAATCTAGAGTAGCGAGATAACATTTCGAAATCTGATACAGGTTACTGGTGACATCCATTGAGGATTTTAGCAAAAGAAACAACATTAAGTAACCTCAAGAAGGTAGTTGAAAGTCGATGCTGTAGTTTGTATACTTTTCATGAACATCATTTTAGTTGTGACACAGAAACAAATTTTAATATTCCTCTTATAAATGCGTGTTTGTGTTTGATACCTAGAAAAGTATCAACAGTTTAGGTATAAAAAATAGACCTAAGAAAAGATTTTCAATCATTCCCATAATATCATCAACTGAATTGCTTAAAACATTTTAAAAATTTAATTTTTTTTTGCTAAAGAACACCTAAAAGTTTTGTTTTATTTAAACTTTGATTTATGGTTTAAAAGAGGGAGATTAATCTTTCTAAAAATTCGAAATGGGATAAATTACATAGTTTTTAAAGTATATAAAATTTCGGTATAGCGGTTTGAATAAAGGAAAATTGTGTTAAATTTTTCGCATACATTAATTTATTTTACCATAATAACCTACACTGCTAGTGGTTATTTCAGTTTTCAACAATAAAAGTTTCAGAACACTTAAATTATATTTGATTTATTTCCTGGTCGGTATTATATATCATTTACTTCCATGGATATTAAATACATGTTTCGAGCTTTAAAAATAGGTTAACACACGAAACAAAATTGCTGTTTGAACTAGAACTACTTTCTGCAAATTCCCATATTTTATTCCGCAAATGTATGTTTAGTTTATGTTTCAATCATATCATACATTAATATAGGTTAAAAGGCCTACACTAATAAATAAATTGCCGAAATATATAGTTGATGAATGTAAATTAAACAGTCCAAAGAATAGTGAAGATAGAGATTTCTCCTGCATACAATATTTGGATAGAAGGAACTAGAGTTAATTACATTTTCTATAGTTTACATGGAATTAAGTTGGCAGCCCTCACAGTAAAAATGGGGAATAAATTACTTTTAAAACAATACTGACTATTTAGGAATGGAATAGAAAATTTACAACTATTAAATACACCTTTATTAAAAATATTTTATCTATTTTTTTCTCTAACTAATAATTAGACTATCATTCAGAATTAAACAAATTTCTGGAAGCAAATAGAACTTAGACACAATAACTTACTACTATATAATAAAAATTTTACTTTTCTTGAAATTAATCATTAAAGATCCTATCATGAATCAAATTTTGTCCTTTCTTTACTATGACAGTCTGAATAACTGTTTTAAGGGCTGTCCATGCTTGTTAACATGTTTTCTTTCTTTTCCGAATGTTTTTATATTGTATTTCTCTTATGAGATATAATGTGGCATTTCGTCAGTTATTCTTTACTTCTCTGGGATGTCTACATATATTAAGGAACACCAGAATTCCCATTCCTTTGTGTTGAAATGCCTTCGTTTTACAAAATTCTCAGCATTCATTACCCCCTTCGATGGGAACATGATTATTTACCACTTACTGGGAACATCTGCCTGAGAGGCAAATATAGTAGGTGGAATATCTCATTTCCAGGTATTCCTAACTAGAAATTCAGAGGGTATGTGTGGTTTATTACATTTCATGGAAGACACAATCGTCAAACCATTTCTCCTCAATTCTTGACCAGCTTCTACTGAACAGAACCAATTACAACGGGTTATATTACGGTTCGTTTTGTAGAGGCATTTTGTGAGTCAAACGAGTGATCGGGTTGGGATTTTAAATTTTTTATTTGATTAATTTAATTTTTACCTGAAAAATAGAAGGCTGGTGTCACGAATAACCCTTCCAGTCTGAAGACATGATGTTGACAAAAGCCTGTGTAGACTCACAGTACCCAAAGTTGAAGGGGGGGGGGGGTCTAGCGTTGAATAAAGAAATATAGCTGCCAGAGAGACAGGTGTTCCCAACGAAGGGTTAAACAAATATTATCAACTAAGATATTATTCGCATGTTTCCTACCTCGTTTCACAGTATATATATATATATATATATATATATATAGTAGACAGTAACTTAACCAAAATACTATTCCCAAACGATTGTTAATGCTTTTATAGAACATGTGGGTCTTAGAGTTAGATGCGACTAATAACATAACCTTGCATGCATAATGAATGAGATACTCCATATTATGTTTTACCATAAAAAACATGCTTTCATTATGCTATTTGGAAATGATTACCATTGATTTTTGTGTTTGAGCATGCTCTTAATTGAATGTGAACTGTCAATAAGTTCTTTCTCTGAATAATAAATAATGCATTTAGGGAATTTTTATTTCATACACAAATATAACTCAGGTTTTATTTTAAGTCAAAACGGGAACTGATCCGTTAAGCAATGACGTCGAAATCGAAATTTTGCTGTGTCATATTGTTCAAATTTATCTTGATATGTTATGCTGCGTGGAAAAAACCCTCAAATTTTTTAATCATGTTAGGAAAACTTTTTTAAAAGTATAAATGTAACAAACTCAGCCAACCACTTTCTTATATTATATATAAAATTTTATACGTAGACAATATGTTAATACTCAGAATTGTCTTAATTATTTGTTGTACGATAATGTTTTTAAACTTATTAAACGGTTAAACATATCAAATATCATGGTTCACTGAATATCAATAAACTTATCTGGAGACTTAATCTATTCAATTTTAATCTCTTTCATTATCACACACATATATATATATATATATATATATATATATATATATATTCCGTATATGTGTGTGTTTAAATTATAAGTCATTTGAAAAGCGACCGCATGAATTTTTAAACTTTTTGAGCGGTATTTTATAAATTTTTAGGACTGTTCCAGTAATTGTAAGAATTTCCGTTTGATAATACTCAGATCTGCGTTATTAACTAGTATCGAACTAAACTTTTTCTTTTGTTTCCCGCAGAAACACAAACGAAAATAATCATTTGAGTTGCTCAAACCTCTTACAATAGCTGTATAGCTTACCCTATCAAATCTAAAAACGTCATTCCGCAGCCATATCATTAAACGGAGAGGAAATCAAAAGAACGAGATACCTTATGTCACGTCTAAAGAATATAACATTTCCAATTACATTTGGGATGCACAACGTTGTGTAATTCAATTACAGAGATTAAAGGTCCGAAAAGCAGAAGAGTGAGACAGTTACGATAAAATTAACGAAGTGTATTCTTTCTATATCGATTCCATTCTGCGGACGATTCATGCAATGGCAAATCGTGTTTACTTTCAAGGGAACAGAATCATGAATGATTTGATTCAGAAACTTTGGCGAAGATCTCGGATAAGTTAAAACTGTGCGTGAAGTAAACTTTCAGCAAATGAAGTCATCACAAACTGGATACCTATTGTAATTTCCTTTGACTTTTTGACAATATTAAAGTTTATTGATTTTAGGTTTTTTATTTTCTGTCAAGTTGCTTTAGTATGGTGTTAGAAGATGTTTATTTAGTCTTATTGTTTTATTTTTATCACAAGAGCTAAACCGATCGATAACTGCAAGATAAAAGCCAGTTCCGAATGTCTACATATATGCCTACCACGCGATTTGGTTCAAACTACCGCTGAAACCGTGTGTCTGTCATATGGCATGTTTTAAGCTGATCAATCTTAACTTATTGTCTTGTAATTCATGCATGCATGTATGAATGTATGTGGTGAAAAACATTTTAGAAATTTCTTAAAAATATGTATTAGTGTCCTATTCCTGCGTGCATGTTTGTTTTAATTTTGGGATTACTAGTACATATTAATACAAAGAATACACGGGAGAAATAGAAATAAATGAATATTATTTAATAATCCCACCGCTTCAGAGCGAAAAATTAAATCCATTCGTCCTGATTATGCACAAGGAATCTCTTGATTCGAATTATAAATTATACGCGGCTCATTCAGTATCCCTAGAATCCTTGGGTTTTAATGGGATAGCAAAGTACTTACTAACTCCGAATAATTACACGAGGATATCTCAGAACGCGTAATAATTGAAGGTTAGTGTTCGCAATGCCTATCACGTTTCTAATGAACATCGATTGAAAACAATGAAATCTTAAGTACTCCGACAATCATTAGCATATCTTTGATAAGGCAATCGGAAATGATAGACTCTCATATTCCCGTAAGTATCAAGGATGTTCAGGGATATTAGGGAGTTTGTTTGTCTAATCAATAATTTCGAGCTGTTGATGGGCCGAAGATAAAACTCAAGCGAGGTTATTTTTAGATCAGAAAATTGCCACTCTTGGTCCTGGAATCGTTTATGGATTTGAGATCATAACTGAAAGTTTTTATTTTGGTATTTTTACGGGTAAGATAACAAAATTTTCCAGCATTTATTAACTCTAGTGTATTAGCTTCTGGTTCGATGAAATGATACTTATAAGGTACACTGAATTCTATCTATGGTGGACAGTAATGGGTCTGTAAAAAGAGGGCCGTTTTGAGGAGTGGCCGGTTGGAAAATTTCACTGTATATTAATTTGTCATTATTTTGGGACTTAAAGTTATGAAAAAGAGAACCACTTTTGGATTTCACAGTCAAAAACATACTATATAGCACTTAAATTTATACATATATATATACAGGTGATTTTTTTTAAACTGACAGTACTCAGAGACATCTGAAGTACGATCTATCAGCCGGAATTCCACCAAAATTGATAGAGCGTCTAAGGACGACATGGGAAAGAGTTTCCTTGAAAATAAAATTAATTCCAAAAGTCACCGATAGGGAAAGATACGCCGCTCTTGTTGTCGGCGCACCCGAGAATTTGCATAAAAGGCAAGTAAAACATCAAATACAAATTCACGACTATGTAGCCGCCAGCAGCGCTAGTATTTCGGGCTATAAAGTGCGGAATCTGTTGCACCTTCACTTTACAGCAGAAAGGGTCATCAGTCGCTTTTTTCCACTTACATGGCCAACTCGCTCCCCGGACCTAACCCATGTGACATTTTTATGTGTGGTTATTTAAAGTCTAAGATGTATCTTGGTGGAGTCTCGAACTTGGCGGCACTAAAGGACAACATATCCGGGACTTTGGTGAACATTCCTGGTGACATGTTGCGCTCGGCCGTTGAGAACGTAGTGTCCAGGATACAATGTGTCGCCCACCAGGATTGTGGTCACATGGAAGGAGGGACAAGTGAATTTGCTGCATAAAGTGGTGTTGCAGTGAAATTTCTTTGTTAATCATTTGTCTCCTTACAACTTTTTCGGTATTCATCCCTAATCTTTATAGCCCGAAATACTGGCACTGCTGTCGACTACATAGTCGTTAATTTGTATTTTGATGTTTTACTTGCCTTTTATGCAAATTCTCGTGTGAGCCGACAACAAGAGCGCCATATCTTCCCCTATCGGTGACTTTTGTAACTATTTTTTTTTTCACGGAAATCTCTTTCCCATATCGTCCTTAGTCCCCCTATGAATGTTGGTAGAATTCCGGCTGATAGATCGCGCTACACATGTCTCTGAGTACTGTCAGTTTAAAAAAAATTCACCTTGTATATATAATATATATGAACCTGTGGTGATTACTTTGTCAGATAACGCATTTTTACGTTGTACTGTCTATGCGTACCGAGTTCTTTATATGTGATTCAAATTTTCCTACCACCGGAGATCAAGTTTTCATGATTTACCATCTTTTAATGGACATATCTAAATTCCTTGGTATCGCTGTACAATTGTCTTCAACGATGTTTTACTCTAGTTCTCGAAAACAGTTGTAGATTCAAAATTATGAAAGCATCATCTTTGGATAAAATCTCTTTAAAGGATATAAGTATTTTTCTGAAAGTGATTAGAATTTGATAAATAATTTATGTGTGAACTTTGAAAACAAATTGTTTTGAAAAGTAAGGGAAAAAATTGCAAACATAGACATTGGTTCGTAAGATGTATATGAAAATTAAACATGCTCTAAATTTTGAAATTAAAACTTTTATACAAAATTTTTCAGAAGTTTATTATGTATAATGACATTTGTATAATTAAACTTTTAAGGTATACAATGAATATGGTAAGTGAAAAAAACTAGGTAATAGAATTTTTATCTTGGTACCCCTGAAACCGATTGATTAAGTTCCATTGCTAGAAACATACCCTGAGATTGACACTTTTCAAGGTCTGAAACTTTTTAAAACCCGTAACGCTGTCGAATAATCTATTTTCAATAGCAATTAAAAGGTACTTGGTAATTCAAAAATGTTCATTGTTCTTGTCAGAATGACTCCAAATCACACTCATTTAGCTATATTTCAACTTCAATATGCATCTAATATTTGGATTCTACTAACGTACTTTGTTAATCGTTAAAAAGTGTGACTTAAAATGACCACGTTGCTTCAAATGATTATCTATGCAAACTTTATTGGTAATTCTTGGTATTTAACGTTACGTACGATAGAGCCTATGGAATAAAGGAGAAAAATGTTCCCGTCAAACGCATATTGGTACACTAGCGCAACCATAAGCTCTCATGAGGGATGTGCAGCAACTGAGAAAGCTGAGAACATACACATTTCTCTATTTCTTATCATCAAGTTTCTTCCAATTTTGTTTGAGAAACGATGCATCCAGCTTATAATGCATGCAATTACATGATGAAATAATCATTTCTTTCACTTTTTAGCTTTCCCAAACAAGAAAAAAATACTAAGAAAAGAAGAAACTTATTTACCAGTTTATCGATCTCTTTTCTTGTTATTTAACAAGTATTGCAAACGAATTCTATGATACATGATAAGTATTCATTTTTCTAGTAAAACATTATGGTGAAATTACTTGGGTTTATGATTATTGAAATATGGGAAACCGTAAACGAAACAGTTTCAGTATACCAAAAAACTAAAGATAATGAAGATGAAGTAGATCATAGATATAATGTCATCACAATTTCATTGCGTGCATAATAACTTTAATGAATAGAGAAGTTTGTATTTTAATTTAATAATATTTATCTTTATAATTTTCTTACTTAAATATTTTCGATTCAATGATATTTTTGGACACTAACATGTTAAAAAGTTGTTTTTTTTTATCAATAAGAAAAATAGCTAATCAAAACTTGTGTGCGTATATTTTTTTATTGTTATTTTCTAATCAGTACTTTTTCTTTCCACCTTAATAATGTGAAAGCAATTTCACTCCAAGAATCTCCTGAAGAAGAAATGTATCTCAATTTCCGTTTCAGTTCCAGAATTTTTTGTTCGTTTTTAAGAATTTTAGTTCTTAGAAGAAAATCCTACCTTTAGTAATTCTCAATTTTTATGATGGGTGCATTTTCTCAATTGTCTATGCGATGAATGTAAGCCGTGTCGCAGGAGAAAAAGAGAGCATCTTCTTTATGTATTTTTGATAATGGAAGATATTTGTACATTCATATTTTTGAAAAAAAATCAGTCACTTTAATAATGTCCAAGAAAAATGTAAAAGTTTGTCTGCATCTCATTTTACTAAAAACAACGCTTTCACTACAAAATCCAGAAATTTCAAGCACTAATTAGACTAGCCACAGTTAAAACTCAAAATACTTTTTTTAGACTGAAATTAATGAACTTAATATGCTACTTAAGATACGCTACTTAAAACAGTAATAAAAATAACAATTTGCATATTATACGGATGCATTAAATTTTCACACAATAATTCTTTAAATAATGGAAGCAAAAAACACAGTAATGCTACTGAAAAAGATTCTATGAGTAAAAAAAGGTAATGACGAGGCATCTGTCACTCAGTAAAAGAAAGTAAATAATGGTTTTGCATTGTTAGTAAAGGGAAAACAAACTTACTACAAAACAACTGTCAGAAAGAGAAAAGGGAAATGTTTTAAAATATGCATTTCTTTTAGTCTTTATAGAACAAAGGTAATACAGGTGAATAAAAAGTATTTCTTTTGTTATCAACCGTGAGTCTGGCGAGGTTTTGTTTGTCATCCTACCCAGATTTTTATAAAACAATATTCTGTTTACATGTATAATGGAGGGTTTCTAAACCTCTAGTCCATGGACCCCGTGAGGGGGGGGGGGAGTATTTCTAGCACAGAAACTTGGTCATGAGGAAAAACACTCCTTTTCAGACTCTGTATCTAAAACTAAAATGGATGCTTGCGTTCAGTTTGAAAGTTAACAAACACAACGTAGTAGCCTCTGAATAGGAATTCAACCAGACGCACAACTATGCAATAGCGCTTCTGTAAAAAAAAAGTACAAATACATACAGTAAACTACAAATTTGTATTTGTAATAAATATATTGATATCTTTTGTAATCCCTTGTATTTAAATTTAGGCATATCCTTCCCATTCAAAAATATGAATATCATAGAATACAATTAAATTTTTAAAAACTATTTGTTCTGTATTACATTCCCAAATTTTTATTAGAAACAGTTCGTTATACGAGTCTTTATTACCAGTAGAAGGAGTACCAATGTGTTCTAATAGCAATAATATAACCAGTATTGTTCCTTTTTCAGTGTTTCTATGAATACAATATAAATGTTCAAATAAACTTAGAAGCAGTTTCTCGGTCCCCTATCTTCCCAAAGTTTAATTTTTTACGTTAGGAGATTCTCTGAATCCACGTTTAAGAAGATAAACAATTGGAACAAAAATATAAACTTTGCATTTTTACTCATAACTTTTATGACGTATTCCCATCTACAAGTTCTTTTTCACAAATTCTGAAGATGAAAACCGCAATTATAGCAGAAAATGTTTCAGTTTGTACAACTTGGAGAAATATTTATAAAAATAAAATTGCAATACCGATTCTTCTACTTTAAGATTACTGAGAATTCTTATCGAAAGAATAATTATAGCTCGTTATTTTGCATTGTACTTGCATTTATACTGCTGATAATACTAATCACTATGTCGTATTTTATTGGTAGTTTTCTTGCTTTGAATATATACGTTAAATTATGATCAAGATAGTAATAAAAATAACATTTTTCCATATTAATGTACACGGGTGGAAAAAATATAAAGCTATAAAAATAATATTTATTGACTGGTATAAAAAATATAAGGAAGCAATCGAAAAATGTATATTTCAGAGCAACAGACATCACAGAACAAAAGGTTTTAAAACATGTGACATTTGTCATTTCACAGCATACATAAATAGAACCAATAATGTTTTTTTTTTTCGGAACACAATAATATACCTATTACAGCATCGAAAATTTAAAGCTTTTTGTTTATTTAAAGTGTTCGTATAAGCAGCTTTATAGAACATCTTTGCATTGGATATTCGAAAAAAAAAATCAGAAATAAATTATCTCCAGACGATGTCTTACTGGAACTGCGACCCTCAGAGTATCATTAATTTAACTATGTGTGTCTTTTTTGGGTACGGTGGTGTTTGGGGTGTAGGGGAATGAAACTCAATTTAATCACTTATTTAAATATATAGATTATGTAAATAAGCAGAAGCATATTATATTTATTTGCAAATGCCAGGCGTTTGGCAACTAAGCCTTCTAGCTTCCTAATATTTTTGAACTATAGAAATAAAACCGTACAATGCAGTGCAGGTGTCCAAATTTTCCCAGTTCATAGGTCGTCCAGAATTACATAAAATACAATTGGGACGAAACATGGCACGAGGAAAACTCGGGACAGTGAAAACCAGGCACTCCTAGGCTTTATCTTTAGCATAGTTAGCCATCACTTGCTTTAATCTTTTATTAAATCTGTGTTTGTAGTGAAAGAGTGTCAAGTCCAAAATCGTAGTTTTGGGAAAAACGGTATTAAAAAAAGGCTTTTATAAAGTCAGGTGTTTTAGGTATAATTTTAAATTTTTTTAAAGTAAATTTTTCCAATTTTATTTTCGTTAAGTCCTTGATTGGAACATAACCCCTTTAACATTAACATGTCGGTGTTTTGTTCCATATATTCCGAATCTTTCCTGATGAATAAAAATATTTAAGTGTGAAAATGGACTTAGCTTTCTGTACCCTGCAGTAGCCCTTGATTTTTCAAACAAGCCTGCTTTTATAACTCATTTTCGCCCATTTTGGACTTAACACACAGCAAACACAGAAATTTGAGCTTAATAATACCCTTTGCAGAAAAAAAGGTCGTGAAAGACCTCGTCCTTTGAATGATAGCAGTACCTTTTTTCGCCAAGAAGTCTGCCATCTCATTTCCTTCCACCCCACAGTGAGAGAGGACCCACTGCAGATCCAGACAGGAAATTTAACCCTCAAACCGGCCCAAAGGTCATTATGACCGGCAGCGGTGGAATTGAGGGGTGGGGCAGGAGTGGGGAGAGGCGTGAATGCTTGGCTGGCTTTGACATCCTCAGTCAGTTCCTGGACATCAGGAAGAGCACATTAGGGTTTCACAAATGCTCGCCATTTGCCAGTAAGTTGCAGTTTTGTAAAAGTATGGCAGTCAAAATGACCGGTAGATCTGTTATTGCCACTGAGCAATAACAGGCCTACCGGTCCTGATAGGGATGGTCCTGGTAGGGATTTCAGTATTCTGTGCGTTTTTAAAGTATCCCGTGAAGCGTTGACATCACTCTTCTCTACCGCAATCACTGGCAGGCTAATTTTCCGAGCAATTATGTCTGAGAAACATTGTGCAATTCTTTTAAGAGCCCTACGATTTGATGATGTAGATACCAGATCAAAATAAATTAAATAGATTGAATAAATAAGTGTAGATGATTTTTTCCCTCACTATTCATCACTAATATAAATCAAACAACCCTGTTCACAATATCAACATGCAGTTCCATCGTAATAACGTACAAATAACAGCTTTTTAGGCTTGGGGGTCAATTTGACCCATAGTCCTGATAGTGGCAACACATTCATGGACCGGTTTGAGGGTTAAAAGTGATCGACAGGCATAGATACGCTTCGAGTCGAACAATTTATTACCGGAAGGCAACTTGGAGGGCAGCTCTAGAATCAGAAAGTATGGCAGTCAAAATGACCGGTAGATCTGTTATTGCCACTGAGCAATAACAGGCCTACCGGTCCTGATAGGGATGGTCCTGGTAGGGATTTCAGTATTCTGTGCGTTTTTAAAGTATCCCGTGAAGCGTTGACATCACTCTTCTCTACCGCAATCACTGGCAGGCTAATTTTCCGAGCAATTATGTCTGAGAAACATTGTGCAATTCTTTTAAGAGCCCTACGATTTGATGATGTAGATACCAGATCAAAATAAATTAAATAGATTGAATAAATAAGTGTAGATGATTTTTTCCCTCACTATTCATCACTAATATAAATCAAACAACCCTGTTCACAATATCAACATGCAGTTCCATCGTAATAACGTACAAATAACAGCTTTTTAGGCTTGGGGGTCAATTTGACCCATAGTCCTGATAGTGGCAACACATTCATGGACCGGTTTGAGGGTTAAAAGTGATCGACAGGCATAGATACGCTTCGAGTCGAACAATTTATTACCGGAAGGCAACTTGGAGGGCAGCTCTAGAATCAGAAAGAATAACAACTTTGTTAAAAATGTGTCTTCTAGCCATAATCTATTCTAATGCCACAGAAATGAATCCCACTTCACTATCGAAGCAAGTGGTGTTGCTACCAACCGCCTTCTAAAAAGAGAAATGCTCTCTATAGATAGATAAAAATATTATGTAAATAAGTAGAAGTGATTAAATAGAGTATATATAGCCACTATATGTAAACTAGCCTTACAGTATACGTACACTTTTGAAACGAAATTTTCGATCTAAAAATCGATTTTTCCTCTAGATATTGTATATGTCATTTTCACTTTGATGTAGAATAATATCAAAGCCTCATCTTTTTTCTTTCTAATAATTATGTTTGAATTCTGTTTCTATCTTAACACAGGGCCAAGTAACAGTCATTTTAACAACAGTTGTCAAAGCAACCGGAAGCATCTTTTTCTCAAAATCCATTTTTTCGCCACTTCTCTTGACGCAAAAAAATCATACACTAAAACGCTATGCCTGAAAATTTGAAAAATCGCTCTTCAAATATTTAGAAAGTGAAGAGACTACGCTCATCATTGTAGATTGATTAATTTTTTGTTTACATTGGAGCAACTGCAAATGAATATGAATTTTAAGACATTTTTCAGTAGATCAGTATTTAAATCGATACAGTTTCCTACATAACAGAACATTTTCTTGAGAATACACTATTCCCTACAGAAAGTTATGTTTATTCTCCAGTTTATAAAATAATAGTATATATATATATATTTTTATTTTTGAGTTATCATGTTTTGCAGAAATGTCAAATTTGCATCCATTTTTTTCCAGCTTTTCCCCTTGAAAAAATTATTTAAATGTAAGAGATGAGTTTTTTTACACATTTTCTAAGTTTCGGTTTACATGTCCTTCCAAAAAATAAATAATAAACAAAATTTAAACAAATTCGAAAACACACCACCGAAATTGCACGAATACCTTAAGAAATTCCCTTTATGAACTTAGAGCATTGTGCCCGATTTCCCAGAAAATAGAACACTACTGGTCATTCCCCCTTAAATTTCTCTAAGATGAGAAATTAGAGAAATAAATGATGTGAAGCTGATTTTATTTACCCATACATTAGACAGTTGGCGCATTTGGCTTGTGAATGATTATCGTTAATGAGAGATAAAATATTTTAATTACTTTCCAGATTAATGGCACGAATTTTTACGAGTTTATGTCTCTTAGATTGTAACAAAATATCTAACCCGAACAGAGAACTTACAAAGATATCAGATAAACATTGCGAGTAAAATTATATCTAGAGCAAAAAAAATTCCATTCAGAAAGTAAAAACCAAAATATATCACTTGAAAAAAAATCTCATTTGCCGGCGTTTCTTCCCTCCCTTCCCCCCCCCCCCCCCCCCAGATTACATTTAGAGATTCTAGGGAAAATTATTTAGAATTGTTATTAAGGTATTGTAGCTGGGAATATTTTCTGCTTGTAAACGCGGTTAAAAAAATCCATTAAAGGAAAATATTTCAAATGGTGAGAATTTAATTAGATTTTGGATATTGTTTCTAAAATGGGTGTTTTTCGCTCTTTTTTTTCCTCTCCAACGAAAAGTAAAAAAAAAGAAAAAAATGTGAAGGCGATAGAATTTAAAGCTAGGATTTGCATTTTATGTTATTCTGTTTTGAAGTTTAGAGGAGAAGAAATGATTCAAATATGCGAACATTTTAAAAGAGTTCAGTTTGAAATAACTCGAATCACTTCAGAGATACATTGCATAATGATTAGGCAAAGTCCGAGCTTAAAGATTTTCTCAACCTGGCATTTTTTATTATGACTTATTCAAATCTGCGAGATAACGAAAGAAAATTTGATATTACACCTCTTTTATTTGATACATTAATTAGAAAATAAAATAATAGTCAATGACTTTTTTTATGTTTCATAATATATAAACATAAATTCACTTTATCATTTCACTAGTTAACAAGAAAAGTGTTGTTGGGATTCGTGAGGTCCATAGATAGCCACGGCTGAAGCAGAAAAATGTGACTTCGGTTTACAATTGCACCACGGAGTTCGAAGTCAGACTAAGGTCCATTCACAAAGAATCTGTTAGCGTTAGTGTTGAAGATTCAGTTGGCGCTGATTGGTTCAATGGATTAACAATTTGCATATGATTGGTTAAATTTTTTTACGATGACGCTGGCGGATTCTATGTGAATAGGACCACAGCCATGTGTCATCTCAATTTTGACCGAACACTCCCAGGGACGACATCTGGAGGGCTCGTACCTTCCAATTCTCTCTGACCCCATGGAAGGGCTTTTCAGATGACGGATTTATAGCACCAGTTCGAGCTGCAGACATGAAGCGTTCTATTCATTGTCACTAGTTGGGAGTGTAATTGAGGTCGCTTCGTTTGAAGTCCAGCCTCTGTGTTACCTCGGGGCAAGAAGCAAAGTTAATCCATTTAATGATTTCTTTCAAAACATTCTAGATTTTATTAATTTTTATTTTTGCTTGAAATGTTTTGTGAATAAGTCCAGTCGGTATGTCTAAGTTATTTAAGGGTTTATATAATATACTAAATTTACCAAAATAATTATAAAAAATGCGCCAGAAAACCTTTTTGAGCATTTTCTTTCTCTACACATGGGAGAAATAACTAATCATTATGTGGCTGTGGTGCAAAGCTTTATGATATTGTATTCAATCAAAAGGATAATGCACTAGCCACAAATCGATTTCGGAGCTTTTAAATGCAATGTTTGAAGTTCAGCATAAGACAAATGGATTCCATTAAATTTCTGATCAGAATCTTTCGCTCATTCTTATTTTACTTCAGATTTCTTTCAAACATACACATTAGAGTCGGGCTCGAATTTCGGTTTGCTTTACATTAATCTTTTTAAAACTTATCCTATGGATGAAGAAATAAGGTAGCCTTCATAAGGCTCTTGTATTTTTTTCCCCCTAAAAAATTTTAGTATCGCGGCATAAAACTTTCGAAATTACTTTTGGTTCTCAAATAAACGTTTTTGCTTTTAGAAAGACAGAACTAACGAAATTTTTATTTCATCATACCTTATGTATTTGTAAGACATAGGATATGATAAACTAATGATATGATAAGATATGTTTCACCTTACAGAAATAACGAAATTTTAAGACATAAGGTATGATAAAATAATATATGAGAAGGAATGATAAAAACGTATGATAAAATACTTTTTCATCATACAAAACAAACGAAACTTATTTGGTCATACCTTATGACAAATTCAATTATTTTTCATCAGAAAAACATTTTCAAAAATAGGTTTAGCATTGTAAAATAAATTACTTGACTATGTTTTGTAATTAAATATTAATAATATCGTCTCGCAGTTTATTGTATGTATTACCATAAAGACAACATGTAATTATTAATTTTCACGATATAAGGTTGCGAATAAACAAATCTAATATTTTGTAACGGATATAAAAACTAAAATGTTCGTTTAGCTTTTAATTATTACCATATTGTACATTTTCATATATTGTGTTTATGATCGAATGAATATAATAAATTATTCCAGGAAAATATTTTCCGAAATGTGTTTTAGTATTGTAAAAAAACTGGATTAAATACATTCAGAGAAAAAAAAACTAGAATTCTTAATATAATTCATTAGAGGCTATTTTTTATACTCTACCAGTGAATTAATGAATGCACAGCGAAAAAATGGAACACGATACCTTCCTAATTTTAAAAAAAATGCACTGGTGATAAGCATTTTATCCCTAAAAGTATTCAAATCAGAGAATATAAAAAATTTTCCTTAATTCCAAATAATAAACATCAAATTAGCTCAATTTCAATTACTAATGGAAATTTGTCTTTCTCAAGAAACGAGTAAGAGAATGCCTATACTTGATGCCAAGGCAGTGAAATGGCGCCCAAAGAAGGGTTTCGCAACAGTGAAACTGCATGCCATCCTTCAAAGTTTCGCTGTTGTCCAATGGCAACAATCCTTATGTGCAATCTGCCTAACAGGGCTTAAAGCAGTTTTTCTGGGGGTCGCCATCGGTTAAACTTAAATAACTTTTTACCGAAAAGTTTGTTGACCATGACACTGTAAGGTAAATGCACCTATAATGGGTCATGTTCCTATAATGGGCCGCCCTTTAGAAATGTCGAGAAATTAAGGGTCTATTTTTACCTAAGGCAGTAGAAGGGGTGAGGGGCATTGTTCTCACCCCTTCTATGCCTTAGGTAACAATAGACACTTAATTTCTCGACATTTGTAAAGGGCGGCCCATTATAGGGACATGGCCCATTATAGGTGCATTTACCTTAATGCAGTAATGTTTTTGAAAGGGAAATGTCTCTTTCAAAACGCAAAATAACAGTTCCTTAGAATTCTACTGCTTCCTGTGGTAAACTACTGCCTGTGGTAAATGAAATTCGCGGTTAAATACTATACACAGTGCACACATTCTAATTTTTAATCTATCTATGGTGTTTTATTTGTTTTTAATCAATCCATGGTGTTACATTTTCATTACTAATGTAGTTTCCCCAACGAAAAAAATATACTGTGGCAATTTTTTATACTTTTATTGTTATTGAATTCTGAACCAATACGGTAAGTGCATTATTTTTCTTGAGGTTCTGTTCGGTTCTGCCCTTGCTTTTACACACCCTTCGCTAAGCGATGAATTTTTCTTAATGTTCTGTAAATCTTAAAATTTTATTTTTGTTCAATTAAACATTTAGTTGGAATTAAAATTCATGTTAGTGCTTTTACATCATGTCTTAAAAAATGCCTTTTATTGAAAATATGAAGGGTGGGAAAGAGTGTGTGTGTGTGGGGAGGTAAGACTCGAAAAAGTTTAGAAAAGTCTGGTTTAGAGTGTAGACGACCTCTCACTCGTGTCCTGTGGAAGAATACAGAATATGCTCCATAAATTCAAATTGAGCTTTTTGAATTTATTATTATTGTGAATTAATTTTTCACTTAAATCAAATTAAAATATTTTTACATCTTTTTTTGTGTTTATTTTAATAAGTATATCTTCCTGGGGCCCTTTCAAAACATCACTGCTACCTAGACTGCTACATAATAGTGTTCAGTTTTTTTCCCTTTTAACCTAAAATTTTCGATTCTGGAGACCGCTTTGTTGTTGGTGTTGTTTGTGAAATGTGCCACGGCAGGAAGTTCAGGACCAGGTGCGCCAAGGCTTTGGAGGAAGAAGATGACGGTAGGGTTTCTCTCTCGGGATTTCTCGTTCTCGATTCCCGGGAAATTCACTAAAATATCTATTCCCGATTTCCCGGGTAAAAATAATCGATTCCCGGGATTATTTTAGGTACAGATGTAGTATACGCAACGGACGCCAAGGAGTGATTTTTCGCCAAATCTAGTAGTTGTTTGGCAGTTTTTGTTTTCTAGCAACCCTATTGGATTTGGCAGATACGATTTTACGCCAAATACGAAATCACTCCAAATTATTGGCGATTTTTGGATCATTCTTTTGTTTCTATGCTAGTTTTTTTTTACGCGAATCAAAATCAAACCATTTGCGTATTGGGTTCAGAGGTTTAAGGTCGACTTTTTGTCATCAAAATTAGGACACGACTCAATGATAATTCAATTAATGCTCTAGTTTGTCTCAGAACGTATTTTAAGAAGTCTTCTAATAAATAACTTGCCTTTGCTCTATTAGTAATTAAGTCTTTTGTTTTATTTAAAAATTAAATGATATTTTTTGTTTTTTTTAAATTTAACAATTTATTTTAAATAATAAATATAAGAAACCCGAGTTTCCCGGTTTTCCCGGGAATCTCTTTAAAATGTTCTCGTTTCCCGGGATCCATTATTTGCCGGGAAACGAGAAACCCTAGATGACGGCTTCGGTTTGCAATAGCACCCCAAGGGTCAGAGGCCGAACGGGTTAGCTGCCACCACCATTGGGACCGAGCGACCCCAGAGGCGACATCTGGGGGATTGTACTTTCTCCCACCCACTCTGAAATCATAGAACTTTTTGGATCATCGGATTTAAGGAATCCGACTACGTTAGGAGAAAATTTTTTCTTTTTTTTTTTTAAATGTACTTGCAAAAATTTCTGTCTTATTTTTCGAAGAAATATAACACCAAAACTCGAAAATGATGAAAGAATTGACAATAGCTATGGAATTTTTTACAAAATTAATGATTTTGGGTCGAAATTTAGCAAATATTTAAAGAAACGGCTCTAGCTCTAAAAAAATATTATGCTTATAACATTAATTTTTTTGTCATACGTACGTTAGTACCTTCTAAGTGTAATGACCTAAATGCTAATCGATATCTTGAAATTCACAAAAAATACGGGTCCTTATATGCAATTACATGTAAAATTTTAGTAATTTTTCGTGATTTTTTTTATAAATGCAGCTATAAATCGATAAATAATATACCTAGAACAAATCTGTAGTCCATTACATTCTTAGTATTATGAAAAACCTACATGAAAAATTTTATAGACATACCATGGTTTGATTTTGAGCCATCCCAAAAGTCGTTTACATTTTTGATGAAAAATAAGTTCTTCAGAAACACGATTGAAGTTTGCAACTTGTATTGAAATTCATAGGTCCTTCTGATTTTTAAATCGCTATAATTTCATTTCTAATGATCGTAGAGAAAAAATAAAAGCAGATTTAGGAACAGAAATTTACAATCTTTAAAAATAAGGAATTAAAAACAATTTCGGAATTTTCATCAAAATCGGTGTTTTAAACATAGTCGGGTACCTTAAAGTACCCATATCCGGCCCAGACTCGGAGATATTTAATAGCGCATGTCGGGATTCGATTCGAGCACCCTCGGCACTGATGGCCGTCGAGCTACCACTAGGCTACCTCGGTTCCTCCAGAAACGATTATTAGATTCATTGAAATATCCCGAAATGTTGGAAAACTTCATTCCGAGTTTACAAGTCGATAAAACTTAAGAAATTTGCAGTCAATACAACTTAAAAAAAAAAACAGCATTTTTTAAATTTCTTAATATCATAAAGCTGCATTAAGAAATAAACAAACGCTGAAATATTTTTTCCCATCATTTCTGTTCATTCAGACAGAAAAATATTCCTTAAAGGAATTTAGGAGCAAAAATATGCGGAACATAATATTATAAAGCGGAGAAGCTCTGCCAGCCCATAATTCACTGTTTAAAAATAATGTAAACCCGTAATCTATCTCTTCGGTCAATAATGTAAAATATTAATGTTTCGATAGATAGAAAACAATGGAAGTATCATAAATACACGTTTCATATTTTTAAAGAAACACTCCTGCTCCATTATCTGTGCGGATCTGCCCCAAGTTCCGTCAAAGTTGTTTTTCCTCGGCGAGACCATCCATCAGATTTAATATCTGTTGTAAAAGCGTTTTATCCGCAAAACATGTTTATCATAAGCGTAGTGCAGCAGACTCCAACTGTGAAATTTTCGGATAGGTAATAATACGTTTCTTTCCAAGAAGGTTAATAGTGTGCAGTCGCACGCAAATTCCTTTTTATGTAAAGCGTGTGTCCTCCACCTGAACTGATACTCGACGAAGAAAAATCACCAGGTACGGTTACGGAGAAAGCATAAGTAAAAAGTTTTTGAGGAGCGGGTGCTCTCGGCTTGTCACGGCATTCGCTTCGGGTAAAAATTTAGATGCAAATGGGGAATGATGCGAACGAATTTATTATTCCTGAATTCACAGTGAATATTTAGAGTTATCCATTCAGGCTCTCCAATGGTTTGCATTAAGACATTGGTTTATGCATCACGATGTTCAGCAAGAATAGGCCGTATTCAGATGACATGGGAAATGTTTCTTAATGTTATGTTATATGATAATTTCAATACGTATTACACATTAAGGGTGTCAAATCAATAAACACCCTCAGATCTAGCATTATATATACATCGACAACCACATGCAAACACACAAAATTATATATATATATATATATATATATATATATATATATATATATATATATATATATATATATATATATATATATATCGGGTGCGTCATAAATTCGTGCAAAGTTTAAAAATTTGTAACAAATAAAGTAATGCTCAGAAAAATTTTCTATTTGAGCCAATAGGATCTGAAGGATATTGGGTTTTTTTTCCATGTAAAAAAAAAAAAAAGTTTCCAAAACTAACCAAAAGAGGGCGCTCACACGTCGTACTGAGACGTTTTATACAAATCAGGCAAGCAGAAACAAAAAATCAAACAGATCACAATAACATGAGACTGTGCTTTCTTTTTAAAGTAACAGATATTCAACATTACCACATAGCACGTCTGGTCTGCCACTTCGTGGATGATCCTCCAAACTCCCCGTTTCCTCAAAACGTCGTACTAAATTCAGTATCCCATTCAGTAAAATAGGACTTTTTAGCCTTCAGTCGTTTCTCCGTGCGAAACTTTCGCAATGCAACAGTTGTGGATTCACCATTCTTGTATAAAAGTTTAACTACCAACGCTCGATCTGGTAAAGAAAGAATGCTGTCGGCTTCGAATGACGGATCCACTTAAAGTCAGGTGTTTTATTGATAGCCTGATTTGCATAAAACGTCTCAGTATGAAATGTGACAGCCCTCTTTCGGTTACTTTTGGAAACTTTATTTATTATTTTTGTTTACATGAAAAAAATCCAATGTCCCTCTGATCCTATTGGCGGAAACAGAATTTTTTTCCGAGCATTACTTCTTTTATTACGAATTTTTGAACTTTGCACGAATTTATGACGCACCCGGTATATATATTGTAACGTCACGTGTTTTGTGCGGTTCCTACGAGGAACTTTCCACAGCTGCAATTTTCAGAAAACACAAGCCGCGCGTACCCCCTGCTTTCTAAAAATTCTGTGAGAGGTTAAAGGGCTTCAACATACGGATCAGCATTCTTGGGTTCTGCTGCTAAACCCCTCCTTTCATCCTTGCCGACAAAATGTGGAGCCGGCCGCCCTTTCTCTCATAAAAATGTATTTTCAGGGTCGTCAGTCAGAACAAACTGACGTTATAGAAGTAATTTGTTACGATAAAACTGCCATCGAGTTCAAGGCTGTCATCGAACGCGGGATTCCTTGTTCCCCTGACGAATTCTAGGAAGACGGAGTTTTCCAGCCGAGAGGAGAGGCTTGGTGTTGTTTTTCGAGAGATGCTTCATAAAATCCACGGTGTGTGGACGTGTTTTTAGGGTCCGGTGTTTGGGGCCAGGAATGTACGTTGTAAATCTACACGGGATTTAATTGAATATGTTGCACTGGTTAAATGTTAATTTTTTTTTTGTAAATAAATCTACTTGTTAAGTTTCTGTTTTAAAAATGGCCTTCGCTTTTTAATTAGGACTCTGTCTTTGCTTTGTTATGGATCCCATAGTAGTGATTTTTAGCAACGCCGCAGAGAATCGCCTTAACTATTTACCGCCTTAACTATTCACTTACATATTTAGGTACTTCTTGTACCAAGCCACAGATATATATATATATATATATATATATATATATATAGTGTCAAAAATTTAAATTCCTTAAATAATATCAAGCTTGCCCTCTAAATTATTCTGTTCGGGTAGCATATGATCCTTTTTAAATACGGGATAGCGGGAAATTCTATTGTTGCATACTTAGTATATACACATTAATATAAAGGTTGCTGTATATTATATGCCTTCTCTCTATTATCGTGCATAATTGTAGGGTATTATTATCATTAAATTCAATGGTCTTTTTGATAATTTTAACACTAAAAATCTTTACAATTTTACTATTTGCATTTAACTTAATTATAGTATGTTATTGTTGTTGCTGCTAAGACCCCTTTCCGGAAATTCCAGACCAGGTCCGTATAGGCTTTGCGAGCTGATGAGTGCGGCTTCGGTTTTTCAATATCACCACAAGCGTCCGAGTCCGACATGGCTAAGTGCCACCACAATGTCGACTGAGCACTCCTTGAGGAGATATCTCGGAAGAATCGTATCTTCTCCCACCCTCTATGACCCCATAGGACTTTCCGGTCAACGGATTGAACGTGCCTTGAAGGTACTTATTGGCACTTGTCGGGATCCGAACCGGGCACATTTCGAAAGCCGAGGCGGTACTACCAGGCTACCTCGAGCCTAATTTTTCTGTAAATCAACTTCATACCTAATTCGAAAATTGGTATTTTTATTGCATTTATGGCCTGGGACTAAGATTTTGTAATTTGTTATGTATATGAGAGGGGGTTGAAAAGATTTTGATCCTTAATTGTGATTTTAAATTAAGAATATGTTTTCCTTGTTTGTGAGTATTACAGCACAAAACGATAAAGAACTTATTTCCTATGATACTAACCGTAAGTAATATCTTTATACACATTTTTATTTTGCCTTATTCATTTATGATTGATATAAAATTAAATTACAGCTTCATGAATTAATATGTTTACGCCTTACGAGATAAAAAAGGAGAAAAATAAAAGCTATTATCAATGCAAAAGTCTGTGTGTTATGCTAATTTATAACTTTTCTAATAGATCAAGTGCTATATATTTAATTTTATTTAGCAAGAATTCGAGAAAAATAATTTTATATCATATTTGCAATATATAAATATTAACGGATGTTTTGCGATTAACTGTTAGCTATTCTTTGAAAATTAATTACAGGATTCAAAGAACTGAAAGAAACTAGTTAAAATATTGTCTAAAGGGTTTTCAAAAAAGGGTACAAAGATTTGTTTGACTTTTAATTTTAACTATAAGTTCCATGGAACATGAATTTTTTTTCCGAGAAATCGGGATTCTTTATAAGGATGCCGACCTATTTTCTATGAGATTTATACAAAATGTCAGTCACTCTCCTATAAGGTTTTCAAATAAATCTATAAAATGCGTAATATCAAATATATATTTTTATATATAATAATTAAAGTCATACATTGTTTAATTAGCTATAAAATACAATCGATTCAAATTTCGAAGGAGCCGAGAAACAAATCGAATCATTACTTTGTTCTCATGGGTACTTATTCTGTTTCAGCTATCGAAACAGGAATCAATCTTTACGGGGGCATTTGTAGTAAATCATGCAATTCATTATTCTCTAAGTTTAGTGCTTTTATTAGCCAAATTTTATGTCTATTGCCGTCAACGCTGTTTTCATATATACATATATAATAAAGTAATGTTTATGGCATTTAAAAAAATTAAATCTAGAGAAATATATTAAAAAGTATATTTTATATTCTTATTCATCGTTAAGTACTTACGATAATTATTACGCTTTTTTTTTTAAGTTGAGCAATATAGATATTTATTTACTTATATCTATTTTATGTGTGTAGTTAAGACAAGAAGTCATAAATATTGAGATAAATATGAAATTCTTTTAGAATTTTTCGAACATTCGGGCTGTATAAATATCGTTTCTTACTTAACCGTCGTGAAAACTCTCTTCCGAAGCAAGTAATAATGCCCTTCTAATTACCTCTTAAAGGAGAAAAAGGACGCATTTCTTATTTTTTTATCCCTCTGGAGTATTTTCCTATACTAATTCTTAATGCTGTTGTTGGCCGTAATTAAGAACCCTTAGGCTCTTCTTTGTCTTTCCCGTCGAATAATAGCCATCTCCACAAAAACTCGTAAAATCGGCTTCTATTTCGAGAAGGCCTTAACTCTCAAAGCACCGAAATTTTCAGCTAGATAACCGAGCTTATAATAAGTCCTATTTCTTTTAAGTTCTTAAAGTCGTCAGTTTTTTTTTAACATTTTGGGGAAAGCGAGATGAAAGGAATAAGTAGTTATTATAAATATTATAGAAAATTACACGCTAGAACCATTTCTCTTAGAAATATTTCAAGGATTTCGTTGCCAAAAAGAAATAAAGTAAGGAATTCAATAGTTCACCAAAACTTCTGGGAGATACTGCACGTGAGTTGTGAACCTTATTTTACTCAAGCTTATTATACTATACAGCATCAAAACGGAGATTTATTTCGAAATAACTAAAACTTTAAATATATGAGTGTTATTTGTAACATTTTCGCGTTATTTTGAGAATGATCTGTCCTGAGGTCAATAGAGATTGTTTCTCATTTAAAAAAAAATATAAAAAATCTACGCTAGACATTTGCCAAGTTACACCCTCAATCTCTTTCGGGCAGCCCATTAAATCCCCAAAACAGGAAAAGCAGTAAGACATCATCTTCAGAAAAGCCTGCTACATCTTTGAGGTCTGGGCAACTGTGCAGTCATACCGTTGAATTTAACATAGTGCCGGCAGAAATACTAGTTCTCCAGACCTATATGGTAAAAGGTGGCCCAATAAACAATTGCGGTCTGTTTTGATTCGAAATTTCGCCATACACACAGATCTGGGTAGGCCAGGAGACCTCAATAAGGATCCCCAAGTCCCGCACACAGGATTTGATGTTAGGTTTAATAAGTCTCACAGTTTGATAGACAATTTGCAAACGTGGATGAGTCAGCCTCAATCCCTCACACACTCAAGCACACACACACGCACACACATTTATATATATGCGTGTGTGTGTGTGTATTACCATAACTGGTAAAATACTAAGAATTCGTTTATGCGTAACCTCATTTCAATTTCAATTATGTAAACCACAGGCATAATTTAAGGTATTTCGTTTTTATCTATATCTATTCATTACAGGAATAGCATAAGCTATCAAATAATTCACCCCTGTACATTGTATTTTGCAGTTTTTCGGAGATAATTCAAGCAAACAGTATAAATATATATTAAACAAGTGTTATGCCAAAGAACAAGTGTATAAATTGACGCAATATACATATATACGTACACATAAATAAAATTATTAGTCATCTATTAACGTGCAATGTGGTAAATGCCCTTAGTTTCAAGCTCAAAGTTTTCCAAACTCATTTTTAAATATGAAACGTAAACTAAAAAAATATAAATCTTAGATCAAGGTAGTAACTTTGTCCGAAAAGTTTTGGAGCTATCGAAAGGAAATCATATCCAAACCGAACTCTGTGTATACTTTATAAATGGAAATTTATGATGATAGTTTATGATGATATCCATTAAATGCTTCCATTTTTCTGCAAACATTCATGAGCTTTCAGGCTTTGTATCATCAATAAACACGTTATGCAATATATTCAATATATGTGTAAATCATATACTAAAATTAAGTTCTGCTAAAATAACAAAACAAAAAAGACATTACTTTACGTAAGCACTTATTTCTTATCTGCCTCAAAGCTTTATATATATATATATATATATATATATATATATATATATATATATAACCATAATTGGTAAACTAATGAGCAAATCTTTTATGCAAAAGATCATTTCAATTTCAATCATATAAACATGAGACAGAGTGTTATGACAACATCGTTAATATGACTGTGCCACAACAATACCCAAAGTTTTCTGAAAAACATTAAATGTTTATTAAAATATAAGTTATTTATTTTGCACGATTTACTGCATCCGACTGCACTAGATACCTATTTTTTTAAAGCAAGTCAATTTCTTGTGCACATGTATATATGACAAAAAGATAATGTCTATTAACTTATATATAGAAAGGAAACAGGGCATGCATTTATATCTCAAATCCGAACAAAAAAATTACCCAATTTACTGTCCAAGAAAGACAAGAAAAAGTAATTTCAAATAAAAGTATTTGATTGAAATAGGAAACATTCAAGGAAAAATAAAGAAAAAAAATTGACTTTAAATCGATTTTCTTCTACTTTCAGGTTAGAAAAGCATTTACCTTTATCCGGCTTTTTATGTTCCTTTAAATTCTGTTTCTCAATTGAGTTGAGCTTTTGACTTTATTTTTAAATGTGAATTCGACGGAGGTATCACAGCCGAGTAAGCAATTTTCTGCAGGACTGAATAGCGATCCGACCTCAGAATCGAAAAATGTTATGATTATGGGAATCATTCAGTCATGAATTATTGTGATATTTTCGAGCCAGTGAGCGGTTACGAATTTCTTATGCAGAAAAGAGTAATCCATAATTTTCCTTTTTCCAATATTTCAAATCAAATCGGTAATTCTAACACGGAAAAAGGGTATGTCTTATTCATCGAAAAAATGAAATTCTAAAACCCATGCAGAAAATATCCAACATTTGTGATAACGTCAAGTAATAAAAACTTTAATTTGTTAGCATATCGATAAATTAGAATAGTTTAATGATATACGATGAAAGATATTATCTTCTGGACATAGAAATTTCATGCCTTGAAAATTTATTTTCCTTGACTTTATTTAAATTTGACTCAGCAATTTGAAGCAAGCGTCATAAAAATGTATTTATAAGAATCTGTAAAGCATAAAGTGGAAAAGAGAAATAGTTAATATATATTGAAGTGATGGGAAAATTAACTTTCATGAATTCGATGCGCCGCAGACCTGCTTTAGACATAAAATGTTTTCTTTCAAAGACCGCTAAGCCTCTAATACAAAAAAATATATTATAACTATATTTTGTTCACATATATGACGCAAATCGGTATACATAAATGCATAAAAATTGCTAAATGTCTATTCTAATTTTGTCAGGGGCTGTTAGCATTATTTTTCTACAAGCAGGCCAAGGAAGGGTAGTAACAGTGCAGAGACAGTCTTGTGACACCCTTGCCGTATGAGGCCGAGCATTGTCTTGTTGAAAAATGGCTCCTGGGAGCCGTTGCATGAGTGGCAACACATGTGGTTGCAAGATTTCATGAACATACCGCTGGGCTGTCATGGTGCCACGGAACAATACTAGGGGTGACCGTGTATTGTAGGCGATGGCACCCCATACCATCACACCAGCTGTGGGAGTGATGTGTCGCTGTACAGCAAAGGCAGGATAGAAGTGTTCACCACGGGCTCTCCACACACGAACACGATTGTCATCACTGACAAGATTGAATCTGGATTCGTCGCTAAATACGACCTGGTTCCATTCCGCTGCAGTCCAGTTTCCTCGTGCGCGGCAAAACTCTAAACGGAGGCGTCGATGGGTGGGCGTCAAGGGCAGCACACTTATGGGCGCCGCGATACCACCTGTCCTTCAGCCATGCGCCTTCATATGGTTCGAGAAGACACAGAGGCCCTTAGTGAAGGTGCTACCTGTGCCTGGATGGCGGCCGATGAAGCAGTTGGCTGTACGCGTGCATTTCTTACGATGTGGCGGTCTTCTCGACGACTGGTCTGTCGAGGGCGTCCTGAGCCTGGTCTTCGTGTACATGACATCTCTCGGGTCCACTGGTCCCAACTCCTCCTCACAATAGAATCAGAGCGGCCTAATTGACCAGCTACTCGCCTAGCTGACGACCCAGCTTCCATCATCCCGACGATTCTCCCCCTCTCAAACTGCGACAACTACTTATATTGTCTTCGAACACGGCGTAATGGCATGTCTATCTCAGCTCTTCCTCTGTAAATGATTCAGCACACTCAAACAAGCTTTGGTTACCTGTTTTATACTCCACAGAGTACGATGTTCAACGCCCTCTACTGGCTATACGTAATGTGCAATCACGCTGCATTTCTAATCATTTGCATATCTCCCCGACATGTACCTTCATTGAAAGTTTCGTTACGATCCCGCAATTATGTCTTGGTGCGCTAATTTTTTTGTCCATGAGTGTACATTATTGTAGAGGTCACATGTTTATGTTTACGAAAATGAAAAGGAATTCTCAAAATGTATTGATCCTTCCTTTGAAACAAACAAATAATAATAGTAAGAGGTAATTGCTTTACAGCAGTTAGCTGCAGGTAAATATTTTTATACATATTCTGTTCTATTATTCGCAACAGACTTGACAACCTCATAAAACAAACAAGCATAATACAAAAAAACAAAAGAAAAAAGAACGATGGAGTTATATTTCCTTCTCCCCTGTCGCCATTTTGCTTCGAATGCTATTTTGGCTATCCACGTGTGTTTCACAAGAACCAAGGATCCAGGACTCGAAGAACAACTTGTTTTCCAGGACAATCACGTTTTATTTTATATATACGCACACACAACACAAATGCAAATAATTGAAGACAGCTATTCCTATTAAGTATCATCCTATTTAACGTTCTAAAAATACCCTCGTTAATAGTCGTAGCAACACACAGGTGATGCGCCTCTGCTAACCTTCTCCACTCTGGCTCTGCTCCTTTATGCCACTCTCCCGGTTGGGTCTTCGGGGCTTGGCGAAAAATTTTTGATGGCGATCGCCAATGGTCCTCGCTTCAAGTCTTACAGATGGAGAGAAAAAACAACTTATTTCAATTTGAAATACGGACCCTTGCCTTCCAGCAGTACCAAAGAAGACACACGATGTAAGTGGCAGCTCACAAAGTGCAGAGGGGGGGGGGGCAAGAAATCAAACCAAGATGTGAAAAGTGTGCTAGCATCAGGCTGATAAGGGAAAGAAGACCCATCAGTAAAGAATCTTAGGATATGGATATCTAGTGTTCATCATTTCCAATGCAAGGAGATGAAATACAGCAGGAAAAATTTCTGATTTAAACACGTTGTACAAGGTGTAAATTTGTGTTTATCTCTAGAGGATTACAGACTTCTAGTGGATTACAGAGTCCCTGAATTTTCTTCAACTGAAAATCAATGCCCAGTCTTGTTTCAAGCTCTAAATGTTCTCGGAAAAAGGCACGTTGGGGCCATCGATTCCTTCCAGTTCTTAATATTACAAGAGCGGTAATGCTATTTTAACCAAAACCTATCGTCAATTCGTAAAAACTTTTCTTATAGAATTATAGGTGCTTCTTCAATAACACATCAAAGAGGTATAATACTCATAAGGAGTAACATGAAATTAGTAGGAGTAGTCTTCCCAACACCAAGTGTCTGTTTTCGTAGGGTTTCTAATTTCCCAATAAGCATTCATTAATAGTTACGAGAGGGTCACATCAGTGTGTAACTACGGATTAATAATTGATAAGTATGAGTATGAGTTGATCGGGCACAGCTTCAAATACAACACGCTAAACGTTTCAAAACAGAAAATCCTTTAACTGTACTGTTGGAAGTATAATCAAAGGGATTCCTCCAGGTCAGCTTTGAGTCTATAACCCTGCCTAAATACGTCAGCAATTTATCACTTTCCAAAGCACTAGTATAACTTCAGATTAATTTGTTGGTGCATCAGTGAGAAATTGCAGGGAGCAGTTCTAGATCATTCCCCAGTCATGTTATTATCTACACCAGGCTGGCACAACATACGGCCCACAAGCACTCTCTCTGTGGACCGCGATGCCTTTTGTGAACATATTATTATAAAGTTAAAAAATGCGGAATATTATTTTGGGAATAATAATATTACGAAAAGCATGCATAAGCAATGAATACTAATATTTAATTTTTGAAATAATGAGTAATTTATTTTCTATTATTTAAAAAAATGGTTTCCTATCGATTCTGCTTTATTGCGGCCTTCCATAAGGTAATATGGCCCTCCTCACATGTCGAGTTATACAGGCCTGCTCTACATCATACCTCAAGGGTTTCGAGAGTCGTGGTAGTCTCGTGGTAGTCTCGATAGTAGATTTAACATTCTTTTTACGTGCAGCTGTTCAGCGAACCAGTTCGTCAGGACATACCAAGCAAGTAAGGACTTCGTTAGATTTTAGAGTAAGGACTAAGTCATTAGACCAGTGGTTCCCAACCGGTGGTCCTTCACCACAAAAAAAGTTGCCATATAAATGGAATTTGAAAGCAATGTTCATTAAACTAGATGGGCCGATTATATCCAATGACTATCAGGTGTTGAATTAGAATTTCTTAAAAGTTTAACATAATTATTTTATTATTGGAATATGATACATTAGAATGTGAGTATGTCAATCATGTATCCCTTTTCCACGAGGGATATTTTATACCCCATGACCCCCCCCTCCACCCCTCGTCGGTGGGTGCTGGTGCGGACCATTAAGGCGGTTTTATATAAATATATATATATATATATATATATATATATATATATATATATATATATATATATATCTGACAGGCAGCGTGTTTTGCTCCTGTGTAAATTCGATTTGATGCAGTCAATACGTATATTAAAATAAATGGGCGAGTGGCGAGGCCATTAAGGAAGTAATCTAATTCGTGATAAATCCAGCTTTATTGAATTTCATAAGTTGACCACTCTCCAGGTTGATTACCGCGCTTCGCCATTTTGATAACTTATTCGGCACGCAGCCGCGAGCTTCCGCTTTCAACGAAATTCGCCTCCAATCTGGCGCGAAAAACCCAATTCCCTCCGAGTGCCTGCTGTACGCGCATGTGCAGACCTCAACCCTTGGTCATCTGGACTTTTAAAATCTCTGATCTTGTAATTTTGACTTCGCACCCAATCTTTACATTTCTAAAAATACATCTTCTAGCCTAGAATTATTCGCTTTGCGCTCAAGTCGCCTCTAAAAGATGATTTTCCCCACAGCAAAATACGCGCGCTTTGTAAATGAAATATTAGATTCTTATTATTTTAAGCCCCCTTTCCCCGTACTTCTCAACTATATTTTGACAGTTCAGTTATGTTTTGACACACACACACACACACACACATATATATATATATATATATATATATATATATATATATATATATATATATATATATATATATATATATATATATATTTATATACATTCTTGGGCCCGTATTCTTGGGATACATGCTATCCCACCCCGTAAGGAAAAGGTTAAATTAATGTACCACAATCCGAATCTCTCTCCCACAGAGTATATCACAAAAATATGGCTTAAATGTCCAGCTGCTGGTAAACATTTTGAGTAAAAAGAAGTTTTTAAGCTACTTCATATGCCCTGAAAATTCAAATAAATATTAATAATGCACATTTTTCTGTAAAGTAAATATTAATGATATCAATTTAAAAGGGTTGAATATTTTTCGCTGAGCCCTTTGTTAAGGACAGAAAGTCATTATAATAATAATTTTATGAAATAAATGTAATTTAAATGTACTAAAAATAGACCTAAATTGCGTATTGACAGACTATTTGTTTTGATTGGAATTGTAACAATACGATTTTTAAGAATAAATGAAGCTCAAATAAAATTAAAGGAAGAATTTTTATTTTCCCCTTCTTAATATATATTCATAAGCATAAATAATAAAGTTATTTATGAATATAGTTCCGCAGTTCTAGAAGCGTGTTTACGTAGCAGTGTGTTTAACATGACAATACAAATGTGGATGAAAACTTTATTGATTAGGATTCAGAACAATAACTGAGCTAAATACTTTGCGAACTTTAAAGATGAAATGTAAATTATTGATTTTTATCCATGTTTATCGCTTAAAGGTATGCAACATCACTAAAAGAAATGTTTTCAAAGCATTTTCTTATGCATTTTACACATTCATAGGAAATGTAATTGGAGCAAAGAGAAAGTTCATTTCAGTATAATATCTTTTCAATGGTCTTCTAAGCGCACCAAAACCAATATTCCCCAAAATCACATTACTATCTATTTTACTATGTATGCCTTCTAAGGTACTTAAAGTCACTGAAATTTAATAACTGAAGTAAAACATCATTTTATTGATGTCTCCAATATTTTCATTATCTATTTTTTTTAAAGAAACTCTAAATTTTCAAAATTGTTTTTACAACTAATCTGTACACAATATACAAGGTGCGCCTATAAAGTAATCAGACAATTTTTTTATAAATAAGAAAAATGTGACTCACCTTCAAATAAAATTATCTCCTTCAAAATAATCGCCAAAGGAGTCTATACAATTTTTCCAACGTTTCTCCAAGTCGTCCAAACGCTGTTTATAGGCGTTGGAACTAACCGTTCGCAAAATACGCGTAACATTTTATTTAATATCCAAGACGTTTTTGAATCTATGTCCTTTCGTGGGTACCTTAAGCTTCGGAAAAAGGAAAAAATCAGCTGGCGATAAATCGGGGGAATAGGGAAGACGATTGGACATATTAAAATACAGTAATAGATATATTCTTCAAACTGTACTATATTTAACTGTACTATATTCTTTAGTATTATATTAGATTTAATTTGAATATTTTCTTCTACAATATTTTGTCTATAAAAATATACGTTCCGATTTTTTTTATAAATAATTTTTTTTTTACATCAAATGTATACATTGATCGTCGTATTTATTATAAATATATATATATATATATATATATATATATATATATATATATATATATATATATTTAACATTAGTTGCATACATTGACCGTTGCATTTAATTTGAATGTACTCCGTAGCGAAGTGTGGGTTTTCAGCTAATATAGGTATATTTTTGTCATGAAAATGTTTTACGTAAAGGGCAAATAACATAGTTTTCGCTAAAAAACCATAAAATAAATCATACAGAAACAAAATTTTATCCAAAACATGTTCACTTAATCATTTTAAAATTACCAAAACTACTAATTCCCTTGGATTCCAAAACCGGATCTCGAAGAATTACATATAGGAAATAAATGCATCAATACAAAAATTTTAGGAGTATAAATGTAACTCAGGATTAGACATTCGAGGGTAAAATAAAACAGCAGAATAAAGATTAAGTACGCTTGACTTATTCGTTATATTTTTCTGAGAAATTTTAATAAATAACAATCATTGAAAATTTATTTTTAGAATAAAATACTTCCAAAATTGAGATATGACTCCATTTTTAAAAAAAAACTTCTTTTTTTCCCAACCCTGATGGTAAAAATTGTTTTACCAGCGAAAACCAATTTAATTTTATTGAAAACAACTGTGTTGTAGCATTTACATGTTATTATCTTTTACATGTTATTATCTTTTTACATGTTATTATCTTTTCTTTAAAGGAAGCAAAAATATTACAGAGGGAAATAATGGAATTGAACAGAAAAATTATTACATTAAATTACAAAAAAAAAAATAATAAAAAAGCAGTAGAGTAAAAAATAGAGACCTTATAAATTTTACAGACGTTTAATAGTTATGTTTCTCATTTATCATTTCTTTTAAGCACGCCTAATTTTCTTCCCCCTTTATTGAAAGCAAAACATGTTCAACGCGCGTATTCTATTCAAAGTAATTGCACTGTAATTGATCGATAACGATAAGATATCGAAATTTGAAACACATTTTTGTCCATTTTATTTCACATTAAACCATTTTTACATGGTTTTTTCCCTGCAATCAGTTTCACCCCGAAACTACGTTTTAGCTACATTAAGATACATAAAAGATCTTAAAATATTTAGAAAAAAAATGTGAAAATCCAACCAAAGTAATTATTCTTCATTTCAAAAAAAAAATAAAAAATCCGTAGTTGAAAGTAGTCGTAATTCTACTCTCAGTTTTGCATTATTAGTTTTAATCAAAATTATAAATAAGCAGGGTTTTTATGAGTCCGAAAGCAAAATATAACAATTTATTCTGTACGAAAGAACGATAAAAATAAGCATTTGAAAAAGTTGTAATAACTACTATTTTGTTACATGTCCTTAAAAAAAATTTATAAATTCGTATTCTTGTAAAAACAACACGAAAAAAAAGTTAAAGATGGAAAACTTTTTTTTTTTTTTTACCAGCATTTATTGCTTGAAACAACCTTGTAGTTAATACTATAACTTACGTGCTGTTTATTTTTTTATACCTTATTTCTACATTTCATTTTCCCTTGTCTCATTAAAATATTTTATAACGAAAGCATTTTTCATCCACGCACAAAAGCGCTTTAATACTCCCAAAAAAGACATTTTTTGATCAGTGTTTCTCATTTCACTTTCCCCGAGGAATATGTAAATTTTAACTGCAGAGTAATTATATTGCTTCTTTTCTACTTGCAGAAATAAACTCGCAGTTCAGGGAACTTACTAATTTATTTTATTGCTGTTATCCTTGTGATATTTCTACTTTTATTTGACATGAGCATCTAACTTGAAGACCTCTCGAATTATAGATGCCGACATAGTTTAGAAAACATTATTTATTTATTTATTTATTTCCTTACGAAGGGCAGCCATAAAAACTGCGATAAAGTGTATATCTCCAGGAATAGTAGGAAATACTTATGAAAGTATTTAAAGAATTTCAAGGATCACATGTGTTTTAAGCACTTTTAATACTCGTTTTTGGAGACTTCACCATCATTTCGTAAAAGATGATTCATAGTATAGGGCAATTGAAACAAATTTAATTTTTTAATACAAGTAAAGGAGGAAAATTGTGTTTCTAATTTAATTTATTTTCGCAGTCTAAAGGAATACTCTAAACTGAGTCAATGTTTAATAATTTTTTGTTTTGGTTAGGATAAGTTAAAATTCAATATAATAATAGGCGATAATTTGACCAAATAGACAGTGATAACATAATGTACCAAGATATAATATATAAGTTATTTATGATCTAATATATAAATTATTTTACATGTAATATATAAATTTTAAACATTAACATACAGTTTAAATCAATTTCAATATTTTTTTATGTATAGTTTACTATTGCTTCAATTATAGAAAAAATACAGTTTAAAGTATTGATTTAAAAAATATATTTTTGATTCTCTGTGAAAATTCTAACGATCCAAAACGTGTATATTCTTAGTACCTGAATGTAAGTTTAGGATGAGCTCGATTAGCTGGTAGGTTGAGATCATATCTGCCTTATTTTATTGGACGCGCGTGTGTGTGTTAGTTATACGCAAGAAATTTCAACAGAATCATTTTCTTTTATACCACCAGAAATACATCTAGTGGCTAGTATCCTTTCAAGAAACAATATCAGCTGACAGATCGTTGCCAAATTAGCAAACCACGTAATTCCAAAAAATACGAGTGTGAGATTTTCATGTTATTACTTTGGTTTTATTTTTTAAAAAAAAGGTGGTTTGTAAATTAGGCCAACGAGTTATTGCTTTTAGAGTGAACATTGCAATTTACTTTCATATCTCTATCATACGCATTGTTTAAACTTTCTGGTGGCAGAAAGCTGAGGATCAAATGATCTCTTTCCTATTTACTTTCCCTGCAAGCTCACTTTCAAGGTATTAGGGAGGTAGATATATTTTCCCTTATATTGCTGTATGGGTAAACACAACGGCAATAATATAAAGAAAAAATAACTTCCCACTGTATTGTAATCAGATATTCATAACACTTTTTTGAACTTGTTGCAGAACGGGTTATGAGAAATACGGATACCATTTGCATAAGAATTGTAGAAACCTTAGCATTTCGAAGATGGGGAGAATTTGAAAAATCACAAACTGAGAAAAATGAGTTTAAAGATTTCATTTATAGAAAAATCATATTAAATATAATCTTACTTCTTGAAAACTTTCTTGCCAACAACAATTGGGTATATTTTTTGTTTTCAGAGCAAAAAATAAAAGCTAGAAACCTTAATTTAAAAAATTGAGATCAATATATAAGGTGTTATCCACTCGTTTAATGCCGTAAAATTATTTTGAAATAGACAAATGCTGTAAATGTACAAAAATTAAGGCATAATACATACTACTTACTTGTTATATATTTATAATAAGATGTACTACTGTCATAAATCCTAAATAATAATACACATAAACTCTAAAAATAGCTTAAAAATATAGCTTATGGAAATAATATATTATTTCCATATCCATATTTTAATGAGTAGCAAGGTATTATACAATACATAATACTCAAAGACATGACACATAATAAATAGAGATATAGAGACAGTGTAATCCTAGAACTTCTGACAAAGAATTTTTTTAGAATTCTCTGAATATTATATATATATTTGTGTTACATTTTGTTTTACACAATTATATTATTCTTAAAATTCTATTTTTCGTTATGTATTGTTACAAGTTATTGAAGCTTTTAAGGCAGAAAATGAAAATTCATATTTTATCGTGAATTCCATATTTATTTTCAGAAGGCTGTGAATCAGCTCGTAAGGATTCAAGAGGACCAGCATTTCGAAACGAACCCCCATCTCGAGTAGAATTCTCCAACAGCAGCGGAACTGAATTAAGATGTAGTGCAGATGGGGTACCGGCCCCTCGAGTCAGTTGGCAAACAAGAGATGGGGGCCCGGCCGGCGATGTTCCTGGTTTCAGACACTTGAGATCGGATGGCACATTGGTGTTCCCACCATTCTCAAGGACTGACTACAGACAAGAAGTTCACGACACAGTGTACCAATGCTCAGCAACAAACAGTGTGGGCTCTGTCCTCAGCAGAGAAGTTCACATCAGGGGAGGTAAGTGCACGCATTACCATTTTATCTGCAGAATGGACCATCTTTAAGAGAAGTTAAACTTTTTTTTCTGCTGATTTAATAATATCGTTCAAAAGTTGTTGTCATAAAACATTTCATGATATGATTTAACAGGGACATAATTCAAGTACAAATTTTAGTTTTACATTTCATGATGTACCTTCTTTTTTATATCTACTTTTTATGCTAAATTACAATAAAACATGATAATTGATGCCTTATAAGCCTATATTATGGTTATTATTACATGGAATATTAGGGGCACACATGACATCAGTGGAAATTTGCTTAAAATTGGTGCTACTCTTTTCAAGCGAGATGGTAAATGTTTCATTTTGAGCTGAAAAGTAATGATAAAAATCAAAGCTCACGCAATTTAACATATTATTATATTTCTTTAAAAAAATGTGAAACATATTTCAACGGTCTGAAGTATTAGTTAATGTTCATGGAGGATTCATTAATGTAAGAGCTAATTGAATATTTTGAGGTATGGAATACAATTAGTTACAACTGGAATGCCATTTTTCTATATAATCAACCTCTTTTTCAATACATTTCTCACGCGTTTTCTCTAACTTTATCCGAAAATAAATGTTTTTGGTTATGATTTTAGCGCAAAATGTACTGGTTTTGCCAAAACCAGTGGCGCACCCAGGATTTTTTCTTGGGGGGGGGCCGAGATGAATGGATAAAAATATTTATAATGCATGGGGGGGGGCCGAGATGAACGAATAAAAATATTTATAATGCAAAATCAATATTTCTACTTCTTTGGGGGGGCCAGGGCCCCCTGGCCCCCCCCCTGGGTGCGCCACTGGGTTTTGGACACCCGCCGACCGGATTGTTGCTCATCAATGATTGACGTTCGCCCAAGCGTATATAACCATTTGTACGCTCTTCTCTACATAATGCAAGCCTCTCTGTACTGTTGCATCATTATTCTGTGAATGGCACGAGTTTCACATCCTCTGGCCATAAATGTCGAATGACTTCGCAGCTCCTAAGGCCAAACTGCCATGGCCACGCCATTTCGTTTATGGTATCTTTTGTGAAGGATCCACAATTTGGACATTTTGGACTCCTTCCAACATCATAGCCATTTTGTTTTTCCGTCAACACGATTACGAGTCAAAAAACGGCCATATTGGATGCACCTGCTCTGATTTTCCAAGAAACATCGCACCCTCTGAATTCCTCAGAACGGGAGGAATTCAGGGGATTCGATGTTGAATTCCTCAGGACGACAGGAATTCAGGGGGTGCGATGTTTCTTGGAAAATCAGAGCAGGTACATCCAATATGACCGTTTTATGACCCGTAATCGTGTTGACGGAAAAACAAAATGGCTATGATGTTGGAAGGAGTCCAAAATGTCCAAATTGTGGATCCTTCACAACAGTATCCTTTCGGCAAAGATTTTCATGACATTTACTTGGCAAAGTCCACAAACTCAGTAAGAATGAATCTTCCTTGAACAGGAGTTTGAAAGCCCCAGGCTTTCCGTTTCGGAAACTACAAATAGTATGTTGTTACTTTTTGAACCATCTGCTAATGTAAAGTATATACACTGATTTCAAACAAAGCATACCCTGACATGTCGGCTTTGTGTACGGACCTTAAAAAACCGCTGGCGACATAGAAGTTGCGATCTCCATATTTGGTACTTTTCCGTTATAAGCACTACACTTGGCTTATTTTTAATCTTGGCGCAATTTAAAAGAAAACGGTCAAAAAACTTACCTTGAACTGGTTTAAAATTTTTTAAACCAGTTCAAGCTCATTCTATGACTATTTACACACTTTCTTTGTTTATGAAGGCTACCTTGTTCTTGAAGTAATGTAATAGCTGACTGCTCATCTTAAGGCAAATTCCATATTTTAAAATCCATTACGTAAAAATACGGTCCGATTTTCTGACGGACTCTCAATTCATTATAATTTAAAGTAAGTGTATTTAATTCCGGCATTCCATGAAGTCTCGTTATCTCCATGACCACGAAAACAATCGATCTCATATCGTCTCATGATCCTTGAATCTCGATATTTGTATATTTTAATATTGTAATTTGCCCATCATTAGTGTCATTATATCGCGTTACTTTTCTCTCGCTGCGGCGATTTTTTAAAATGCGCCAAATTGGCGTGAAAACGATTGTAGTGCTTATAAAGGAAACGTATCCACTATTTCTATACATTTTGGATGGCCAGGCAATTATCACATGGCTTTGAATTTTTAAAGCAACTGAAAAATCGGGATGCGTTATTAGCCAGTCGAATGGATTTTATTTTAGATTTGAATAGAAGAAGATGTTATTACATCAACTGTGCTTCTATGAATTATTACCTTCAAGAAATGTTCACCAGTGCTAATAATATTTCATCTAGGAAATGCTTTATTTCCTAAAATGATTTTAGTGTTTTTGCTAAACTTCATATTCACGTTGCCCACAAGTGAATCAACAAAAATATGTCCTTTTCCTCCATTTCGATTTTTATTTATAGTACATTAAGAGTCTCCTTACGATAAACCTATGCAAGACTAATTTCACCCGTGACTTTGCACAGAAAAAGAGGAAATTCGCCCGCGGAGGGAGAATTAAGCTTGTTGATGACCCAGATTTATTGAAACGTATTCTGATCATTGTATTTCAATGTTTGATAAGAGTAAGAAATGCATGCTCGGGAAAAGTGGATAAGAATACTGTACAATATGTTCAATACAAAGTAGATATTTTTTTCTAACTGTTAGATAGGCATAGGATAACTTGTTAGGTATTCATAAGATACTGTTGCAAATACAGTCTGACCTCTATTTAAGGAACCTCTACTTAACGAAATTCTCTATTTTGCGATTTTTTTTCTGAAACCAAGAACATTTTGCGAATTTCTTAGTAAAATAACCTCTAAATAGCAAAGTGCATTCTCTATTTAACGAACTTTTTCTTGCGATCCAATATTTTTTTCCTCCATATTTCTCAAAATATTTCTGAACATTTCAAACTTATTCTTTCTTTTAATACATTTAACAAATTAACTTTCTTTTAACACATTCCGATGCGAATTACAGTTTGAAGAAAATACGCCTGAAGGGCTTTTTAGAAGATTGCAAAGATGCGAGACGTATTATGAGAGAAAACATTTTTCAAACAAATAACTTAGACAAAATTAAGAGATTATCAAATTTTGTCTTTTGATAATATCGGTAATTAAATTTAAGGACACATGAGGTAATGTATGATTAAAATTTTCTTGTTATAATAAATGCGATAATGTCATTAAAACTTATTAATTTTCATATAATTTTTTTTAAATCGATAATACAGTGTATATCCGGACAATGTTTTGTTTTATTCTTGTTTTCCTTGCAGATTTCTGTTTGATGGGTAAGACATACAAAATAAATAGATATTAATTAAAAGAAACAGACACAAATTACAGAAATTTGTGTCTATTACACCGAATTATAGAAATAGACACAATTAATGGACAAAATAAAGGTGTGATTGATTTTTTTATTAATAATATTTAGCGTTTATGAATTTAAAATCTGTTTTGTGTAGTTTAAAGTTTTTTAAAGGGTGAATCTCTATTTAACGAATTTTCCATATAACGAAGTTTTTTTTGGGATTTAGCGACTTCGTTAAATAGAGGTCCGACTGTATAAGGAATTATAATTAATTTATAAATAATGCACCATTTATAATATTTTATATCGATTTATTTCTTTACCTAGAAACAGAAAAAGAATATGGGAGACATGCATTGGTTTTCAGGAAATGTATGTTTTGCATGTCTCCATAAAAAAATAGCATTTTTTCAATGAAACTCCCCTCCACCATGACCCTAAATAAAAGCGAAAACATTCTCACGCCCTGTTTATAGATTTAATATTTCTTATATCAAATTTTTCAAGACAAAAGTCTATCAACAAAACTGTGTATAATCAATACGCAAACTTAGGTTTTGCTACTTAGTAAAATGATTTGCATTATTGCCTTAAAATTTCTCCTAGTTCCAATATCAGAACACAGATACTTGGCAGCTACGTGAAAAATATCTTGTTAACAGCCAATAACATTTATCCTTTATTTTTGAAAATGCTTATTTAAAAAGAACCATTTTCATTAAAATTTTATCATCCCAACTCTTGTTAGAATATTTGAGTTTCGTAGCGTGTTAGGTGTGACAAGCATATCAATTTTTACAAAAAAAAAAAACTATTAAAGCTTCTACAATAGTTAAAGCACGTTTACAGAATCAACCTTCAAAATATTCTCAAAAGTAACAATAAAAAATTTTAAACTGCAAATCTTTTATAGACATAGTAGGTATAACTGTTAGGATTTAGCGTTTATGCACACAAATAAAATACAGCTTTTGAACTTGCTTCTAAACATAAATTTACATTAAAAGTATTCAGTTTCAATATTTGCTTTTATTTTTGCTTTTTGATGTCTTCAAACGATGCAAAATATGTTATCAGTTTTGCTTCACCGTGACCCCGTTAAAGTTCCGAGTCTCGTGCGGTGAGCTTCTTTATTGTCCAAAGGGGGTTATAAAGTTGATAGATGACTTACTTTCTGGACGATTGATAGCACTTGCGGGAATTCACCTATTCCTTAGTTATTTCTCTCGATCAACCCGTTTGACTTTTATATCATAGATTATTCTGAAAATCGCTTCTTCTGCTGTCACTTTTATGTCGTAAATTTAGGTTTATTCAGATTTTATTGTCGTGAACATTTAAAACTCCTTTCAATGGACGCAAACACAACTTTAAGTGTCCCGTATATAAAACTTATGTATAGAAATCTTCAAACAATCCAAAAAAGCACTCAGTTTTTTTTTTAATGCCGTTAATAAGATATTTTGCATCCTTTAAAAACATCGAAAAAGAAGCAAACCTTGAAACTGAATAATTTTAATGTAAATATATATTTAGAAGCAAGTTCAAAAGTTGTATTTTCTACGTGTGCATAAACGCAAAACCCTAACATTTATACCTATTATGCCTATAAAAAATTGCAGTTAAAATTTTTTTAATATTACTTTTAAAACACGTTTTTAATTTTAATAATTTTCTGTTTTAAACAGTAAACCCGGAACACTCTGTAAATTTCAACAGTATATAATTAAAAATTTTCATTAATAATTGATACTTAATATAGTTTCACAAGAAATACAGCGGTCATCAGTTTCTTATGCAAACAAATCTACTGATAAGCATTAGGTTTAATTTCACGATCTTTCAACGATCCTTGATTTCACTTATTACAGTTAGGAGTTTAATAGATCAAACAGTTATTAATTCTTCTTTAAAAGTTTTTGACAGTTATAGTATGTATAAAACACTTAAAACTCAAAGCTACTTTATGAATTAAAGCCGAAGCCAAGGCAGGCAAATCCCTCACTTGCCAAACTTTTCTAATTGTGCTGTCAATTTCTTGTTCCGTTCCTGTAATAAAAATGATTTTTAAAAATTTGATTTCAGCCAATCTTACTGCAAATTATAGTGATTTATTTAGGGCTTTTCCTCTGTTTTATTTTACTTGTTTAGACGCAAAATCTTCTTTTGATTACTAATCTGGAGTGTCAATTTTAAACGTATAACCTGACGCAAGAGTTGAGAGCTGGGGGAATTTCTATGTGTGGCTGCATTATAGTTTCAACAAAGTCAAAATTGCAGCAGAAAGTTGATTAACAGTAGGAGAGATACCCTAAGGGTACTAATTAGCTAGTGATATAGTGGTTTCACATCCAGTCAAAGTTGTCAAGTTGTCAACAGAAAACTGATTTAGATGTCACCACTTTGCAAATGATGATATCATGCCAAGTGTTACACATTATTTAAGATGTTAACTGTAGCTTTTGCAGTGAATTATATTCGAAATTATGCCAAAATTCGACATATCAGTTGCTCTAATGCGTATAGAGCAACAGTAAAGTATTGATCAAACTGCTGAAGATAAATTATCAACTGTCTGTGGAACCCTATCCTTCAGTACTATTGCGAAGTCTCCGAATCTGCTTTTGAGACATTTTTAATGAAACTGAATAGAATTGAATACTTTTCAGCTAGAATTATTGCAGGAAAACAAAAAAATTGTCCTAAAGAAATAGTCCTTTATTGAGACAAGTTGCATATCGATCTCGTCAGAAGACTTGATAGTATGGCTGGATAGAAGTTAAAATCGTAGTATTCCAGAATATAATCGTTTTTTTAATCCATGAATAAATCGTCTTTTGTGGGGATAACAATAGTCATAATTTTTCATGTACATGTTATATATGCAAATTGTCAAAAGAAATTTTGACATCACTTTATACGCTAAAAAACAATACACGTGGTTGTCTTTTAGATGTTGTTTGCAAAACTTTCAGATTGGCTCTAGAAACTTCCTAATACATTGCTGAATAAGAGATGCGTCACATTTATAGCAAGTGCTATTAAATAAATAAAACAAAAATTATTATAAATTTTGAAGAGAAAGTATACAGTATCAATCCATTGTACCTACAAAAAGGAGGTTAATTTAAAAAAAATTTTTTTTTCACATTTTGGCCTTTTAAAAATTAATGAACAATTCCTAATAGATAATTTATGGAGTTGATTTAAGTATCCTAGAAAATGCCATTCATCTTTCAATTTACTACCCATAAATAAATCTGTTGCATACTATCGATAGCAAACTAACTGATAAGACAACGTATTTATGCTTATTTATTTACAAAAGAGGGTGTTTATTATACCCTTTACAAAAAGTTTCCCCATGCTGCTCTAAGTAAACAAAAAAAAATGATCAAATAAAATGCGACGTTCAATAGATGCCATATATTCTACAGTTTTATATTCTCGTGATCATAAGCATGATCGTGTATGTGATTTATTCGATGTGATACCTTCAATACATTTTTTGTTTGAATCTTAAATTGAGTATTCGAGAGACGTTTACACAAATGGATAGACAAATGGGATTTTTTTTAACCACGCATTTAAAACATTTGTCTGCTTTGCATAAAAAGGAAGTGATAAAGCACTTAAATACTGACGTAAAGTAAATGAATAAACACAATGCAATATTGAACAATTAATGGTGTTAAGTTTTTTTTTTAAACAAAGTGAAGATAAACACATAACAACCAGGTATAACATTTTAAAATTTTTAATAAGAAAGTAGTGTATTTATTATGCAAATACATTTTTGAAAAGGAAGAAGAAAAAAATATATTAGCATTCAGTAAAAGCTTTATTTTTTTGGTAAAGATTTGGAAGCATAAAAATGCCTTTTCAGAAGTAAAAAATCTTTATATATTTTTCTGATAAATAAAAAGGCCATTCCTTCAATTATCAACCATGAAATATTAGCATTATGTATATATGTACGTGTTATGTATTCAACGCATGCATATATTATCTGAAAGAAAACTGACGAAACCAGAAGAGAAAAAATGTACAGATTGTAAAAACCTTTATTGTAAAACTTTTTTAACCATTTAATTATTTTCTAGCAAAAAAAACTTTAAAAATTTAATCTTAAGACTTGTCTGTAGTGATCGAAATTGATCCAAGTTAAGTAGCAGTAAAAAAATTCGAGTGTTCTTGGGACATAATACTACTATCCACAACATACATAGAATCTCTTTTTTAAAAATCAAAACAGTATATATATATATATATATATATATATATACAGTGGAATCTCGATCGATCGTTTTCAGATCCATCGTTTTTCCGTATGTGTCGTTCATTTTATGCAGTCCCAACGATCATATTGCTGTGTTATTTTTCCGCATCTATCGTTTTCCCGCATTTATCGTTCATTTCAATCGGTCCCTTGAAACACTTTAAAATGTATAAGATGAAGAAAGGGCGTAACAATATCCAATTTTCTCATTAATAGAAAACATTTTTTATCTATTTTTTAATCAAAATGAAGGCAACGGATATATTTAAACATTATGTGTTGTATAAAGTACGGAACTGGTTATCATTTAAGGAAAATAATAAATGGCATTTAATGCTAAGCTATAGATAACGCGTAAACCATGAAGGGCACCTACTTGTATATACGTTTTGGGATTTTTTCGTAATTAGAGGTCAGGCGGAAAAGTTTTAATCATGAACAACTTACTGATGTTTTTGTTTGCCTTTGCTACCTTGAATAGGCCGTGATAGTTTAGACCATAGGTGGGGAACCTTTTTACCATTAAAGGCCACGAGTAAATTAGGTAGTAATAAAGGAGGCCGCATTAAGTTGATGTACCTATAAATGAAACTTTTATGAAATTATTATAGTTAGGTATAGTTTTAACAATTTGGTGCATTATATAGAAAAATAACAAAAATAATTAAGTCCTTATTTATTTATTATATGACGTAAAAAGTTACAATATAAAATATTTTTGTATTCACATAAGGATAAAAACTTGCTATAACATTAATCCTTAATTATTATTTATTTTATAAAATTATTAGATTTATATATACCACTGTAATTTTTTATATTTCAGTGTTGGTATTTTTATTTAAGTAAGCACTCACACACACAGACACACACACACACATATATATTTATATATATATATATATATATATATATATATTAATCCAGATTTTTAAATTTTAATAAACAACTACATACACTGCTGGCCACTGTAAATGCAACACCCTGAAGGAAACATGCAAATAACATGAAATTTACAACATGCATTAGCGGAGGTGAGATATGCAAATGATTAGAATTTCAGCGCAGACGCACATCACGCGCGCCTGTGGCGCCACTTCAAAGCGCTATTTAAGGCTTGGAGATTTCGACGATTTCAAGTTCGGAAATTGTGTTTTTCTTGTGGTTTTTTCAAAAAAACGATCAATTATGCCTCGTCGAAAACAGCGATCCTCTTTTGATCAAGTATCCGAGTTCGAAAGAGGAAGGATAGTGGCCTACCGAGAATGTGGATTATCTTTCAGGGAAATCGGTAGTCGTGTTGGGTGAAACCAAACAACTGTAATGCGGATATGTGATCGTTGGATGCAGGAGGGTACGACGGACCGGCGTGTTCGATCGCATCCACCTCAGCGCACCACTTCACGTGATGACAGGCAAATTGTGCGAATGGCAATGACGGATCGCTCAGTCACATCACGAACCATAGCACAGCACATGCAGTCTGTAACGCATCATCCAGTGTCTGCGCGTACCATTCGCCGCCGTTTACAGCAGAGTGGTCTGTCCGCGAGACGTCCATTGCTTTGTCTACCCTTGACGCAGAACCACAGACGTCTCCGCCGCCAATGGTGCGATGACAGATGGATGTGGAGGGCAGAATGGAATGAAATTGTCTTTACTGACGAGTCACGCTTCTGTCTGCAACACCACGATGGTCGCATTCGAGTCTGGAGACACCGTGAAGAGAGGATGCTGAAGAGCTGCGTTATGCACCGCCACACTGGTCCTGCGCCGGGTATTATGGTATGGGGCGGTATTGGATATCACTCTCGCACACCTCTAGTACGCATTGTCAGTACTTTAAACAGCCAGAGCTACATCTCCGAGGTGTTGGAGCCAGTTGTCCTTCCTTACCTTCAGGGCTTGCCCACAGCCATATTTCAACAGGATAATGCGCGACCACATGTGGCACGCATAGACCAACGGTTCTTCATCAATCGCCAGATTGAATTGCTTCCCTGGCCGCCTCGCTCTCCGGATCTTTCGCCGATAGAAAACATGTGGTCCATGGTTGCTCTACGATTGGCCCAGATTCCATCCCCAGCTGCCACAGCAGATCAACTTTGGCAACGTGTGGAAGCTGCTTGGTCTGCTGTACCCCAAGAACTCATCCAAAGTCTCTTTGAATCAATGCCGAAGCGTGTGGCAGCGGTGATCTCCAACAATGGCGGCTGCTCTGGCTACTGATTTTGGCAGGAACCACACTTCACAGAAGTCTATAAATTTAATCATTTGATACTTGGTCAACATGTTATCTACAAAATAAATTTTGTTGTGATATCTCATGTCTTTCTTGGTGTTGCAATTTGGGTGGCCAGCAGTGTATTTAAATACCATTTCATATAAAAATAATAAAGTAGAAGTATTTTTAAATAATTTTAACATTATAAAGAAATATAATGGAAAAATAATAGTATTAAATTATAAATAACTAACATAGCAACAATTCCTAAAATAATTTTAAAATCCGATGGAAAATTTAAGCTAGTGGGATATTTGCATTTTTTTTTTGCTTGAAAGTAATTGAATATTTGGATCAAGCTTCGTAACGCGAAGTCTGCGTACATACATTTATGCCGTTCTATATTTAATTCCATTGATTTCCAAATTGTTGCAATCTATAAAATTAAGTATTAATTAATACAAGTGCCAGCTTTTATGAAGGCCGCACAAGAAGATCATGCAGGCCGCGCTATCCCCACCTCTGGTTTAGGCCATACAGCATGTTCGTTCTGCAAGGAATACATTTGGGGGGGGGGCTACAAATATTCTGCGGTTGACAGTTAATCGAGTGCTCACCACTTCCTCTATCTACTAGCCGAGTTATAAAACGCGAAATGGAAAGAATGTACACTATAGTGTAACAATTATTGTAAGTATATGTGAGAAAGTCCTGTTGTAACCAACAAGGCTAGAGTTAATCCTGAAAATTTCGTAGAGTTGCAAAAAGGGAGAGAGCTGCTAAAGAACTCTAAAAGCTTATAAAGTTCTTAATTATAAGTCAGGTGGGTTATATTTTACATGTTTTTTTTTCACTTATTTTTTTCGGTACTTTTGTGATCACTTAATCTCTCTCCTTCCCCTCCCCCTTCTCTCTCTGCATCTGTAATGTCTATATGACAGTGTTTCTTTATATATGTGTGTGCAGTTGAAACACCACCCATTAATTTATTTTAAAATTAGGAACTGTTGATTAACTTCAAGAAAATTGGTATGACTACTGAAAGAAAAACAATTGGGTAAAAACTACCAGCAACTAAATTGGTAACATGAAATAAGCTAAATCCGAAACCTTTTTTATTTCGAGTGATATAATTTTAAATTATGTCCCAAGAACCCGTTCTGCAACAGGTTAAACAAAATTTTACGAATATCTGATTACAATACAGTGGAAATTTATTTTTTCTTTATATTATAGCCGTTGTGTTTACCCATCCAGCAATATAAGGGAAAATATATCTACCTTCCCAGACAAAAGATAATTTATACTTCCTTTTTGAAAATATAGTAACGTGCTCTATCTACATTAAATTCGGCAACTGGCGTATTACAAAGACCTAAACTTATATTTTATTTACCGAAGGTAAAAAAAAAAAAGCATATATTCTCTTTCTATATAAAACTTTAATTTACGCCAGATTTCGTCGAAAACACTGTTACATGTGGTGCTAAAAGAAAAATAAAACAAAACTGATAACAGTAACTGGGTAAGGCAAATACCCGTTAACTTACGGCTGATATTCAGATAAATATATGCACGATGTTTACACAAACAAGCAACAAATATATTTATATATATGTTATTTTTTTTATTTTATATTACTTCACACGCTGGGCTGCTATTTTGTGTTATTTCAGTGTACTTTGCCACGCAAAACTGAAATCACTGAATATCTTTTGCCCAAACTACCGGTAAAGAAGAGCAGTATTAATGTTTACTTTGCGTTTCCTTTTTTGCAGACTTTTTTTAATTGTATTTTTTTTTATCGCAAAAGTTCTCTGCTGTGTAACAGAGTTGTTCCCACTCAAACAAAAAATCCCTGCCTATAAAAGCGTTCCATATACACAGGTTTATTAAAGTTTTTTACACAATAGGTAGAAGTTCAACTCATAATGAATACATTTATTCATACCTAGAACCCTTAGTGGCGACATTCAAGCACTGCACGAATTCATCGTTTCATGTTTCAAAAAATATCAAATCAGTTTTCAACTTTTAATTAAACAATATGCAGTCATCAGTACTGAGCCACAATAAAGATTTTTATTTTTTTTTACTTCGTCTGGCTTGAGAATAAACGATCAATAACTTTTCTCATATATATATATATATATATATATATATATATATATATATACCTTGCCGTAACTAGCCATTCATGTGCCTTGGGCAAGAATTTGCATTTGGGCTCATTAATTAATTAACATAACATAATTAACATAAATGAAAACAATACTTAGATAATATTAAATAAAATTTAACTTCACATAGCCTGTACTGATAGTTCATGACGTAATGAGATGCCGGCGGGAGGTTGTTGCTGGAAGGGGAGATCCCTTCCAATAAAACAACAGACACTCGAACAGGGGTCCTTTGTCTTTCCTGTCTACCACTGAACCTGTTGTAGACCCAAATCTGTGAAGTTTGAGTACAAGAGAAACTTTCCTCCACCTACGTTTCAAAATGTTTTTAAAGGCGGCATTTCGGCTTTGTCAGAGGATACTTTTAAAAACAATTCTGTATTTAAACCCTTTTTGAATACACCTCTCGTAGCAGTGCAGTAGAGACTTCCCTCTTCACTTGGAGATAGTTCCCCAGCCACTCTCTGTTGTTTTCTCGCTTTCAAATTCCTTCAGATCCTTAGTGCTTCCACTGACTCTTCGGTGTCTTCATTCACGACGATTCCCACAGACACGATGTCCTCCTATGTTGGTACAGCCTCAACACATTCAAAATCTCTCGGGGCTACTTCCCATCTTGCTACATGTTATTATCAGTGCTGAAGGGCGATCCCTCTCCCTAACGCCCCTAGGCTTTCTTTTCGTTGTACACGGTTGACGAATCCAGACACGATCTTTAGTCTCAAAATTATTTATTAGACATATATTTCTACTGGGACACACCACACATTACTGTGTACACATATATATTGCAAACTTTCATTGAACAGTAAAATCACGTGCAAGCCGCTTTCCACGTAGCGATCCCTCCTACCCCCGACCTTTCACCTTTGAAAGCCGGGCGAGAATGACCAGAAACAGTCGTTTTCTCACTCCCCGTCAAGCGGGTTCCTCCCCCCCCTCGCTCGACCATCCCCAAGCAAGCAGTTCCGCTCTGTTAGTCATCAGGGGAGAAACAGGGGAGGGGAAGAATAGGAGTCATTTCCTGTAAATCTTCTCAAAAACCCCTCACTCACCCCTTTTGAATATCAAGTAAACCTTTTATTGTTTGAAGGATAATAAACTAAACACCACAATAATTTCGAGTACGCCTATAACATTTGTTTAATGTTATATTATACAAAGTGGCTTCACTTTCTTTATGTCTAAGAGAGAAAATATTATCTTTATTAATTACCTTCCAATCGATATAAAGTTGAGGCACTGATTGCAGTGACCGTTGTCTGGTATCAAGTATTAGACCTACTGCTAATCGGAGTTATATTGTATGCTGGATCTCAGATTAAAAACATATTTCAGTATAAATAATTTTTATCGAATTCATTTCAGTTCCTGAAAAGTTATGTAAGAAGAGGCTTTGATGATAAATATTTCTATGAGCCATTTACAAAGAAATCTAATCGCATTACACGTAAGGAAAATGCTTAGTGATGAATCTGAAAACAGCGTTTATTTACGAGTATAACCCTGGAAACGAATAAAAAACGTTTTGTTGATCGTTAGGTTACAGTTAAAAATGAGGCTTGCTGTTTAAAAATGATGTCGAGCTCTTGCAAACACTCTTGATTTTAGTGCGGTTACTTTCTGAGGACTGTAGTGCCAGATCGGTTATCATTTTTCAGTCGTATTCGAGAGTTTAGAGGGACCGTATAGTTAAAAAAATCTATATTTCCAAATATTCATATTCGTCTTAAGATATGAAATAAAAGTATTGATATCAACTTTAAAGACAAAAACAAGTATTCAGAAATTTAGAGGTACTGCACAGTAACATATAAAATAAGTTTTTTCTATCATATGTTAATACAATCAAAACATAATGCCTGTATTAAGAAATGCTAATTCTTCAACAAATTTTCGCTTGAATTTATATTGACGTTACTTTTGAAATTTTCCTCGCGTCTCAAATTTACGCATTAAGTTTATTATAAAATATTTCTTTATTTTGATGCAATATCAGTAAAAAAAAACACATCCCCGTATGTTTCTAATTTTTCTCTCCTATAATACGCGCCATGCCCATAAAAACAATCCTACGTAGTCTTGATATGCAAAATGCCAGACTAATTCCTTATTTATGCAAGATGACTCGATAATTTTATCATACATTATTGAATACGACTTTTCTCTAGCTTAAAAAAAAACTGATTTCAGAAGTTATAATGCTTAACCTCATTTCAAACTTGAAAAATTCCTATTTGCAATGTTTCCGATTATTGCATCTGCCTTCTGTCTCCTATTTGATATTCACGTAGCAAATGAAATCCGAGACTGAGACTCCAGAAATGTTATAATCTAATTTACAAGCATGTCTCTTCCCCCCAGGATCGTAAAATAGAGAGTATATCCCCTGCCATATCCATTGCATCAATCGAAATATCTTTATTTTTACCCTTTAGATTGGGGAAGCCCAAGTAACATACTTGATTTTGGACGTGCCCAGAATTTATTTTCCGATGGATATATCCGTAATCTGGGCAAAATGTCTTTTCTTTCCTTGAAGAAACTTGGCAGGTTTTTTTTTTTTTTTCCTTTTTTTTTAGAGTAGGTTTTTTGGGGAGGTAGACTTCGTTTTATAGGTGTATCATTCTACAGCACTTAAACCGAGAAAATGTAATTAGAACGAGCCGAACATGACTTGCAGCCGGATTTTAGAGGCAGCCGGTGACAGTAATGAAGTCAATAAATAGCGAAGTTCCGATGATAATTCGATATTCGGGATGCATAAAGAAAATGAAATATTCACATATTTTCATTTAAATTGTGCGAAATCGATGGGCAACTGTTTCGGTGTTTGTTATTTCCCGCGAAGTAAAGTTGCTGGTTAAAAGTGGCTTAATTAAGGCTGGTAAAGCATGCGAAGAAAAGTTAGAGAAATGAACATATGTGTGTACATGAACCAGACATATGTGAATATATGCAAAAAGAAATGAAATTTCAGAATGTTAATCAACACATTTTTATAGAGAAGTAAAAATTAGAGAATAATTCATTTTTTCATTAATAACAGGAGGGTGGTTAATTTTGTACTTGGAATTGAATTTATAAAAAAAAAAACACACATCCATACTTAAGGCTAAAACCCCCCCAAAAAATGAATAGACAGAAACGACGTAAAATCATTTAAGATTTTTGTTCCTATTCAAAAATCAAGTACGTTGAGCGCTGATCACGGATGAATTGAGCATCAAGGCTTTGGTAATAAAATAGTCAAGTAAGTTTTAATCACATTGTTTAAAAGTTATACCTATTAAAACCAAATCGTGTTTTTATCTTGATTTTACTTATATATTTTAACCTGGGAAAAGGAATCTTAAAATCCCTAATAACTAACACACACACACACACCAATATATATATATCGCCAGGTAAGCAGCGTCGTTACCAGTACTCCAAGACTGATGCTGTAAATTGGGTTTTCGTGGTGTAACTGAAAATAACTTATGTATACTAGTAGAAAGTATGGTTTAATTTTATATATATATATGTGTGACACATCTACTGGATTGCAACTACACTCATGTCCATAAATTAAGGATAATTCAGAATCACACGAAAATCGAACTATAAAGTAAAAATTTCACCTGTAAAATTATCACACACATCTTCAAGAATAATATGCAAATTACAGGAAGCCACCCGATGACGCCGATAGTACGTCACAATCACGAGAATGTAAGAGAGGGGTATATAAGGAATGGTGGCAAAGAAGTAAAATTGTTCACAAGCGTTCTGTAAGCCGCTCAGTGCCATAACCGAATAGTTATGACACAGAGGACGCATGTGGATGATTTTTTACGTGGTAGAACTATCGGCTGCTTTGAATGTGAGCATACTCAGATGGAAGTATCCGAGGAACTTGGAATTGCCCAAAATGTCATCTCTAGGCTTTGGCAACAATTTCAAGATGATGGGAATGTCAGTAGACCCTACAGTACAGGTCTCACCCGAGTTTCAACGCCGAATGAAGACTGGTATTTGACAGTAACTGCCAAAGAATCAGACGGAGCACAGAATCCGACCTGTCTTGTCAGCTATCTACAGCCAGGGGTACCACAGTTTCAAGGCAAACCGTGTACAGACGTTTGGGAAATATTGGTCTGTATGCTCGCAGGCCTGTCAGATGTGTTCCGCTCATGGCAACGCACTGTCGGCAGCGATTAGCTTGGAGTAGAAAACATGCAATGTAGATATCGTCACAGTGGGATTGTGTGATGTTTTCCGACGAGTCCAGTTTTAGCTTGCAGTCTGACTCACGTCGGACTTTCATATGGAGAACGCCAGGTACCCGTTACCACCAAGACAACATCATTGAACGACACCGTTACGGTGGTGTAGGATTGCTCGTTTGGGGTGGAATTATACTGGGCTCCAGAACAGATCTGTATGTTCAAATCGGAACCATGAACGGCGACATTTATAGGGACATTATTCTGGAACAACATGTATGTTTGTTTAGGGATGCCATGGGCGCGGAATTTGTGCTTATGGATGACAACGCCCGTCCTCACCGAGCAAACATCGTAAACGAATGCCTTCAATATGAGGATATCACCCGTATGGAATGGCCAGCAGTCTCACCTGACTTGAATCTGATAGAACATGTGTGGGACATGCTTGGCCGACGAGTTTCAGCCCGTCAACCACCTCCTACATGTCTACCGGAACTTGAGAGTGCATTGCTTGCTGAGTGGAGTAATCTTCCCGAAGATCAGCTCGATAATTTGATACTCAGCATTCCTAGGCGTTGTACGGACTGTATTTATCGCATGGGATACATACAATGTATTAACCATCCTATCAACCATGTAATATTAAGTTTTTGTAAAGGAGATATTTTTTACAATTGCTCCAGGGAGCAAAAATCGTAGTTTTTATGAATGGCATCATACATACAGCATCTTTTTTGTTCTTTATCTTTTGTTTAATAAATGGGCTTTATGAATAAGTCACATTTGTTTTGTTTCTGAACCTTTATTTGCTGGACCTGGCATTATCCTTAATTTATGGACATGAGTGTACTAATCTGTGAATGAACTGGACACACAAGATGTCTTCCCTAAATAATCATGCATTTGAGTCGTTGCATATGGGAGACGAATGTAATTAATATCTTTGCAAATGCTTTACTTCAGCGGTTCTCGACTACGTGTACGTACTGAACTGTTCAGGGGTACGAGAAAAATGTTAGCAGTGTCAGTAAAACCGGTTATTGTAACAATTGTTTTTTAAGCAATTATAAAAAAATTCCGATTTTTTTATTTTACCGGAATTATCACTAAACTGCTGTTGAGAAGTACGTCCTATAATCGAGGCAAGATACATTTTTAATATAATCGCAGAGTTTCTTGGTGGATTCTACGTCACTGCCACTCCCCAAACTGCACGAAAAACTAGTTGATTGAAAATTTTGAGTTTTATTGTTTTCATTTTAACGTAGTATTACGTTCCTCCATAACGGTCCTCCAGGAAGCAAAACTTCAGACGCTAAAACTGTCATCCGCACCTCGCGATTTATAATTTTGGCAGCGCCAAATATAATTTATTATTTATTATTTGGCAAAATTATGAATCGCGAGTTATAATTTTGCCAAACCCAGTCTGTATCGTTTGGACAAGCAGTAATGAGTTAAACAGAAAAGTACCAAAATGCGCTAAAATTTTCACATACATATATGTATGTATATATATATATATATATATATATATATATATATATATATATATATACATACATATATACATGTGTACATATAGATACATATATACCTAACACATACATACATATGTACATTCAAAAGAAGTAAACAACGATAAGTAATCCGTCGTTAATAACCCATGGTAGTTTCGTTAGAAGAGACTACCTGAAATCTGTTTTAATTGTTTCTTATAACCTCCTTCAGTTATTTTTTCTCTTGTATGGCTTCCATTAAAATAATTTAAACAAAGACAGATTTGCATTATCTCTATGTACCCCAGGGTAATCAATGCAAAAAAAACTTACTCAGGTATACAAGGTTAGAAAACGGTTGAGAAATGCTGCTTTACATTATCGAGTAATACCTTTAAGATAAACTCTTCAGTTTGTTGAGTGATCTGTCTGATATGATATAGTTTCCACTACTTAAAACTGTCCCAAAATTACTTAAATGATGTCAAGTTAAACTTCAAATTCCAATTTCCATTTATTAAAAGGAAATTAAACTCTTTTCCAAAATGTTAAAGTTATGTAATAGTCAGTCTCTCAGCATTACGTGTCTCTAGTAGATATACTTTAGCAATATCAGATTGAGTTCTTGAGTCATAAAACGAAATATGTTTTGAGTGCTAACAATTAAGAAACAATTTTATTCGCCGCATGGGAACTCACTCTTGTCGCACTTTATTATAATTCGACAAAAAATTTATAATTTAATTAAAAATATTTGAGCGTCAATTACAGATTATCATGAAAATAAAGGGATTTAAGAAGACTGTCACTTTAATTTGATCATATATCGAAAAAGAAATTTACACACTAGCATTTTGCATAAATTTTCTAACGATTATAACAAACACTCGCGGTATAATTAAAACTAAATAGACAAAGCCTTTGGTAAAGCTTCACCTCAAAAGAATAATGAAATTCACCAAGCCCTTGTGTGAATGTCACATCCTGCATTGTAAAAGTAAAGATAAACGCTATTTTGAAGCGTTCCAGTATATGACACGGAACATAATTTGCTGTTGGCCAACTTTTTATACGGCAGTTGTTTTAAAAGTTAATCTAGAAAATCTAATTACAAAATAAAAGTTTTGTTATCGGGAAAAACCAGAACTACATGCAACGCATGAAAACACGTGTTAACTCTGCATGTGTTTGCGCATATTTACATTGCGTTAACAAATGTTATACATTGTATTAGAAACATATGTTAATTATATTTAACACATGTTATTCATTGTAATAGAAAATGTTAACTAATATTTAACACATGTTTCTAAAAATGTGTTAAATATAAAAGCAGCCTTAAAATCTATTAGGTAATATTTTTTTTTATTTTGATCTCCATACAGACACTTAAGATTTGCCGTAAAGATTAAATTTTTTACTTTTAACTTTTGAAAATCAAGTATCCTTTTACGATGAATATTTTCCTGTTCTCTAGGAATAAATTATAAATGTATGTACTATGTAGAAGTTCCCTCTGTAAAGGATTCCAAAGTAAGCCACCGCAGTTTATGATAGATGCTTTTGATCCTTAAAAAATATATTTATTTTTTTCCAGTGAATTGAGAAAGTGACAAGAGTAAAGAGTTTTCTTTATTGTTCTAAGATACGAAGTCCAGAACTAAAACAATTCGAAAAGAGAAAACACTTAAGAGTTTGTTTACTTTTTATCCTTTTTATTCTACATTGTTGGTGATGTTGTGAGTAATTGATTTTCGCCAAAACAAATATGTTTTTAGTTTACTTTAGTTATAGTTGTTACAGGAACATGTATTTACGTCGTACAGACTTCGGTGTTTTAGGCAATTACTCTGAAATTATTACTCTCGCTTCATCTGTATTTCTAGAAACAGAAAACAAATCCGCATGAACTTTTTATTTTTGAAATACCATAATTAAATAGTTTCTTTTTCTTATCCATTCATATATGCAACAAATTTTGAAGTTTTCTTACTCAGCCATGACTCGATGAAAATGAGATTAAAATTAAATAATTTTGAAAAGTGCCGTTCTAAATTGGTTTTTAAAACAAAATTATTTACATGAAATTAGAGATTTCGACCTATAAGTTTTAGATTTTTCCCTTAGTTTATTAGACCCTGGTTTTAGATTTTTCTAGCAACATTTTCTACTGAAAATTTTTCCATAATTCAAACATACATTATCAGTGGGAAACACTATAATTATAATTCTTACAATGTAAGCTCTACAACAGTGGTTCTTAACGGGGGATGCGAGAGAGCATTTCTAGGGGCGCGAGAGAAGGTTCTAAATTTTTAATGAAAATTACCGCCTAACCGTTTATGAGAAACATGCCTTATTCTCTACTCTCCCACTTCTACGGCAGAAACCAGATAAACGCTACCTCTATTTTCTCCTTACCGTGTTGTAAAACAGAAATATTTGTACTTTTAATCGCATAGGTCAGTATACTTGAGTATGTAGTGTGTATGTAGTGCGCTATTGAGTAAAGCATTTGAAGGATACGATTCAATGGGGAAAGAGAAACAAAATTAATAGATGGATACTCAATCTATTCTTGTTTGTACTAAATTCAATGGACGACAACGTTTTATTATAATATGATTTCATCGCAATACGAGCTAATGCACGTATTGAGATGGAATTTGAAAAACTAGACGTCCATTGGAACAGTTCTGGTGTACGCAGTAAGAACTTTATCTAGAATTGGCAAAAACAGCATTAGAGACACTTTTACCATTTGCCACCACTTTCCCTTGTGATATGAGTTTTTCATTACTTTTGCACATTAAAACAAAAGCCAGAAATCGCTTAAACGCATCTGATGACTTACGCGTGGCTCTTTCAAATAAAAGAGCCTCGTTTTTTTAAAAGGATAATTATGAACAAACAATAACAACGTAGCCATTAACAATTTATATATTGTTTTATACGTAATAATCTCTATATATAAAACAGTTTCGTAACTGACTCACTGACTCACTGACATACAGAGCACAGACCAAACCGCTGGACCTAAAGGGAGGAAATTTTGCATGGCGATACTTCTTATGGTGTAGGGGTGCACTAAGAAAGATTTTTGAAAAATTCTTCTTAGATTTTTTTAAATTAATTTTTTAAGCTGTTTTCGTAACTTTTTTTAAGTTTGCATTTAAAATAATAATTTGAGGGTTATAAAATTTATATCACGAGAACGATCAGAAAAATGCCTTTAAAATGAAATCTTTTTCGAACCTTTACCTCGGTTTTCTGATTTTTGGTGAATTTTTAAAGGTTAATGTTTAGAATTTAATTTATTAAATGCTGATCACGTGATTTCATTTTCTGGTACTTTAAATAAATTTATCGTCACGTGCATAACAACTAAATAGACAAAAAAATATTTTTTTCTTTCTAATGCAGCAGACGATTGGATATTATCCAAAAATATAGTTATATATCCCTTACGATTTTTTATAAATAAATATATATATATATATATATATATATGAAGAATTTTACATAAAATTTTACAATTTTTCAATCAATTTTTACATCAATTGTATACTTTGATCGTCGCATTTATTACGAATATATATATATATATATATATCCTTGCTTTGTTTTGACTTTATGTCAGGTTGTAGATGAAGAATGTCTTCCGGGAGTGATGCCTAGGCGAAAAACATGTGTAAACATGTGTTTAACTAACATGTGTTTAAACATGTTAGTTCACATGTGGTTAAAACATGTGACACCCCAACCCCAGGGTGGAGTGTTGGGGGTCACAACTCCCCCCTGTCATTTATATTCTTCATCTTTCAGGTTGTTGAATTGTGCTGGTGTTGTCTGGTTTAGATATGTTTTTATTTAAAATATAGCATCTTACGGTTGAGCAGCGTAACGCCATAGTAAGTTTGCCATTGTTTATTAGTTTGATTTCATGTTATACTTTTGTAAACATATATATATATATATATATATATATATATATATATATTCTAAAAAAAAGCAAATGCCGCTGTCAAAAGCTTGTCACGCTATCTCCTCCGAAACCGCTGGGGGTGTGGGGTCGAGACCAATACCAATAGATGCAGAACAATGTGGGGAAGAAAGTAAGACATGTCTCATCTTCGTCGACCTTTAAGTTTTTTTTTATTTTATGTTTTGTTGGAAAATATTGACTTTTTCATGTTCAGATTATGATAACTCGCCAAAAAAGGATCGTAGAATTTTGATTTTTTACAATCTAAGACTACAGATATTTCTCCTTCAAACAAAACCTCATTTGTTTAAAAATAATTTAAAACAGACTAATATTTTGATTAAAATTTAAAACCCACTTTTTCGACAAATTTATGCGTTTCGACAAATATAAGTTCGACGCTCTCAGATTTATTATGTTAGAAAAAAAATATTTACATCTTCTAGAAGACGAAATTTCCTCATTCATATAAACCTCATTTCAAGTCTCTATCTTAAAATTTCGATTTTTAATTGAAATACTTCAAAAAAATCTTCTCATTCGCTTCCTTCATAGGACATGAAAGAAGATCCAATTTTTCACCCATAGGCGGGCTTCATCCACTTCGCATAAGGGTGACTGACAACAGTAAATGGCTGTTACATTGCCCGAGAATCACCCCTATGTTTCTCGCTATTAGTCATAACAGAGGAGCGAGCGTAGCGAGCCTAGGGGCAAAGCCCCTAGTATATATATATATATATATATATTTGCATTAATTGCATACATTGACCATTGTATTTAATTTGAATGTAAACCGTAGGGAAGTGCGGGTTTTCAGCTAGTATATTATAAATTGTAAAAGTATTAATTTTTCTCTGCAATAAATAATCTGGAAATAAAAGTATTTTCCTAACTAAAAAATAGAAACACATTTTTCAAGGGGGTGTAAGAGCTTACTTTCAGATTCAAGGCGGTGTTGACTATTAAAAAGGCTACAAGATCACTGCTCTACAAGATCATTTTCAAATTGTTCTCTTTCAATTTTAACGACTTCAAAAGTATTATGATAATTTTAAGAAAAATAATTGACAAGTTGTAATGCATGCACAGGAAGGGTTAGAGCCAGTATTTTTACATATATTTTTAAGAAATACTTCCATTGTTTTAGCTAAAAATAATAAAATCAATTACTTTCACTATATATAGTTTCTTAAATATTCTATTTGAACTTTCAGCAAAGTATTCCACTTTAAGCTGTGAATGGTCTACTTCTGTAGTTAATAGAACTAGCGTAAGGAGTTGTTCCCATTAGTTGATTAATAGAATATGTCTTTTTTTCTGTCTATGGAAATGTTTGCTTTGTGTCTTTTACAAGCATTCCAATATGGCATACAAAACAATTTAAACTGGACAGTGACTGTAATATCAATAGTATACAACATTATATGGGGCAGAAAAACGATAATGCTGTTGTAGCAAACACCTGTATTGGATGATGTATTGCTCAAAGAACGTTGTGTCTGTAAACCCATAAAAAGGGCTTTTCTCTGGAAAGAAAATTTATTCATACAACAGAAATACCTCAAAACGCCAGAATTTAAAATCTCATGGGGAAAATTGACGGTAGAATTTTTATGAAGTAACTTTAAGCTTCATTATACTCATAGTATTAGACAAGGGAGTGTAGGATATTGATGTGGGAGAATGTAGTACCAACCGTTTAAATGATGTTATGTTTCCGTGTCTGAAATGTTTGCTAAACTTTCTAGTAATATTAGGTATACGTTGAAACGAAATATGGGTAACGTGAGATAAATATAGAACAGGTCGAACTGTGTTTCTAACACGTAATGGATTTTTTCGTTTTGCAGTGAAATATTATAAATTTAGGTTCCAGAATCTTTAGAGGAAGTTTATCACATTGCCATTTTTCCGCCTTACCTTAGCATGATTGAAAGAAACTACTTAAAAAAGTTTATAGATATGATTTTTTTTTGTCAATGCGGTAAGCCCTTGTTTCTGACGGTAGGTAGTGCTTCTGACACTGTCCCACGAAGATCCGCGAAGTTATGCTGGCTACTTTATTCTGGGAGTCCCCTATAGGTGATCCAGCTTTGCTCCCTATGAAGGGGACGACATGCAAACGGCCAAACCTTATGAAGAAATTCATGAAATATTAAATCGCCAAGAATTCAAGCGTCAGTCTTTATTTCGTTCAAGATTACAACTAAATACACGCTTCGCGCAAACCGCGAAGCGGCCAGGTGGCGCTACCAGTACGCCAAAAACAAATATATTTAATTTCAATTTGCAACACCTTATTCGAAACCCTAGCCCACTGGGTAGCAGCACAGAAGGCTAACCACTCTATGTGGGCGGCAATAACGTTATGTCTGTCGGGAGTCGAACCCAGGTGACTTGTTTGGGAGCCAGCTATGCTAGCCGTCATACAACCTGTGGGGTCAGTTATTTTATTAATATAGTTTTATATCCTAGTGGACTGTATAAGAATCCATTAACAAAAATATTTAATGTTCTTGTTTTAGTGCAACTAATCAATCTTTTTACTTCTTTTAATAAAGGTAATACTGGAATGGCTTACCTTTAACATCATCTGAATAATACTTGAATAATAAGTCAACACTACAAAATTTAGTTTCATGCATGTATCCTTAAAGTGCATTTAATAATTGACTTCATATTAACACATAACTGCTGAATTCCTGACACACTGAATAACCCTTCGGAATTAGGTTTTGCAAAATGAATAATTGACTTCAAAATGTCAACAGCTTTAACAATAATCTGCACAGAATCTTTAAGAAAAAAAGAATAAACGGAACCGTATCCAACATAGCGATTTTTGAATTCTTACATGACATTGCTTAGAATAGAATATACACAACAGATTAAACATTTCTTAGCCATTTTTTTGCCATTACTCAGACTCGCATGTGCAACAAACATAGAATAAAAAACATTTTAGCTTGAAGTTAAAAAATAAGTTACATAGTGGTGCCATCTATTGACCAGAAACAGAATTAGAATGCAAATTACAAACAATATGATGAATAAAATGAAACAATTGTTTTAATGAATTATTTTAAAATAAAAATAGTAAGTCTTTTATGAAGACTGAACACAACCGATGCTTATACATATTTGATAAATAAATACATATACTGAATTGTACTTCCATTACGGGATCATACTACATGTCTAAAATTTTCGCACAAATGGAAGAATACGCATTTCCAGGCGATCATTGCCTGCAATATCTCATTCTATATAATGAGTAAATGGATATTTTCTTTAGAAAAGTTTACATGCCATAAAATTATATTCAAACTATCCCCTTTTCACGTTTATGAATATAAAGACTTTTGGATTTCAAACTCTGACTTCATAATCTCAATAGGCACTTGTATGAATCAAAAACAAAACGAATTGATCAATAAACAGTTGACGGCTTCCCGTATTTGTCACGAGCATCCGTATAAAATGTATGATCTTACGATGTTCAGTAGGATTATATAAATAAAGAATGCATTTTTAAACAAAAGCCAGTAAGAATATATAACTTCAAATCCTGGAAGTTACTGAAAAGTAAGTAACATTAAATATGCTGCTTAATGCTAAAAGAAGGTTATAAGAGATCACGCAATATACATAAATAAGTCATAAACGAATGGGGATTCATTGCTGTTAAACAATGTGTAACTAACTGCTTTCAGAACTTTTAATAGCCTTTGTAGGTGCTATGCATTTCCATTTTGTATTCTGAATTGCATTCAACATATAATTAAAAGACAGTAAAATTATGTGACTTTATTTTCATAAATTGCAGCTTAAGGCTGCCGTGTACTAACCCTATTGGATTCGCTCACCTCAATGCTAACCTATGGATAAAATTAGTCTACTATTGACAGCTACATGAATGCCGATAATGCAATAAAAATGGTATTTTCAGATAGCCTGAACATTTCTGAAACCTGCAACGGGATTCATTTTATAAATTTATTCCACCAAAGGAATTCAGGGTCGTTTAAAACACACTCTACCAGATATTTATGGGTGTATATATATATTGATATTAATATAAACTGAATGATAAAAATTGCCTGGTTTAGCCTGGACCTCAGATAAAAAGATGCTTAGTGAAATGTTGGAGAGTATGCTCTCATACCAACCTCTGGACTTACTCTTGATAGTCATTTGGTTTTTATAGCTACAAATATTGAAAACCCAAAATGCACGCATATAGTTAGAGGCACTGGGCGCGATGGTCCAGTTGGCAAGGGCAGCGACGTACTTGTTTCGATGCTCGTCGCTGTAAATCCACCGTCGTGTTCACTAATGGTGGCCGGATCACGTAAAATAGGTCGTGGCTACAATGTTCTCCAAGTTCACAAATTTACCTCTGGAGTTGCGGGTCAAATATTCCTGTCTCGTCACTTCACTCGGTTCAAAATTACTGGACCGGTCATTTAGCCAAGTCGGACTCCGTCCCTTGTGGTGCTAATTCAATACTGGAGCCGCCCCTTACAGCCCAATAGCCTTTTAGGACCTGGTGAATGGAACCTCCAACCAGGGGGCATTAGCAACCAGATATTTACCCCAAATAATTTCGAATCTTATATATTATTTGCAATTTTTAAAAACGAAAAATGCCCTAAGGTGTCAAATTTCTTTCTCCATTACGGTGTAAATTAAAAAAAAAAATCTATCAATCCAAGTCGGCAAGCATTGGACACATTTTCAAATTGCGTTAACATTGAGATGAGAGAATTCAAGAGCTTTAGTACACGGCAGCCTTAAGACTTTGCTAAAATAATTATATTTGTCGCAATATATATCGAGGATATAAAAAGTATAATTATTTATTCATGTACATATCGACTGAGCATAAAAATGCACTTATGACTGTGTTTATTTTGCAGATAAACGCTTCCATTATTTTATGTAAATGACCGAGTTGGCTTTGCCAAGAAAACTATAAAAATTTCTGCTCTCGATTTCGATTTTTTATTCCGCATTTTTCAATTTATATTTTATTATTAAACCATTGTTCTCTTAACAGAATATAATCAATTTATATCGCGGAAAGAAGGGGGGAGTTATTCGTGAAAGACCTCTCAATCACATTTTCAATCTGGGGAGTTTGAGAGTTTTTTCCCCTATTTTTTGCATCTTTTTTGCGCAGTTAAAAGTTTCAGTCCCTATGCTTTAATCCGCGACTTTCGATACTGGAAAGGCACAACTAATAGGCTTTTCTCCCCCACGAGCCCTCGAAAAAAAAATCATCCGCGGCTGGAAAAATTGCATCGAGCTGGTATTGAACGGAGGGTATCGACCGACTGACACTTGAAACCAATAAGGCTAACGAACAGTTGCAAATTGGCTAAGGAAAGTATTCAGGTGGCTTCGGCGAAAAACTTTTTTTTTATCTTCCCTAGCTTTAGCTCTTACTTTTCGAGGTGTTAGAGAGAAAAATGAGAGAGATTACACTTGAAAACCTATCCTTGAAAGGTCTAAAACCAAGAAGCGATCTCTCTTTTCTAATTTAATGAGAAAGATCACGTCTTATAGTTATTCATTAAACAACGTAACATGTTTATTGCACGTTGAATAAAATGGCTGTCTTCTAATTCGCAGTTTAATACATGTTTGCCTTTCTAAAACTCTGTTTCATACTAAATTAAAATTCAAACAAAAAGTCTCATTTATATATATATATATATATATATATGTGTGTGTGTGTGTGTGTGTGATAATATTACCAACTACATATAATCGCCCATTCTGAACTTTATCTCTGTTCTGGTAGCCCATTCGTCTACTCTTTGGCGAAACGCCTCGCCTTTCCACACACTAACTTCCTCCGCCAATTCTGGCAACCTCCCTGAGCTAATTGATTTTTGGCGCTCTTAAGATAGAATAAATCTATCTTAAGAGCGCCAAAAATCATATCTTCTGAAGAATAAATGGTTAGTAATTGGTCAGATTTCTCTCTCTCTCTCTCTCTCTTTTTGTATATATATATATATATATATATATATATATATATATATATATACAAAAAGAGAGAGAGAGAGAGAGAGAAATCTGACCAATTACTAACCATTTATTCTTTATTTATAAATGTACTTCGCCCTTTCTTGATTCAACAGTCTCTCTCCCTCTCAATATAAATTATTTATTTTCAGTCTCTTATCACCTGTTAACAGAATAATTAACGAAGAAAAATATTTAAACCTCAGTTTCGGTCACATGATACGAGCGAGGGAATAAGCAAAGAATGGAAGACTTAATCAAGGCTCTTTCAAGAAAATCGTCAGCGGTAATATGTGCGATTGCTGAAAGGAATTTAACAAATTCTAATGAAGTGATCGGAAGACATTAGTTCCTAAAATCTAAGAAATAACATTTTTGTTTATACAGGTGATCCGTAGCCACCAGAATAATGTGTAAATATAACGCTTTCGATTTAAAAAAATTCACTTTATATAACACCTTTAACTATTATATTTACATATGTAATGACGCCATCATATTTACTGATTGATATCTGCTTACGTCGAGAAGTAGCATTAGATATTTATAGGAGGGTCCCCAAAGGGATGTCATGAAGTGAGAGTTCTTCTGGTTAAATATATGAATAAATAACTAAACTCTAATCTATATTCTCTATTTTGTGTTAACAGCATTATCATAAACTACGTACTTTGTATGTGTTTAGAAAAAACATAATACAATTGTATGAATATTTCAAAACACCAGTGGATTTACAGTGAAGAGTTGTTGTTGGCTTAAAAGGGAAATGCATTACTTTGACATTCAATGTTATCCATTACTGTATATAACTAACACTTTTCAATACTATTTGCATCTGTAATGATGCCAGTAAACATACATTAACCTTTTGTTTACTTTTTCCGAAAAGTGGCAGAAAACTAATGCACGACGAAGAATAAATTAATGCCGATTTCATAGCAAAATGAAAGAATCGAATTCCAAAAAAAGCCCGTAGTTAGGGGAAAGAACACGTGCAGCAAGTGGTACATATAACGGCAAAAATAACTCTTTCGATGGGCAATAATTTACAGTCCACATAACTGAGAATTCGAACAATAACCCATAGACGTGTTGATTGTCTCGTCATGACATCACCAGTGCTGTGAACGTCCATTTAATAATAGAACAAGAATATCCTTTAAATGCACATACAAAACTCCTATATGGTGCTTTATTAGTATCGATTCTTTGTGTTACTTTTTTCTTATATATTTAGAACGTATAAAAATGAAAAAAATCATCAATCATCTGAAAAACATAGTGTTCTGGTTTTATAATGTAATGCGCAATCTATCAGAAACAAGAATATATTTTATATATTTATATGTTAATATTATAATGATGTCTAAATTCGTTTGACATTTAGAATTATAATGTCACACAGTTTGATGTATCTAGCTAGCTTCTTAACTAGAGATGAGTTATAAAACCGATCTGCTTAATTAAACCGTAAATGTTTGCAAAAAACTAAACTTTCTGACTATATTAATAAGTAAATAATATATGGCACTGGAATTCACAGTTTATTTAGTAAACTACAACCTCTCTGTTCAAAAGTAGGTTCTCCCAAACCATAATCGTTTATAACTATTGAAAAATCCTATCATCAATAAATATGTCTCGAGGTATAACGTAATGGATGTATGTTTGGAGCAATTCAATCAATAAATAGTACATTTTTATACAATAATATAAATTCCATCGTAAACACCTAATAATATAATAGGAAAAAAATAATATCAATGTCATGAATAAAAAACCCTGTGCACGATTCAAAGTAAAGAAGCAGTTTACTTTTCAACGATTTTAACCCTTCAGCGGTAGCGCCCGTGTACAGAACGCAACATTTTCGTAATTTTGAATGGTTTGTTTTTATATGTAATGCTTGAATGTTCTAAGCAGTTTCTATTTGTCGCAACACCCTTTCTAATGCAGGTCGGATTTTCTGACCCTTGTATTCCTTTTCATTCATTGGTAGTCGTGATATAACAGTGGTAAACCAATGATTATACTGGATTACAATACGACAAAAGCAGGAGTTGATGTACTCGATCAAATGTGCAGCTATTACACGGTATACCGCATATCACGAAGATGGACAATCTCATTGTCTTTTAGGTTTTTGGACATAATAGAAATCCATTCGTAAGTTGTCCTCAGATCCAGTTTTGAAATAAGGTGATTGTATCTGCATTCTTTGGCCTTTAATTATAAATATATCTCAATATTATAAATATTTTATATCTTGTCATAAAACGCAGAATTATTATTTTCAATTTGAAAAAAACAATGTTTATTACAAAAGGAATAATCGAGGTTGAAAGAGACGTTGCACTTTGTGCCACGCGCGCCTGCTGGTGTTCCAAAAATTGGCTCGCCCGCTGAAGGGTTAAATATCTGTGAGATACGCTCATCAATAATTTACCTTTTGTCAGCTTTCTAATTATGTTAATCTTGTATCTGAGTTTTGACAATAAAAGATTTGATTTTGCTTAGTTTAATCTGTATATTTATCCCCACAAAATAATCCTTTGTTTAAGCATGAAAATACAATCTGTACAAAATACAATTATTGTAAGAATGTTAGGTCTTACGAAAACACGTAACAAGGAAACATTCATCTAAATCCTCGTTAAAAACATTGCGAGAAACTCTACGGTGATAACATCAATCACATGTTATCCCTGTTAAATTTTGTGACGCAATTTCAACAGTTCTCGGAAGGATTTATGATAAAATACAAGTTTGGTAAATTTTATTAGACTTTACCAAATCAAGGGACAATGAAATAGAATTTTATTTGATTATATCTTAAAACAAACTTTAATTTGTTGTCTTATATTACCACAAAAGAGCAACTTTTAATGTAAGAATACATGGTTATCATCCGGTTTAAGGAAATAGGATTTCTATAACATAGATAAAATACTGCAATAATCTTCTTGGTCCAGAGCACGCTTATTTCTTTTAATCTTTCAAGCTGTTTGGAATGCTTTCATCAATAACTCCCCTAAGGGGATGTAAGATAACTTCTTGGGGCAAGTAATCTTACATTTGAATCTGCTAAATCAAGGATAGATGGAAAGGTATCCGCATTTATTTTTTAACATAAAATGCCCTTAAATGAAGTATAAGCCAATACGATAAATCAAGAATTGCTTTTCAGGTAGAAACTTACCTTTCAGCGAAAACATCATTTTTGATAAAATAAAAAATAAAAAACGATTTCTATTTCACCAATAAAAGCATTATCAGAGAAGTTACGCAATATTTTTTTTCTTTGATTTCATACCTTCCAAGATGTTTCGCTTGCATTCACAAATAAGTACTTTAATGCTATACGATAGCTGTTTATTTTTAGTAACCGTATATTTGAATTTGACAAGTCAAGGAAAAATGCCATAGAATATAATCCTCTCTTTCCTTAAAATATTCTTATGGGGAAACAGATCACAGAACATTCACTTATTTACAGCATTTTATGGAAGAATATTCGGAGAAAGAATAATCCAGTAATAAAAAGAAAAATCTATATTGTCAGTGAAAAGATTGATATGAGCATATAGAATAAATAAACCCCAAGTTTACTCCTTAGTTTTCCAAGTTATGTAGCATGCTTCCTGTAATATTTCTCTGGGGGTAAAAAAAATAATACTTAATTTTTCCTAAACCTGCATTTAAGTTTGCTGGGTGAAAAATAGATATAATATTATTAAATCCGTAGATATTTTGCACCGTAACCTACGCTATATATATATATATATATATATATATATATATATATATATATATATATATATATATATTGTTATCTTCACTTTTACTTTGGTCGGAAATGTTCACTGTCGTGTGAACGTGTGTTTCCGTCCGTTTTGCGTATACGTAATAAAACAAATTGGAAGCTTATTAGTTGTAAAACAAGCAATTTGTTTAGGCAGTGTTAGAGCATGACCGCTCTCTCTCGTGTCACTTCTACATCTCCTCTCTTTACACGTTACCAGAGCTCACAGCGCAATCTCACCAAACTTGGCAAGAAAATAGCTTTAACAGTTGGGCATCCTGACATTACAATTGCGCTCAATTGTGAATCAACGTAAATATACTAAATAAACTCACTGAAACATTTTTTACAAGAAACACACTTTTAACTTGAAAATATTAGTTCTAACTTAAGACATATTTTTTTTACGATAAACAGAAATATAGTACACAATTATTCAAAGATTTATGACAACTTGATTAACATATTTTTTTAAACACAACATGATAAACAATTTGAGTATACCAATGGCATTTTAAATTATATATACATATCTTTCTAAAAGAAAATTCAAATTTACTATTCTATTTTCAAATTTTATGAGTCCTCATATTTTTGACATAAACGCAGGTAATTAGTTCTCTATAGTTCAATATGGGTCCATGATCAAATTAAAATAAAGTAATTTGTATTACCTTATTCCTTCGTCTGTTTTAAGGGGATAGTGGACTTTCAAAATTGTTAAATTTGTCCAAAAATTCGATTTTATTTTTATTTTATTGAATTGGGAAACTACGGACGAGTAGGAATGTGTTGCAAAAAGAATTTTTAATTTCTGTGATTGCTTTCCTAGTTATAGGTATTTGTATTTAATTTAGATATTATGTGGTTACCAATAGCAATAACTTTAAATGCGTTTTTCTCAAAATAAAATTTTTCATGTCGTACGATTATTCAAACTGCTCCAGTCGCATTTCTAATTATCGTATTACTTTGAAATTTAAGTTTTATATACTTAACTATATATCAAATAAATCTTATTGAAAATAATTATGGTTCGTAGCTCAGAATTTCTAAATTTTGTACTTGAAAAGATGATTTATAGGTATTTTGCGTAATAAAAAGGGTGTTTTCATTATTATTATTATTTTCTTTATATATTTTTTATGAATGCTTAAAATAAGCAATAAGTTTCATTGTTAGTTCCATAAGGTATCCTGTAAATAAAAATTACCATATTATATGCAAAAGAAATGCGCATGGAACATTTTTAATTAGGCCAATTTTTGATATAATTAGTAATTCACAATTCATAAATTATTAATATTTCATCATTAAATTTTAACCACTTTTACATATCTATGGTACTAATCACATATTCAAATTTCAAGCAAATCCATTCAAAACAAAAAAAGTTAGGTTTGAAGGTCCACTGTCCCCTTAACGTGAAGGTTACCTGAATTCTATTCGGGTGCACCAGAAGTCTCCTCATCTTCGGAATCGTCTTCTAGTTTTCGCTAAGGTCTCCATTTGGTTCACATTATTGTTCAAATTGGCGGTAGGTGCGGCAATTTGAACAATAAACTCTGTCAACGAGACCCTCTGTCACCGCTGATTCACTTGGGCAGTCCGAATTCATCGGCAATGTTTCTAAGAGCTTTTAAGACGTGCAGGGTGGAAATATTCTTTACGGGATTAAGCCTGGTGAATCTAGAGAAGTTGTCACTTTCCACAATCAAATCTTGTTTAAATCCAGTGCAGATATTGGTCTTATAAACTGCATCACGTTTATTATCTTCAGCTCGTAAACTCTTATGGTCAGTATACATTATCTTAGCATAAACATGCCTTAGCGCCTCAGTTTTAACATCCGCCGGAGAATGTTTATCTTCTATAATATAATTCTCTATAGCCTTATTATTTTCTTTATCCTAGGTCGCGCTTTTTAAGCAGTCCTGCACATCGGCAGTGAAAATACAATTTTCGGAAATACTTCCTTTGTCGATACATGAACTGACATCACGAAAAGGTTCTCCCGGTGTACCGTCTTGGTCACTCAAAGAATCTAAACACGCATCATTTTTCACGTCAAGTGTTATAGTTTTCTCAATCATTGGGGCATCACTTTCTAATGAAGAATCTCGAGTACATACATCGTCAACGATATCACTAAAAACATTTTCACTGTCTTTGTGGGCGTTAGAATTGTTCAAACTTCTTCTTTTCTATACTTGAATTCGCATTTAATTGTACATTTTTGTTACAGAAATCCTCACTCACAGAATGCGCATGCAAACTCGCAGATTTCGTATTTCCTTCTGCCTTGTAAACAACTTCTTTGAAATTTTCGTTCCTTGAAACTTTAGAGTTACTGATTTTTGAATCTTTGTTATTTAAATAATTTATTTCCGTTTCCAAAGTGCTTTTACCTATTACTTCCACTTTACCGATGTTTTGATTTTCTTTGATCATTATATTCTGATCCCCATTATTTATAACTGGAATAATCGTTGTCCCCTCATTAACTTCTAACAATGCGTCTAAGTTATCTTCTTTATCTTTAGTAATTATTAATCCGTTTTTTATTTCTTCTGTTTTAGCTTTTGCAAAGTTTATACTGTTATTCACAACTTGCGTATCTTCGACTGTTTTTGATTTCATGCGTGATTCAGTTTCACCAGATTCCATTTCAATAAAAGGGAAATCTCTACTATACCCAACGTACAAACTTTTGCCTACGGCTGCATAAGCAATGTAAGGTAAATCCAAAAATGTTCTCCCTACCAATAAATCAACCGTCTGCGTTTGATCTGGGACAATTAAAACAGAAACATCCTTAGCGACTACGTCATCAATCTGAATATCAACCATCACCGCTCCTATACTTTTCTCTACTGGCGTCAGTTGATTTCCGAAACCAAATAAATGTTTTTCACATGGCGAAATGTTTAGTCATACATTTTTCGCTACAGAGTCTTTTAAAAGGCAGCTGCTACTTCCGGTGTCCAACAAAGCGCTGAAACGCTGTTTATTAATTTACGCGTCTTTGCGATATCGGTCTGATGGAGAAGATTCGCGGTCGCTTACATTCAAATGATTCGTATTCTTTTCGTCTTTCACAGTACAATATTTTTTTGAATGACCTTTTATGCCGCAGTTCTTACAAGGCAAAGGGCAATTTCTCGAAATATGTCCATATTCATTGCATGAAAAACACTTGCGAATGGACCTATTCGTACCCAATTATAGACGCATTGAATTTGTTACCGTTTTTATTATCTGGTTTATTCGATTCAACGCTCTTATAGATGCGTGAATCTATCTTAGGATTATTACGATAATAACTCTTGGCTTCATTATAATGTTTAGTGTTCTTAAATTCATTATTTGCTATTTGAATTCACAAGCGATCATTTTCGTATTCGTCCAATTTACCTGCCAACTCGTTTGATTTACAAATTTTGGCCAAGGATCGATAAAATGTTCCCGCATTACATTTGGAACGCATTATTTTAATTGATCTCAACTTAAACCGTCTAAATAACAAGGTTTTAAAAAAATGCATAATCATTAGCTTTTTGTTCATCTTCCCTGGCGATGAGGTGGGTGAATTAGTAAGGTAAAAGTCCTAACAGATTGGACACATAATCTTCTTCTTTAATACCTATAGGTTTAGCTTAACGTTAAAACAATATTAAATAAGATGTGATATCAACGCCATTTAAGCTAAATTGTTGCATTAAGCTCCTTAGTTCAAAGTTACTTTTATTTACTTCTGAAACTCGAACAGTTTCATTATGTCCTCCCAAGGATCTATTAGTAGTTTCGATTTTAAGTTTTTCGAATTCAAAATCTCTTTCAGCTTCCAATTTTTTGCCATTCAGCTTCGAATTTTTATCGTTCATAAGTTATTTCTTCATAATTAAGCCTAGTATCTATAATACTTATATAAGCCTAGTATCTATATTACTTATGTTATTTTATTCAGTAGCGTAAAACTCATTTATGCTTCAAAGGTTGAAAATTCAATTAATTTTTTTTCAATGCGGAGGCACTTGTTGCGAAGACATTAGCCTATAATTCAGCGCAGTTTTGCTAGCTATTTTATTATGGGGGTGTGATATAGGCGGACCAGCATTGACCCCTATGAAGGGACGACACAAACGCAGACATTTTAGTGGCGCTTCGCCAGAATTCGATCCGAGCACCCTCAGCACCGAAAACCAGCGCGCTGTACCACAAGGCCGCCTCGGCCCTGCAATTAATAAAAACAATAAAACTATTGATTAAATGAAATGCTTTGAGATCTACGAGTTATGGTTTTCAGGAATGAGAGCAACTGTAACCCATAAGTCAATGCGAGCGTTTCCTTTCTATAGATGCGTCTTCTTCTTCTTTACCCAGAATGATTAAATTTACCCATAAAAGAGGCTAACACTAAAAAATACTCTAAAATATTTTATTCCCCTTCAGACAAGAGATTACGTACAATTGTCGTCGTAAAGCCTCCTAATATTCTCACGCGAAAATTTCCAAAATACTCTTTATCTTGCTTTTTAATTTATTAAATAATACGATGCACAGTTACGATTGTATTGTTAATTGAAAAAATCGAAAAACTTCTTGCTATTCAAAAAGGAAAAAATACTTCTGATGTACCTGAGAGACTATAGAACGATCTGGTATTTAAAAGACGCGTTATTTTTATGCTAGGACATCCCCAACAACAGGGGCTTTATCCCAAAAGTTGTTGTTCTTGTTGATATCTTTACTGGTAAACAATTCATCATATTTCTGGAACAAATTCGATCACAAAATATAAGGATAAACAGAATACAACAAAACATACAAAGTTTAACATACAAAGATTACAAAGATTAAACATACAAAGATTTGTATAGAATTGTATGACCTTTTCGATTCACAAAAGTAGAAATGAACATAAAAGAAACACGAAAAGAGAAAATCGCCATGTTTGGCGATCGCAAGTCCTGGCATTGCAGTATAACTTGCAAACATTTCTTAGCTGTTGTGAACCTACATCCAGACCCGGACATATCAAAAGTTGATCCGATGATTGATGACGCCGGTACTATAAATAGGACATACATTAGTTAGAAGTATCTTAAACCTACTTAAGTGTTCAGACAGGCAATCGTTGCCCAGTTTTAATCTATAATTGGCGACTGCCTTCTTACGTGGTTACCTCAAAAGTAAAATAAACTAGATCTCAATAACGCCAAACAGGAGAACACGTTTCCTGAGACATACCTTATTTTTTAGAAAGTTTCCTATTTCGTTGCACCAGTTTTATTTTGTGTTCTTCAAAACCATGTTATTAGTACTTTCCAAACTTTTTGCAAACAGCAAACGCAAGTTGCATATGCCCCCTGTCTGATCTACCAACCGATTTTGATTTCCGTCTTCTAGATAATTTGAAACCTTTTTGATTCTTTCACCTCCTTCCTTGCCCTGATGAGTTAACTAACTAAGAATTGGAGCTCTAAATGTCCAATACAAATGTAGCATTGGGAAACTCCCGGTCACTTGTAAATTGTTTATCAATTAGACTGTTACAGAATTTGTCATTGAAATTATGACTCCCAATGTTGGATCAGTATGCAGAATTTTTCTTGTCGAAATGTATGAATCTTTTCGATTCAGAAATTGAAAATGGTTAGGCGATACAAAATAATAAAGCATGTTCATTTACAACTGCGATCAAAATTAGTCTGGTTTGTTTAGGGCTTCTGCTAAAGAACCAAGGTGATCAAAGTTGGTATTAACTAACTGAAAATTTTAAAACCCTTCGTATATCGGCACGGTCGTAGTAGCACGGTCACTCTAGTCACACTCAGCGACCCGACCGCAATGCTTCAGCGCGCAGAAAAAAAGATTAAATAGTTAGTAAATATAATCTGAGGAAACAGAATATTTTGCTCCTCAGTATTTTGATATTAATGATATTTCTGTTCAACATTTATTGTTTGATCCACTAAATCTGAGAGTCGGAAAGGTTTCTAATGAAAATTATAATGAATTGTAAATTCTTTTTAAGTTATAGTTAGTAAGGATAATAACCAACGAAGGATAATAATCATCGCATGGTAGCATATACTTACGTCATTAATCTTGTTTATATTCTTGTCGTACCAACTGAGATTAATCCATTGTAAATAATTTTTCTGAAAAATAATTGAACACTCAAAGGAAATTTAGAATTTCCGAAGTATATACTTGAGAGTTTATATATTTAACTTATTCACGAAGAATTTTGCCAATTGAATCTAAGTAATACCGATTTCGGTTTATGATTAGTTTCTAGGTCTCAATGACATTTGATTGGTAGGTTTTTAATCAAAATTCAATTTCCTTTAATTCCAAGATGACTTGATTGTTTTTGTACATTTTTCATTATTATTATCGTAAGAATCCCAAAATTTATGAGTATGTTGTAAAATTAATAGTTTTTTTCTTAATTTACCTTCAAAATTAAACCAAATCCGTTGTCATTGAATTGTACAAAATTCTTTAAAATGCTGTGCATTTCGTGAGCTCTTGTTATATTTTGCTTTAAAAAATTTTAAACATATTTTTGAATTAAGCAAAAATAAACTTCCTCTTCACCTTTTTTCGCATTTCTTTCAATATTTAGGTGTCACCTTTTATTACATATCTTGCCTTCATGTATATGCTTTTTAATAGTCAATTTTCATGTGAATATAATTCATGAAATTTAATCAAATTTCCGATACCTCTAATTGTTGGGTCACAAGGATCAATCTTTTTGTATTTTTTTAATTCTAATATTAGATATTTAACCCAATATTTTTGATTTAGAAAAGAGCAAAAATTGCGTTTTTGTGGATTTCTTTCTTTTTCGTGATAAATTTCAGTAAAGCTGCTCTTCAAAAGTATATTCGGGGAAAAATACTGTTTAAAATTCAGAAGCTATGCAACTTCTGATCGGCCTAAATCATTTCACTTCAAATTGCCTGAAAGATTGGGTAGCAAAAGTTAACGTAGCTTTCTTAACCAACCAACAAACTTCCAAAAGAATGTTTATAGAAAAAGGGCTCATAAAGACTTTTATAATTAAACCTTCTAATAAATTGAAATTTATGTTCACAAATACAGATAAACTTAAGTTGACTGTCTACGTTGAAAATGTCCTTTTTTGACTATTTTGGTCAATTTTATTTTTTGCAAGAATAGGGTAATTCAAGCTTTTCTCTTTACAAAACCGTTTTGATTTTCATTCTACATAAATTTGAAGCAGAGTTATAGCTATTTTAAAAAACATCGTCTACTAAAAAATTGAAGTGACAAACAACTTTAAATCCGTTTTTCTCAGAATTATGTTTTGTAGGACAAATCTCTACCGTTATCATGATATTTCACATAATTATGCATATAATTTGATAAAATTCTCAGGAAATGTTTTAGATGCTATTGTTGATGAAGTAACCCACAATAATTAATGTATAATAAATAGTTTTTTGTATGGGGTTGTTTTTATATGGAAAAGAATGACGAATCGGGGAAAATTTTCATATTGGAACATAAAATTGTGTGTATTATTTTTGCATTTCAGATTTTGTATTTTAGTTTTTCTCTTAGATTTTGAGTCATTTTGAAGATAACTGTCATATGTATCATGTGTGAGAAGGAAATTAAAATAGTAGCATTATAATTTTGTGCAGAGGGATAGGTGTTTATGCTAAATTTTACTAAAAAATACTTCAAATTGACCAATTTATAAAAAATGTATAGTATTTACAGGCAAGTGTTTGTTTATTTTTTAATTTTTAAAGGCTATTTTAATATAAAAGACAAAAAAATCCTTTAAAAAAACGATGTTTTAAAAAAAATTAGCTCCAAACGTAGGCAGTCACCTTAAATTCATCGAGGAATAAATATTTTTATGTAAGTCTAATATTCATAATTTAACTGATAGTTTTTCAGCAGTCCAAGCAATCTTCTTGGCAAAGCCTCAAGCAACAACGTATCGAAAGGAGGAATTGTGTGTAGTAATTATGGATTGTAGGAAACAAATCAAAGTGCTTAAGGCTGCTGTGTACTAACCCTATTGCATTCGTTCACCTCAGTGTTAACCTGTGGAGAAAATTTGTCTACCATTGACAGCTACATAAATGCCGATAATCCAATAAAAATGACATTTACAGATAGCGTGAACTTTACTGCACCTTGCAGCTGGATTCATTTTCTAATTTTCGTCCACCAAAGGAATTTAGGAGAGTTTAAAAAACACTCAACCAGATTTTTTCCCCTAGAATAATTTAAATTTTAAAATATTATTTGCATTTTTTTCCCCAAAAAACGAAAAATGCCCCAAGGGGCGAAATTTCTTTCTAAATCACGGAGTACAATTTTTTTTTCAAAAAAAAAAAACTTTGAAACCAAGTCGGACACGTTTTCTCCATTGGTTAACATTGAGGTGACCGAATACAATTGGGTTAGTACACAGTAGCCTTAATATCATTACAATAAAACGAGACGACTAGGGAGGTCATGTTGAAAGCAATGAAGAACATTTCTTTGTAAAGAATTCCGTTGAAGCCGAGCAAGAGCCAAGTACAACTATTGCATCGCTCCGAAATTAAATAGTTTATCAAAAATAGTTTATTTTGGAGAGAGCTCGGCACGTTAGTTAAGCTGGAATTGAGATATATTTTATAAAATTAGCTTGTCTGAGATTCAAGTTGAATAGCCATGAAGTGAAATCGTGAGATCAAAACGCTTCAGGCACACCGGATTTCCAAAAAAGGCCTAACAATGGTCCCATCTATTTTGTATTTTGTACAGTTACAAAAAAAATTTGTTTCTTTTTTTTTACAATTTTTCGTTTATTTTTGTCTCTTGCTTTACTTCGTACGAAGCTCATAACTCGAGAAATATGTCGCTTTTTCCCCTCGTTAAATTTTATTTTTCCAGTTCATTAAAAAAAAATTCTTCAGGTAATTTCAAAGTCAATGAAATAGTTGGTGGAGGTTTTTTTTCCAGTTATTCATCTAAAGTTTCAAATTACAGGAAAATTACGTTTCAGTTGGAAACATATTAACAATGCTTCATTTCAGTCCTCTTTGAAAACAAAAATTTGAGTCACTGATCAAGTTCTATCCTCTTATCGAAAACTTCAACAGCTTTTCTTTGTTCTGAACCAACGTTGACATTATAGAGGAAAGTCTTATAATATTTTCTCTATAATGTCGACATATATTATCCTCCATTTTTCTACAGATTTCTAAATCTTTCATCTATATTTTACACTCGGAAAAAAATTTCCCACCACATAAACTTTACATTTTACTACAGTTGCGAAATACTATGATATCTCACTGAAAATGTCACCAGAGACACATCACTGATAGTTGGGTAACAGATTAAGATATTCCATGAGTTGTATAAACGAAGGAAATCGACGAAAACAATGGAAAACGTCAGCAAAATCATACTCACATATTCAAGTATCGCTCCAAACGTTAGCTGTTATACCAATTCTTGCTATATGGGTTGGCCAAATGAAATAAACTCTTGGTGTGTTTTTCTGTAATGGTTTATTGGTTCGAATATGTGAACATACAGGAAGTAATAGTGTTTGTTACATGAGCCACATATCCGCTACTTATAGTCACCCTATCTGTTCAAATAAATGCCCAGTGCTTCACTAGATTTTCGATATCTTCACCGAGTCACTTTGACTGCGGAACCTTAGACTTCCTTAGACATTTCCTTGGACGTTACCTTAGTCTTCTTTGAATTTATATCGTACCTATCTGGGTAAAGGAAAGAATCGTTATAGCATCATGTCAAATTATATTACATCAAAATAGGATTGTACAAAATTTCTGACAACTTTCGTCTTTGACAGCAAACCGTGGCCAGAAAGTTTTATGTTGTATTTAGCAGTTAAGGCTGCTATGTAATAAGAAAAAAATCGTATTTCCCTGTCTCAAACCGTTCAAATTACTATGAACACGTAAGTGATGAATATCCTTTAATTTTTCTTGTACTATAGAATAGATTGAAAAAGTAATTTTTTATTAATTAATCAAACCGTTAGGATTGACATTTTGAGGGATTGTAATGGCTCTCTATCTATAGGGGGGTTAAGTGCTGCCCCCAAATTTTTTATTTCAAATATATTTTTGTCAACTATTTACAGGTACATAAATGCTGATAATCAAATAAAACTGGTATTGTCAGATAGCCTGAACTTTTCTGCAAAGCGCTACAGGATTCAATTTATAAATTTCGTCCACCGAAGGAATTTATGAGCGTTTAAAACACACTATTCCAGATTTTTCCCCGAATAATTTAAATTTTAAAACATTAATTGCATTTTTTAAAAAAACGAAAAATGTACAGAAATGTAAAATTTCTTGCTCTATGACTGAGTGCAATTTAAAAAAAAAATCTTTGAATCCAAGTCGGCAATCCGTGGACAAATTTTCTCCATAGGTTAACATTGAGGTGAGCGAATCCAATGGGGTTAGTACATAGCAGCCTTAACATGTTCATGAGGAAAACACATAAAATACTCTTACTTATTAAAGTTGTATTTGTGAATACTATAGTCATACATCTAAGTTGCAATCTTTAGCTTCTATTTCTAGCAGTCCCAAACTTTGGTTCTTTCCTCATGATTAACGGAGTTCTTAAATTGTCACGACTGTTTATATAATGGAGAAAATGTGAAAATATATGCACAATTATCAGGAGAAACCACTCAAAATTAAATAAATATCACTATCGTTACTTAGTTATCTGCGTAAAAGTAAACATTATTCAGCTGCAAAAATTAGTGAGAACTTTGAGTTTCAGGTGGGAATTGGCGATTATACTCAATAACGTTACATTAAAAAATTGAAAGCTGTGAGGTATCGATTATATTAAATATTGTACGTGCAAATGAAGAATCACAATTTTCTAAAATAAACATTAATTCTGTGGGGGAAAAAATAAATCGTTGTTAATAAAGACATTAAATTGTTTTTGGTATCATGGAGAAATAATGCATATTTTTAAAACAAAGAATGAGAAATGTACAATATATAAAGGATAAAACATGAAAGTATACGTAAAATTGTTAATTATTACTTAAAAATATCTGAATGATTGATTAAAAACTCATATTTTACAGTTATGACAATATTTAATTTGCTCAAAGCCTATATATTTACTTTCAAACGTAAAAGAAATAAATGATATGTATGATAAAAATACGTATTTAATAATTTTAAAGCAATACTGAAAATATAAAAATTAGCGTCAAAACGCCATTCATTATGACATAAAACGTCAATAACAATCCAAGTGATTTTTTCAATCCCATAAAAACTCACCAATGAAAAGAATCAATTGCAAAAAAAATAATTTGATTCTTACCTCTAGTCCCATACATTGCCGGTTCTTGAAACAAAGCCCGGAATAAAGCAGACCTATTGGATTTTAAAAACTGACAGATAAACAGAGATGGAAGAGAAAAAAGATCAAAGTTAGTAGGATGTTTTACAAAGTTCAAATGTATTAGTTTTCTATCCCAAGCTCCAGATGAAAAATCATTAAATTCATAGTGATGCCGAAGCCAATAGAATGGAACAGTATTAGTTTTTTCTTCATTATTCTTGTTGGTTTTTAGGAGAAAACGTAAAGAAACCCACGAAATGTTTTCTACGACGTAAGAAATCTTCAAGAAATTTAAGTGCCATAGGGTATTTGTGCCGAACACGGTTAGAAGAAAGCCCCCCGTATCGATTTCCTTTTGGTCAATAATCGTTGCAAAAGAATCGGTATTTTGTTTAAATCCGATTTTTTATTCGATTACGTACGGAGCGTAACGGAATTCGGATTCTTTGGCATTTGCTCTAAATTTCAAATTTAAAAAATAAAGTTTACGCTCTCGAAAACAACACAGAAACTTTGCAAAACTAAAGGAAGAATGTTGCAGAGAAGAGAGAGAGAAAAAAAGAAAACTCTTTTGCAAAAGTTTGATGTTTACGGTATAGCTAATCGAAGTTTCAAATAAAAATTTCTCTAATGCAACGAGATTTAAATTTTAAACTTCTATCAAACGTCACTCAGCCGTTAGATGCAAAAATATGAATACTAATGAAAAGCAGTTGCTGTAATAAGTTCTCAAGGATTAAATTATGTTACAAAAGGAAAAAAAATAAGGAGGAAAATCAAAATACAAAAAAAAGGCGAATGATTGATTAAAAGTTTCTATCTTACAGATGTAGCAATTCGACTTCAATATTTTAATTAATTACTCAATACATTTATATTTACATTGTTACGCAAAAAAGAGTAATAATTTGTATAACAATACTTTTTACATAACATCAGTAAATTATCTTCACTAAAATATATGATGCATAAAGAGGTGAACTTATCAGAATGCACGTTTTTGCCTTTCTACTGCCAAATAATGACAATATATTTTTACAGTTTTTTTTCCAGTATACCATTATATGATCGGTAGCGACATCACTTGCATTGCATTAAATATAATACATTAAAATCCATTTTCAGATTAAAAAACCTGTCCTCCAACTAAATTTTTAAAACAAATAGAAAAATGTAGATTTAAAGTTATTTGAGAAGATAGGTGTGAAATGCCAAAAAAAATTACTGTTGAAATTTGCTATATTAAAGAAGAGACGGCCAGAAGATTTGCCCAATTTATAAAATTCCAACTTCGTGCAATTTGTCCGCAATCATTATTATCCACTAAATTTTCCTGCGCAGTGAAAAAAAGTCCCTAATGAGATTAAAGTGTTGATAATTTTTACTTTACCTTATAATTAGCAGTATCTGATTTATAAAAATTACTTATCTAACAATGAAAAAACGTAGTATTGTTAAGCGAAAAAGTAGATTAAACTGTTAATTGGTAGAAAATCCCATAGAATTACTGAGTTCCCTTGTTCGCTGCAACTACTATTTACGACAGGATTAGTTTTAATGATAAAACTTAGCCGAAGTCTTGAAGGTTTTTAAGAACAAAATTATACTTTATTTCATTTAATTCGATTCAATAAAAATTTATAGACTTTCTTTCACGCTTAATTACATCAAATAAAGGTAGTACGTTAAATGCATTTTATAAGAGGATTTTTCCTCTTAATGTTTTAATTACTTGGTTCAATTTTCTACAAAAATTATAAAAATATAGGTAAGGTATATATATTGTAGAGTATTGCATTTCAACCTCTCCGTTAACAAAAGAAATTCTTCTATCTCGGCCTGAGACTCATCAAAAGAATCCCGACAACTTAGGTGGCTTTTGTTCATCCGATAGACTTGTTCCACAGAACCTTAGGGGACATCGGTCATTTTTCTTGATTTAGTCATCGCCGCCGGGTGACACCGCTGATGTCAGTTATAAATGACAGGAGACCCCAGGTGCTTTCATTCATGAACTATCAATTGTTAAGCAGCATCCTGGAGGCGTCGCGTGCCTAAACAAAAGGACTCGTGCCCTTCGCATTTTACCGAAGCGGCCCTTTGAGACTCTTTGAAGTTGCTTGGAGGACAAACTAAAAAGGCGGCCGCTTTAGACCCGGGGAAAATATTTCATTATCGCCCCAGGAAACCCATTTCCGTTGCTCACTTGTTCTAGATCGTTCGACTTTCTGGAGAGTGATGCAATATCCGGTGGAGGTTCTTCTATAAAAGAGAATGGACCCCTCAGTCGTGACTTGCGTCTTTTAGTTCCTGACACGTAGCGGATCCAGTTTTAAGAGCAGCCGGGTTTGCCGCCCTTAGAGGTTGAGTCCCTTGTGACTGTTTGCAGCGACGATTTAGTTCCTGCAGGAGTAAACATACTCCGCTAATTTGTCGGAGACCAGTCTTCGTGGAAGGAGCCTTTGCTACCTTATTTTCCAGTGAGGAGTCCTTTCTCCTTAATTTAATATTTTCATTGCTACCGGGTGCGTGCAGTGGTCACCGCCGTTGATATTACTGGGGAGCACTTTCCCGTCAGGACGAAGTGCCGTTTTCTTCATCATTGAAGCAGAGCCAGTTCTGCTAGCCTAGCGGACTTCTGTGTTCTTACTCCGCCCCACGCCGATTAAATCGAGTGTGATTACCTAAGTTACGAAGTTCATCTTACATCTGTGCAGCGTACATATCTCATCATCATCAAATTTATTAATAAATTGCATTTGTTTTGTTTATGTAATGAGTGATGTATACCTGGAGTGTTTAAATCATCTACTGGTTGACACTACGAACCTCAGTTCGCTACAATATATATATATATATATATATATATATATATATATATATATATATATATATATGATATGGTTTTCTTTTTACGTTAATTTAGCGCTATAATATTGATGCAGTCGTGGTCCAAAAGATAGAAGATAAGACGAATTGATAATTAGAGAAAATGTTTTACGACTTCATTGAACCAGAGCTCCGAAATGGTTGGCCAGACCACTCCACCCAAACGACCGCTCGCCATAGCAACCTTCCCCATCGAAATCTATCTGTCAACTAACTTAGTTCTTTGTTACTATCCCTCCCAATCTTTTTGCTGACTCTAAAATCGAATGTTCTCCAACCTTCTTTCTAATATAACGTTAACCCCTCATCTGAATAATCTCCCTTTAAAAACCTGACCGTCAGGTGGTGACCTCTATTGGTAACTTTCGTTATTAAAACCCTCGTTTCCTTTTTTCGACGATATTTCGTGAATTAATAATATTTAATTGCTAATTCCTTTATTTTCTAAACAAAATCCCCCGTTTAAGGTTCCCCATAGTTAAAGCATTACTTACTTACTTACACACACACATATATATATATATATATATATAATTCGTTCCCAGAGGCTAACACGTAAAAAATGCTGTTCTCAGATTCAGTACTAAGCATTTTCCTACCGTGTAATGCAATTAGAATTATTTGTACTGCATCGATGGTCGAACAATGGATCGTAGTACTGCAGAAAAATGACAGGGCAGAGGTTTCATGAGATTTCTGAGGAACTCGGTAGACAATGAAGTTCATGCCGGTCCCCAATTTTATGATATTCCTCCATTATGGATCTCTGCTTTGAACGTAACGTTGCATTTCATACGAGAGATGATCAATAACGATCAGATCTGGCGAACAAGTGTGCCATTTCATGTCAGTCGTCAGTCCAGGCTCTCGTTTTGAGTCATTGGATATTCAGTAATAGTGTGCCTAACCCATTCGAGGGCAAATGCCTGTACCGAAAGGATAGCAATAGCACTTGGGTTAGGAGCCGGATATTGCAGCCCATATCGGGAACTGAAGTATCCACTGTGTTATTCGTAGAGGCTGCAGCATTTAATAGCTAGTACGGCATTCGCGGCAGTGCTTTTTCTTAAATGTTTATCGAGAGATGGCACCGATCACGATCATCCGAAGTCATCCGAGTCTTTCAAAGGCTACTCCGCTGCTGTGGGTTCGATCTTTTATGGGAATTCTTTTATTCCAAGTACACCCTTGAAATGGCTGAACGGAATGATCTAAACTTAGTACCTCCGCAATGCTAAAACCCTTCTCATCTATCCTACCTCGCTGAAATTCGCTGAAATCGGAATCACATGCCATGCTAACTGCGCAATAAGTTGTTTAGGTTACCACAGATGTCTGTCGCTTTATACATGTCAAGGGTGTGATGCTATCTATTCCAAATGGGAAAGTTTACCCTAGATATTTTAGCACTTCAGTGCATATATATAATATGTATATATTTTTATATATTTATCTATCTGTGTATTTCTAAATCTGTGCACAATTCTCTCTCTCTCTCTCTCTCTCTATATATATATATATATATATATATATATATATATATGTGTGTGTGTGTGTGTGTGTGTGTGTGTGTGTGTAAGTAAGTAACATGGGAGATGACCGCAGGTTATTGCTCAGAAGACGTCTAATCACCCATGCTACGGTGAAAATACTTTAATTAGACGTGGAAATAAAAAGACATCATGGCCGAAATGAAGACGATGACACCAGCTTTCGTGAACGTCATGTTTATTTAATCGCTGGCGACTCTGCCTGGATGAATGCGGCAGGGGAATAGAACAGGAGTCCTTCCTAATTTTGGACGCTAGAACTTATATAAACTTCATTACATCACGTGGCAAAAGGGCGTGATTTAATAGTTGATTGGTTTAAAGTTGTTGTTGATGTGCAGAACTTATTTAAATAGACACCCACGCCGCACCGCGTTTAATTTCGTTAAAAAGTCAGCCATATTTAATAATATCGCCTGGGGTTACAAAGGCTATTACTATGAGGTTTCTATATAAGTTTTACTGGGACGACAATACTGGAATTTGGAATTATTTTTTCGGAATTTAACACGGATGTCCAAGGGAAATTAAATAATTTAAGAGATTAAAAAGGGGTATGTAATTTTGAATACTAAATTGAAGAATTAATAGTTTTTAAATGTTAAGAGTATTGAATTAAGAAATTACTAGTTTTTTAATATTATATATATATATATATATATATATTTATTTATATATATAAGTGGAACTTTATGACAAATTAATCAAAGTAATCATTTAATTACAAGCCTTGTCTAACTTTCTTTATCTAGGTAAAGTTTTAAATATTTTATACAAAGTTCTAATCTCATTTGATCTCAAGGAATATGCTTATCAGAATGAGAAAACAATATTTAACGTCTGATATTCCATGTAATCGTACTTTCAAAAAGAGTTAAATTTTTTACCAACCGTCTAAGTTTCGCAAGATTTTCATTTCGTTTATTTTTTTCACGATCTTAAATATATAGATGTCTCTTTAGCCACATTCCTTTAATTAAAAGTACTTTTAAAACTGTATACGCATTTTGAAATCGTTTAGTAATTATTTAACTTCCTTTGCACACTCTTTCCCGTATGTTTACAGCCAGTTTCTCTTTCTTTTTTTCTTCATTGTTTAACTACCAATTCAAATATTGAAGCTGTTATAATTTTAGCTTAAAATGTTCATTCTTTGATTAGATTTGAAATGGTACGACTTTGCATGTTTTTATTTAAATGATACTTTAAATGATACCTTATGCATTTTTAGAACAGCTGGAGAACGCGTAATAAAGCATTTCATTAAAATGATTAAAAAGTGACATTTTATGCATGTCTTGGGAAACCATTTCCATACGAAGTAAAGATATTTGGTTATGAACATTCTTTTCTCTTCTTTCTTTTTCTATGGGTGGGGTGGGGGTCAAATTGCATCTGCAGTAAAATGATACACTGGATTTAATAGACAAAAATATGACACTTTTTAGAAAAAAAATTCAGTTGTTTTCTCACATTTCAAAAGTAGGACGTTTCTATTAAACCTTCCGAGCACGAAATGGCATCAAATGATAACGCCACTATAAATAAATATAAACTGAAAGATATCTGAATTTTTCTCCAGGTCTAAAAATAGTTTGTCGAATCATACCAAATAACTCTTAAACTATGAATAGCCTTACAAGCCCGGATAGGTTAAGAGACAATGGTAGTACACAGGAGATTTTAAATAAAAGGGTATGATATTTTCTTGTGTCGAATCGTGCTATAGAGCTTGTAGAGTCAAATCTCACTAGAAGATTCTAAAATGATTTCTTTGACTTACAAGGAAATTTACTCTCTACTGCCTATGCTTACAACATTGTACATCTTCCCTTATTTCAAATTACCTCGATATGAAATTTTTCCTGATTGGACCTCTCTGAAAGAATACATGTAAAATTCATCATTTGGTGACGAGTGGCTGGTACTACGGTGAGTTGTCGAAATAAGATAAACTACTGGCACTTTGAACATGCAAACTTAACATTTTATTTTAAGCAGAAATAAAGAAACAAAACGATTAACATTGTTCGGAATTCCGCTGCAAGTACGTGCTCACTCTCGGTGAGGAGCCAGGAGTAGATGCCAGGACTGATGATGATATAAGGAGAGGAACGATTCTCATTCGTTCAATCGGGGACATTCAGCGAACTGTACTCATTATCCTTATTCGGGGATGATTATTCTGTAATAGTCTTAAAAATTCATGTTGTTATTCTTTATCGATATGTTTATTTGATATAAGTCTATTAAATACGATAGCAAATATTACCTCATGTTTTATTGTCATCATGTCTATGAAACTCAGGAAGTTGGGGTAAGTACTGCAAAAATATATATTCCAAATTCAATTTATACAATTATTCGTATGTCAATAATAGTTAAGTGGACACCCACTAAAATAAATCTTCAAACATTCAAAGAGTCAACTAAAGCAGCAGCTACGAAAATATAATTCAGATATACAGCTGTCAAGGCAAAGCGTTGCGCGATACTGCTGTCTGCCTTAGTTGTTTCGTTGCAAAATCCTGTCTTGCGTATCATGGGCAAGGTGCAATTTTGCATATTTCTAAACCGTATTCGAAAGACAGGTTAATTGCAAAGTTTGACGCTTGGTAGATATTGCGGGCACCACAGATGGAATCCGGTACAGTTTCCCTATCATCTATTTTCATCTGGGCCCTACCTATATAGTTATCAATCGTGACTACTCTCTCAACTCTTTCAAATGAGGTGAAAATTCTGACGAAATTTGGAACTTAAAATACGTTTATTTTCTTACTTTTTACCAACATAGAAACATTTGCGATCAAATACAAATGGTATTATTAGACAGCATGAACTTTTCCGAGCATTTGTGTATATTCCTTCTTTCTAAATTTCGTCCATCAATATATACAGTATCATTTGCGTATCAATATATATCATTTGCATCAATATATATCATTTGCATGCACAGTATGTCCCATTTAAAAAAAAAATGTATTACACTTAGAAATACCACTTGTGGCCCGTTAGAATAGGAAAAATTATACATTTGTAAATAACTTTTTACTCTATTATGCGTTGAAATTTAAGACAAAATTCTTTAGATGCAAGTTGACAATTGGTGAAACTTTTCTCTGTAGGGTAACGTGGAATTGTGCGAATCCAATATTTTGGTCAGCAAACAACGAGCAAATGTAGTAAAACATAATTTGCCAACATTTAGCAAAATATTTAAAATATTTAGGTGAAATAATGATAAAAATTTGGATCTCAAGGGCATAATTTTGCCTTTTTGACCCGTAGCTAGAGTGAATTATACTGTTTTATCGTTTTTATCTATGTGGAATTTAAAAAATGTTAAAACTTGCGACAAGGGAAAATATTGTAAGTATATATTTAAAATACAATTTTAATGGACTTATTAAAAAAATGTTTATTTTCGTATGATACCAAATATTATACAATTCCAAATATTATACAATTTCCAAATATTATATTTTTGGATAGCAAAAAAAATTAATTAATCATTACTCCCTCCATTTTAAACATAATTATCAGCCTCTAGACCCCGCTAATATAAAAATGTAAATATAAAATCTAATTACACATTTAGAACTTCCGATTTATACCGGAAAGGCATAAAAATAGAAAAAAAATATTTCAAAAAATTCTATGCTTGTAAATGATGAGGGATTATTTTCAAATAATCTTTTAATCCTTTTTAAAACATCACATAAAAACTATTAATAATATACAAGTTTAATAGGTATATAAATTATATTCATTTATCGAAAATGTATTGCCAATTAAATATCTTTTAATTCTTCTATTTATGACAACATTAAAAAAATATCATTACACACACACACACACACACATATATATATATATATATATATATATATATATATATATATATATATATAATCTGGAAACTTACTATGGCTACACTTGCCATCAATAAAATTAATGGTATCAATAAAATGATGAATATAAGCCTTCAAATCAAGTTTTTCCTCCCATAAGAAAATATTTTAAAATATATCTGCTAATGTCCACAATTTTAATCCTAAAATAATTAAATAATCCACGCATTACATATTAAATAAGTGGAACTAATTATGTCCCTCTATTATCAGGATCGAGTGTCATTATTATATAATTTTCCTAACCACTATCACATATCGCTTTTTGTCAGTAATCTCCTTATATCGTGATTTCAAAGGACTATTAAGGTACGATTAATTGTGCCTATTTTGTTTCTTACCTCATATTAAGGAGAAGTTATGTCCTCATTTTAGTAGCAGGAGGTGCGTAATAGGATAATGGCTTAAATGGCTAATCCTTTTTATTGGGGAATCAATTACCGGTCCCTATTATCCAGACGTTAATACAGAAATATTTATTTCTACAAATAGTATATCCCATATATCGCAATCATTATCTATATGGCATCAAATAGCATTTCACTGCCGACATCGAATATGTAATAAAGGTTTTGAATGAATTAATAATTCAAAGATAGTCCTTCTTGAGACTTGTATTTACAGGTATGATTCATGGGCTTTGTTCTGCGTATCAAAAAAAACCTCGTGTAGACAACTGACATATAATAATAAAATGGTAATGACATTTTAAGAAAAATATGCTTCTTTTAAAATTGCTTAGCTTGTTTTACTACTTTAAAATTTGTGCGTAAGAATGTTCCTCAATGACTAAAATTATAATCCTACTATCCAAACGTTAATACAGATATTTTTATTTCTAAAAATAATATATCCCATATATTGTAAACATTAACTAGATAGTAACTATATACTTATACACAAACTACATCAAATAATATTTCCCTGCCGACCCCGATTCTGCAATAAAGGTTTTGAAGGAATTAATAATCCAAATATGAGTCTTTCTTGAATGATATACACTGGTGTAAAAAATTAAGAGAATTTTCACATTTTATCGAATTTCAGGAAAACTAAAGGGCTTATTTAAATGAAATTTGGTGTGGATACATAGTTAGATAATAGAAACATTTATACCACACAACAGTCATCTTAGGCAAAAATGGTCATCAGTTATAGTCATCAGCGCAGGAATGTTCAAAACCCACGTTGAAATATCGAACATAAAATTACTCTAATATGGGGTATGGACCCCTATCAAAGTCATAGAGCTCTTGTAGGAGGTTTGGGGATGGGATCTTGCAGTCCTATGTTCGATTTTTCAAGGGTGTGGTAGGCCCTCGATTCCTTTTTATGGGCCGCAGCGCTCGTCAAGATAAGGCCCACTTAGCCAGCGATTACCTTGAAAGTGAAAATATAGGCCGGATGAATTGGCCAGCCACATATCCAGACCTAAACATTATTGAACATGTCTGGAACTCTCTCGGAAAGAGAATATGCAGCCCGCCTTTCCCCACCAAGAATCATCCAGCAGCTGAAAACAGCGTTGTTGCAGGTGTGAGACCACCTGCCACAGCGACTCATTAAACTTCCTCGTTACCAGGTATGGAACCATCGCGCTGTGAAAACTGCGACAGGCCATACCCCATACTAGAGTCATTTTATGTTCCATCTTGCAACGTGGGTTTTTGGACATTACTGAGCTGGTGAACCTAACTGACGATCATGAGAACGTACCATGATTGTTGTAAAGTATATTATTTTCTATTATATAACTCTGTATTCCTACCGAATTTCATTAAAGTCTGTCCATTAGTTTTCCAGAAAATCGGCAAAATGGGCAAATTCTCATAATTTGAGCACCAGTGTATTTAGATGTGAAATTACTGTGCTCAAGTATTGTGTATCACAAAAATCTCATATATTAAAAACTGGTGAACAATATTAAAAGGAAAATTGCAATTTTTTAAAAAATGTTTTTCAAAAATGTTTTCTTAAAAATATCTTAGTTTGCGTTATTACTTTTAAATTTATGGGTAAGATATGAATGTTTCTCAATGACAAAAATGATAACTTATTAAATGATTTGCAATAATCCTTTATTGTAAGTCTATAATAAACTTTATTGCTTCTTGAGATATGATATTAAATTGGTGGAGATCATGTGACTTACCGGTACTTCGTTAAAAGTTTCGAATAAGTTAAGCATGTAATTACATTCATTAACGGCAGATACTTGTACTAGGTTAAATACAAAACTGTTTCAGAAAACCTGTCACGTATTACACCGATGAAGCCTTTCAAAATGTAAATGAGACTTTTAATCATAATGAACGTATAAACTACAAGACAAACATACTTGTCTCCTACAGTACTTTAGAATAAGTAAGATAGATGTTATAGTGTTCCGGTATGTATTATGCACACACACACACACACACACACAAGCATATATATGTAAAACCAGTTGCCAGTTGAGGGGTAAAATCGCTAGAATATTATGCAAAAAAAAGGGTTAAAAGGTTACAAATCTTTACCTGAATTTTATTGATAGATCAAATATTTCAGTTCCTAGTCTTAACTTAAAATATGAGAATCCATTTTATACTTAATATATTCGAAGTTTAGTTATGATCTTATGGCGTACATTGCTCATCAAATAAAATAGTTTTATTTGGATGTTACGCATAAATATAAACAAGTTTTTAAGCGATCAATTTTCATTCTTTTATAATAATCCCCCTACAAATATTCCACTTCTCAGTGGAAAATTATGCAGATTTATGGAAGTAAAGTGTGCATTTAAGAACTGAGATTTACGGCAGATAAATGGTGAATACTTAAATGAATTATGCAGCACGGTCCACCAGAGATTTTACGAACGCAATTTTGGCTCTATTTGCAGCTACATAAAAGCAGGATAAACCGAGGGAAAGGAACACCATCAACCCTAATGAACACACAGTAAATAAGGCAACATTTTCCATTATTAAAATCATAAAAACATTCCCTAAAAACGGTACTTCCTTTCAAGATATTCAAAATCTGCTCTTTTTTTTATTGATTCTTCTTGAGATGTTAATAGCACCGCTGAAATTTTTGCTTTACAATTAAGGAAAAGGGAGCCGTGCTTCTAAAAGCTCTGGTCATGTATAATTTCATGGATTATGCAAATGAAGGTATGAGTTAATGAACTTGTGGAGGGGGGCGGGGCGGAAAGAGATTCGGAAAGTAGGTTTTTCTCCCCTGTGATCCAAAATTTGATCGTAATTTAGAGGGAAAACTTTTGATATAAATAATTGTGGAATTTGATTAAGAAAGATGGTATTTATTAAACTTTTGCCGGGTTTATAAACATGGAAATTTTTACCTTGAAGAGAGTTACACTCCTCCCCCATTTTAACTCTTTAATGGGAACATCTGCCTCTCAGGCATATATGGTTTCTATATTCAACACTGCCCCCCCCCCCATTCCACCCTTCGACCTTGGATACTGCGAGTCTACACCTGCTTCAGTCAACATCGTGTATTCACTATGGAAGGGTGATTCGTGACGCCAGACTTCTGTGGTTCAGGTAAAAATTAGTTGAATCAGAGCAAAAATTAAAAATTCCAACCCTATCACTCGTTCGACTAAATGCCTCTACAAAACGAACCGTAATTTAATCTTTGATAATTGGTTCTTTTCAATAGAAGCTGGTCAAGAACGAAGGAGAAATGGTTTGGCGATTGCGGCTACCATGAAATGTAATAGACCACAGATACCCTCAGAATTTCTAGTTAGGAATACCTGGGAAAGAGATATTCCAACTATATCTACCTTCTATGCAGGTGTTCCCTACGAATAGTTTTAATTCTATCGTGTGGCGTCATTATAAAAGCATGCATTTTCTACTACCACCTTGAAGCACATGTGATACGGTCTGAAACAGCTTTCAGCTGCTGACGTTTCCATCAAACTTCCCACACACACAAAAAAAAAAAGTCCAAAAATTTTATACTTTTAGTCTGTCCAGCTTTAAATTGTGGCATCACATACTACAGTTTATATATTAATTCATTTTTTTCCGACGCACAAACATTTACCTTGCAAGTAGTTAAAACTATCATTGTTATGCTAATGTGTGGTTTGACTACCTCCTAGGGATGCGATATCGATGTGGATGTTTTCAAAACATCGATTTATTGAAGCCGATGTTTTTTTAACATCGATGTTTTGTACCTCGATGTTTTACGTTGTCTCGATGGTTTTTTTAATGAAAAAGTACCATAATAAAAAAATTACCACGTAGCATAATTTTCACACTTAGTAAATGTAAGTCTGAATTTTGTAAAGGATGAATACAAAATGGGGAACGATTCCTTCGCAAACAGACAAATGGCAATCAACAACCACTGAACCAATCAGAGCGCTTGGAATGTTCTTGGCACTCCAGAACCTTCGATGTGGTTTTATAAATAGTATACACACGAGAGCAGCCATTTTATATTTTGTTTTGTTCTGGTTTTATATAAGTTGACTCTAATATTATTAGTAAGATGCTTCCTAAAAGTACAGTTTGGAAATTTTTGCAAAACCTCTGACAAATTAGCGAAATGTAATATTTGCCTTAAGTCCCTCAAAACTTCTGGCAATACCACGAATTGATCTGGACATTTAAAGGCAAAACATGGCGATATTTACAACGAGAATTTTGAGTCATCAATGTAGCCCAAGGCAAAAGCAACCAAGTTTTTGTCATTTGTGTCAGCCCAATCAAGGATTAACTTAAATCCCCCCCCCCACACACACACACTCGACTAACCGAAGTAACATTAATGTTAGAGCTTACTAAACCAGTTTTGAAAAATGGATGTTCTAAAACATCGATGGTATTTGGGCGATGTTTTATTAGCATCGATGTTTTAATATTGAATATCGATGTTTTGTTAACGATGTCGCATCACTACTACCTCCTTCAACTATATGTTATAAACTTGCGGCCGTTCAAATGCTAATTCTTACTTACAGCTGTTATCTCATTCAATAAACTTTACTAAATAAGCTCCTCGCAAATCATATGTTTACCATGGTACAGTTGAAAAATTTGCATCTTTCAACATCGTTAATACACATTATAATTAATATATTAACTTTGGTAATGGAACCCAAGGAAATTTGTCTTTGATAGGATTAAAACTCTAATTATAATACTAACTTATGGAGTCATTATTCATACGCTATAGCGAATTCAATATAATAATATTAGACCAAAAATAATTTTTATTTTGTGATAATCCAATTGGATGTCTCAAACTATTCGAGTAATTGTTAAAACATGATGATTTCAAATGAATTATTTCTCGTTGATTTGAGAAATAAATTTTCTGCTCTATTCAGAGTGTGTTCCGTGACGTTTGCGCTTCGTTTTCCATGTTTCGAAAATACTCAATCAGATTCCTTTAATGAATAATGGAGCTCCAAACAACATAAAAAACATAGCAAAAGTATAAAATGAACTTTCTATCCAATGATATAATGAAATACCATACAAAAAAACGGCAGTGCCATTCCGAAAAACTACTTTTGTCTTTCTTTCAATATTTTCGGTTGCCACAGTCGGTTAAACTTTGAACTTAAGTTTTAAGTATGATCCGCCAGGCCCTGATTTTCCATTAGGCCCAATAGGCCCGGGCCTAGGGGCCCCCGAACGTTGAGGGCCCCCTAAATTTTTAATTTTAAAAGGGAGATAAGAAAAAAATCCCAATTACAGTTTTTTTTAATTTTACCTTTTTTATAATAGTAATTTTTTTAAATATCCTTTCAAATTTGATTGATTGGTTCAACATATGTATAATTACATGTATAGTTCATCATGCATATGTTATAGTGTACTATATAAGGGATTAATAAGTTTTTCTGGTTGCATTGTATTGATGTTTTAATGATGAAGTTAATATGTTGTATTGCTTTTTGTTACTTGATAATGCTCTAGGCTTATATGCTTCAAATAGCCAATTCTTGGCAAAATGGTACTTTCACAATGATTCATGATTTTTTTCGTGCTAAATTTGGAAATTTTATACCCACATCAGAGTTAAGGGGCCCCCATGCCGAGTTGTGCCTATAGTCAAGAATTTTCTAATTCGTGCCCTGTGATCCGCTCAGGCGTGTAGTCAACAGCGAAAGAACAATAACGAACGAAATTGTTCTCTCATACATATACGCAGCAACGAATGTTTTTGTGTGCCTTTCCCAAGGTTCGTTCGCTATGTGGTACATCAAAGAAATTCACCGTTCTACGTCAGTTATCGTTCTTTGTATGTGTACAGAGTCTACAGTTTAGCCTATAATTCTTTTTAATTTTTTATTTCGAAGTTTCATTTCGAGGAGGAAACTTAATTTTGTTGTTCGTTAAAGTTACTCAATAAAAGAAGATAAAAATAAAAAAATCACCAAAAAAATTCACAGAAGAAAATGCTGCACAAGCATTCGGAATGTTCGATTGAACGGCCAACCGAATTTCAAACCGAACGCTTAATCGTTGCGCTGAAATTTGGCCCAATTTGCTTGTTACCCTTCGTTCCTTTCCTAGCTGTATCTATGTCATGGTCCTTTCATCGGATATTCAGAAAAACGCAGGTCAGGAATGAATAATAGCCAGGTAATGGCTTAATAGAACTGTAACCATGAAAGTACCAATAATTTAAATATTTAAAAAAAAATTTTTTGTGAGCTGTATTTTGTGTGGAACTCGATTTAATCTTATATATATATATCTATATGTAATAAATTAAATATTAGGCCCTCCATTATATCATTTAAATTCCCTTTCGTAAGTCCAATCTGCAGTAATCTCAATTTATCGCTTAAAAGCCCTTAGCAACAGAACTTCCCATTAATAGCAAGCGTTGCATTCCTACACGTGTATACGTCTGGAGAAAGGCGTTGGTTCGCATCGCGAACCTCGATTTTCTGCTGACCCTCCAAAATAACAGTTACATGTTTTTTTCGCCTCTCGCGCTTAAGGTTGAAAGGTGGTATCTTCACTTCCGAGCACCTGACATGGATGGACGTACTTTTTATCTCTCTAATAAAATGATTTGACCCGACTGCTTCAAAATTTTAATTCCTTTCAGGCTGAGTCTAGCTCCAGCCATGTAAATATGAGCTAGTTTTCCTTTTCAGGTTATATTTTAAGAACGTGTATACTGGGTATATTATATATATATATATATATATATATGTCAGAATTTAAGTGGGAAAAGAATAATTACCTTAAATTTAAAGGGGGCTTGGGAATTAAATTATATTTGTGGCGTAATTCGCCTCCAATTGTTCGTATTTCAAGAGGCGAATTGGGAAAGAGAAATTCCCCTTTTCATTATGTAATCTTGGCGCGCCTGTGGGTTTTGCGGTCGAGGAGGAAACATTATATAATTCTCCTTTAAAGATGTCTGGTTTGGCTTTGCGCATGAGCAGGGAGAGTTGACGCGCGGATATGCCCGCGAATTTTTGTCAGAACGCAGGATTTAATAGTTGCTGGTGGACGTGCGTCAGCTGGGTCCACAATTTGAAAATGGCGAGCGCTCAAATATGCACTACTTGGGTCAGTGGTTGCTGGAAGAAGAAATAAATTAAACTTGATTTCGTTGGAACTATGTTTGTTTATTGGATTTAGGCTACTTTCCACTCTTCACCAGTATAAAGATGATGACTGCAAATTAATGTGAGAACAGGCAAACCACTCGCCTGTCATATATATATATATATAAATAAATAAAAAAATAAATATATATATATATATATATATATATATATATATATATATATATACACTGCTGGCCACTGTAAATGCAACACCCTGAAGGAAACATGCAAATAACATGAAATTTACAACATGCATTAGCGGAGGTGAGATATACAAATGATTAGAATTTCAGCGCATACGCACATCACGCGCGCCTATGGAGCCACTTCAAAGCGCTATTTAAGGCTTGGAGATTTCGACGATTTCAAGTTCGGTAATTGTGTTTTTTTTGTGTTTTTTTCGAAAAAACGATCAATTATGCCTCGTGGAAAACAGCGATCATCTTTTTATCAAGTATCCGAGTTCGACAGAGGAAGGATAGTGGCCTACCGAGATTGTGGATTATCTTTCAGGGAAATCGGTAGTCGTGTTGGACGAAACTCAACAACTGTAATGCGGATATGTGATCGTTGAATGCAGGAGGGTACGACGGACCGGCGTGTTCGATCGCATCCACCTCAGCGCACCGCTTCACGTGATGACAGGCAAATTGTGCGCATGGCAGTGACGGATCGCTCAGTCACATCACGAACCATAGCACAGCACATGCAGTCTGTACCGCATCATCCAGTGTCTGCGCGTACCATTCGACGCCTTTTACAGCAGAGTGGTCTGTCCGCAAGACGTCCATTGCTTTGTCTATCCTTGACGCAGAACCACAGACGTCTCCGCCGCCAATGGTGCGATGACAGAAGGATGTGGACGGCAGAATGGAATGAAATTGTGTTTACTGACGAGTCACGCTTCTCTCTGCAACACCACGATGGTCGCATTCGAGTCTGGAGACACCGTGAAGAGAGGATGCTGAACAGCTGCGTTATGCACCGCCACACTGGTCCTGCACCAGGTATTATGGTATGGAGCGGTATTGGATATCACTCTCGCACACCTCTAGTACGCATTGTCGGTACTTTAAACAGCCAGCGCTACATCTCCGAGGTGTTGGAGCCAGTTGTCCTTCCTTACCTTCAGGCCTTGCCCACAGCCATATTTCAACAGGATAATTCGCGACCACACGTGGCACGCATTGTCCAACGGTTTTTCGTCAATCGCCAGATTGAATTGCTTCCCTGGCCGCCTCGCTCTACGGATCTTTCGCCGATAGAAAACATGTGGTCCATGGTTGCTCTACGATTGACCCAGATTCTATCCCCAGCTGCCACAGCAGATCGACTTTGGCAACGTGTGGAAGCTGCTTGGTCTGCTGTACCCCAAGAACTTATCCAAAGTCTCTTTGGATCAATGCCGAGGCGTGTGGCAGCGATGATCTCCAACAATGGCGGCTACTCTAGCTACTGATTTTGGCAGGAACCACACTTCACAGAAGTCTATAAATTTAATCATCTGATACTTCGTCAACATGTTATCTACAAAATAAATTTTGTTGTGATATCTCTTGTCTTTCTTGGTGTTGCAATTTGGGTGCCCATCAGTGTATATATATATATATATATATATATATATATATATATATATATTCGTGCAAGAAAAGTGCAAAATTTTACAAATATTTTACCTGAATATTATCAAATATCTGAGGTTCTCCTTTTAATTTAAAACTTGAGAATTAATTTTATATTTAATTTTTTTTCAGTGGTACCAATTTTTTATCTTACTCTATTGTGTAATGTTTTTTTCTCTATTGAATTAAAAACTCAGAGTTGAGTATTATATATATGAAATTGATATATTGTATCTATTCGAAGTAAATCCTTTTCCGAAGATTTACCACACCGGTTAATAACTCGTTTCCTTCAGAGCATTACGACATGATTTCACTGAATTCCTCTGCTATAATAAATGAGATTTTTATAGCTGTTCTAAGACTTTATTCAAGTAAAGAAACATCTGAAAAAAAGTAACGTGTCATAACAACATTATTTTCAGAAAATTCCCATATATCATGTATCCTGGAGGATCATACATATTTAGATTCCCTATAAAAGAATTCTTCATGAAACAAATATTGTATTCTTCGTGAATCTATATATATATATATATATATATATATATATAGTTCATACTACAGTTCTTTCTTGCGAATTACTGTAAGGTGTCAAAAACAAACAAGCAAATAATTTGTTAATATGTAACTGACTTCTTTCTTTTAAGATATTTTGGCAGAATTATTAAAATGCTGATATAAATTTGACAGTCAAAACTCTATACTATTAGATTTATATTTTAACTCTTCAACTAAGATAAAATAAAATGCAAAGTTAAAAACATGCAGAAGTTTCAGAATATTATCAAACTGTCACGAAAGGTAAATAAATAACAGGCAAACAAACAAAAGAGATAAATGTATCGACTCCGATGCCTTGATATTAGCTTATACTGACAAACGGGATACTTTTTACTTGTCTTGATAAAATTTATTGGAAACACTAAATCTGCTTATAAATACTAAATACACAGAATGGAAATCAATATATATATTTATCTATATTTAAATTTGAAAACTTTCGGTATGAAAGACATTCCATTGCAGATTTCTTGGTGCAAAACTAAAAAGAATGCTCCCCAATTATTGGCATTCCTTTCCTCCTCGCTTCTTTTATTTCACGATTTGCATTTCTTCTCTTCTTCTTCTTATTTTTTTTTTTGTCGGAGAAAAACACCTGCAGGGGTACAACGGGATTTGTAAACACATTCATTCCATAAAATCACCTTTGCATTTTAAACATTTCTTTCATCGCAGCGAGGAAGTCTACGGACAATTTAGACAGACATCTAATAATTCAAAAGCAAAGACAGAGGCACGCATTTATAGCCTAGAGCTAATAATTCTTTTAAAGGTTCTTTGGCAAGATTTGAAGCATCTCTTCATTTGTATTTTGCGTTAAGAAGGAACGAAAAAAATATCTCCAGGCCTTCTTTATTCCATTTGAAGTTTTCTGTCGCCGGCAGTTTATTCTTTATGTGCTATTTTTACTTAATCATTTTCTTTCAGGAGTGCATAAAGGTTATTACTTCAGCATAATTAAAAGTTTAACAAAAAATAACATATACCCTGAAAGATGTTTTTTTGCTTTATTTAGGCAACTTTTCTTTTAATAAAGTTCCCAGAAAATATTTTGCCGCAACAGTTTTAGGGAAATAATTAAAAATTTATTATTCAAAATATATTGATGAATGAAAAAAGTTTCACATTCCTTTGAGACGCTCTCAAAGAAGTTTGGCTAATAAGGTTTTTAGGCTTATGGATAGCTGATTACTTTTTTTTTTCTTTTCGAAAAGTTCATACGGCCTGCAAGAAATATAGACACTTTAGATTTTCTTTTATATTTAGCACCCGTTATATATAATAAGGGTATTAAATTTAGTAACTTTTTGTAGATTTATATAATTAAACTCTCATTTATTCCTCTAATACGGCATGTTTATTCTAAATTATTGCGCATTTTAAAACGATATGAGTCTTTATTGACATTTATACAGCATTTTATTTTCTTTGAATTATTAAACACTTTATAAATCCCATAATTTATTGTTGAACTTTTTTATCGTCTCTACGTGAATATTTCATTCCTTTAATCTTTTTAGGCGGAAATTTTCTCATTCATGTAAGATATGTCAGTTGATAGTCTGAAAGTATTTACTCGATACATCATTTGAATATGAGTTTGACACTAATTAAATTACAGTGTTTTATACTACTATCGATATCTTATAGTATTCTATAAGTTATTGCTATTTTTTTCCTTTGAAAACTTATATTTTTTTACCTAAATTATATTTTATTAACCTAAATCTTTTACTCCCTTTGACCCATAGTAATAGTATCAAATCAATAATTAAACGGGGATTATCGGCGAATGCAGATGTAAGTTATGTTGTAGCGCAAAATTCCGAAGACTTCAATCAAAATCATTGTTCCGTGACATCTGTCATTTGTTTTGACACATCTTTAAATTTATAGGTTAATCTAATTATTATGAATTATAACTTTTTTTCTAATTTCATCCGTTGATCGAAATCAGTTGTTTTATTTCAGTTCAATAACCACCTATTGTAAAATTAAGATGCAAAAAAGAGAGTTTTCAAGCAAAGATCGAGTTGCGATTTTACAGTTTTTGATGCATCAAAAGACAAACCATAAGATCAGCACCATACTATCGGCACCATACTTGCGCCATTCAAGTTCCAATATAGACATTATTACGAAATTATCGAAAAATCCAAAAACTGTCTCAACACTCAAAATAAAAATCAGGAGTAATATTGTTTACTTTAATCTAGTTTTTGGATAATAAATGCTGATTTCTATACATATTTTTTATACTATTATTATGGGACAAATTAAATTAATCCACTGCTACTATTATTATGGAACACAGGGAGTACCTTTTTTGTTACCTCTAGGTGAAAACTCCATTCATCTAATCGTTTTAAGTGAAAATTTTCTAGTTTTTGAAAAATATATCAGTTGGTAGTCTGATAGTATTTACTCGATGCATCATTTGAATTTCAGTATGGCACTAACTAAATCGCATATGATTTTAATTTTTTTATATTAATATAGATGTCTGTTAGGAATCTATGAGTTATAGATATTTTTTACCTTCATTTATTTCATATTTTTTAACTTTTTATTATTTACATTTTACCTTAATTTACCTTTATTTTTTATATTTTTTGTAACTCCCGGGTGAAAATATCATTCACCTTATTTTTTTAAGTGAAAATTTTCTAGCTCGTGAAAAATATATTATTTGATTTACTCGATATTTACATGGGTATTTTTCTCGATACATCACCTGAATATCAGCTTGGCACTAATTAAATGGCAGATGCTTCAGATTTTTCTAAAATTATTGATAACTGTTAGCAACCTATAAGTTATTGAAATTTTTTAAAACGTCTTTTGTCGCCTCTTTGTACTTATACCACTAAGTTAGATATATATAGGCATACAAAAAGGATATATATATATATATATATATATATATATATATATATATATATATATATATTGTGTTTTTAAGTGCCCACCACAAAATTTTCTCCATTTAATAGTTTTGTTTGGGAAATTAATACCGTTCAAATGCTTGGGTAACATGACAAACTGAAAATTCTCGGAATGGCTTAAATTTCATTTCACACGCATTACTTTCATCCAAAAATATTTATTATACCTATGTTCAGCAACTTTAAAACGACGAGGATCAAATGACCATAAATTTTATTAAAGGGATAAATATTTGTTGGGCCAACGTCACTCAATATCTTTTCCTTATCGTTTGCGTCTTATTTTAGCACTATCGAAGGAGGCGATGAAATACATAATGAATTTTCAATTGAATTTTTCTTTATGTTTAGCTTAATGTCACGCAACATATGTTTCGTGCTTTTCATTATACATTTTATACGATGACTATAGTGGCTTACGGAGTACGCTGTGATGCTGAAAAATCTTGTAACAAACCATTGTCGATTGGCTTTGAGTTTGCAATATCACCACCACACATCCATACTTTAATACCAGTTAGTCTAAATTCTTGTGCTATCATAGGATCCAAATTATCACTTTTAACGACTGATTTTCTATAGCAACGATATAAAATAGCAATTTTCTTTCACTATATGGCACAAAATGCCCCTATAGAAGTTGATAAGAATTATTTTTTAATTTACTTTAATACCAGTTAGTCTAAATTCTTGCATTATCGGATGATCAAAATTATTATTTTAAATAATAAATTGTCCATACAGCAATAGTATAATAAAACAGTAATTTGCTTGAGCTGTATGTCCCAAAATGTGCTTTTCGAAGTGGCTAAGAAATATTTTAAGTAAGTTTAATACTAGTTAGTCAAGATTCTTGCTTTATCGTACTATCCAATTATTACTTTAAATAATAAATTGTCCATACAGCAATTGTATAAAACAGTAATTTTCTTTAGCTGTACGATACAAAATGCAATGTTTAAAGAAACTTTAATACTAGTTTGTCTAAAATCTTGCAATATCATACGATCCAAGTAATCCCTTTAGGACATAGATTCTTAAACTGTGGTCTGCGGACCCCTGGGGGTCCGCGCAACAATTTTGACATTATCAATCTATACTTTATCAAGATATTCTCGTGGAATTATCATGCGATACGTATTTGAAACTACAAATCAACAAAAATGAACTCACAAACTTTTGGTTATTTCTCAGATCTGATTACTCTGCACTTGCAAATGAAGCCCTCCAACATTTGATTCCGTTCTGCACAACATATTTATGTGTACAGACTTTTTCGGTACTGTTATATATATGAAATCAAAGTATAGAAACAAACTCAATGTAGAAGCGGACCTCAGATTAAAACTTTCCAACATAGATCATGACATTGCGGTTCTGGTTTCAAGAGAACCACTACACCCATCTCATTAAGTAAAAATCACTTACAGAAAACATATTATAATAAGATAGATCTATTTTGACCAATATTTGACCAAGAAATATTTGTATGAGTTTAATGTATTATGATTTGTAACTTTAAAAAAATTACTAGTGTTTTTATTTATTTTATGTTTTTTTTAATTCTATGTCCTAATAAAAATGTTCGTCTCTATAAATGCACAAGACCCTTTATTAAAATAACCAGCGATACATTTTTACCAATATTTATTATAACGTAGTGCCTATGAGATTATTGAGTCATAAAGTAAGTCTCAAAAACGAGTTAAAATGCCTAAAGTTGGGATGGGGTCCGCAAAAAGAAATGTTGTTCAAGAGGGGGGTCCTCGGACTACTTAAGTTTAAGAACCCCTGCTTTAGGCAGTTAATTTTCCAAAATAATATTATAAAACAGTAATTCTCTTTGGTTGTATGACCCAAAATGCTCTTATCGAAGTGGATAAGAAGTGGGGGAGTACACCTTTGCACTCGCAAAAATACACAGATTTTACTACCAAGCTTAATGTGTTGTCAAACAGTTAATTTGCTATTAATTTAAACCAATTTTTAAGGGTGAATTGTACAAAGCTTTATCTATTAGAAAACAAAAGCAGAATTTTGGGGAGATTATTAAAAATTATTTTTTGTAAAAAAATAATTAATGTTTGATAAAAAATGAATTTTAGGTCAATGAAATTGCGCGCAGATTAAAAAAAAAACTATATGAGATACATATTAAATTATTTGTATATATTCTATCCATAGGGTATACTTTAATCTACACCTAAAAATAATTACCATATTTCACGTAAAAATATTTTTTATGGCAAATGTAATGTAATGTACAAAAATTATCATAAAATTGTTTTTTAAAAAATTTCTGTAAAAAAAATTTTAATATTACTTACTTAAGTTTAGGTAGAAATTTTATAAAAATACTAGATATACAAGTATACAAAATTTTAGCAATTTGTGACGCTTAGTTTTAAAGAAATAGTGCGCACATGTTTGTAAATAACAGTTTTTAGAAAAAGCCATTTAAAGTTTAAAGTTTCTATGTATTTCTTTACTATTAGCTTTATACATTTGGTCATAAAAGCGGTTCTAATTGTAGTATCAACTTCATTTTTTTCCAAAATATTACTTATATTCCATTCTTCAAAATTAAATCCAAATAAAATATTGGGTTTTTTGAAGGTTTTAAAGTGTACTCCCCCCTTAAAGAAACTTTAATACCAGCTAGTCTAAATTCTTTCCTTATCATACTATGCAAATAATCACTTTCAATAATTAATTTTCCATATCAATATTATAAAACAGTAATTTGCTTTGGCTTTATGACGCAAAATATATCCATCAAAGTGATATTTAAGCATATCCTGGGTTTCTATATCTTACCACTTAAAAGAATCTCGATTCTGACTTTTTCTTAACATTTCCTTCCTTGTAAAGGACTCACGTACCGTTTCTCAGAGAGAGTAAAAACGCGTTGAAAAGTGAAACGTCTCGTTTTAATGAAAAACCTCCGATCTGACATATTTATTTCAACAGAGGCACGGGACAGGAATTTCGATTAAACTTGCGCCGACTTCATTACAAAATACGCTGAGTGCGCTTCGGTTACCTCTTTTTATTGTCCTTAATATATCGTCTTATATGTTTACTTTTTTATTTTGATTAGTGTGGCTCCTTTTAAATAAATTTATGGTAGAAAACACAATTTTAAATAAGTCACAGTTTGCAAGAGATTGGTTGTTCTGTTTCTTGTAAACCCTGTGCTAAACGATAAAATTTATCTTCGGTATATATTTAATGATGTTGTTATTTCGAATAACCACATTTATTAAAATGATAGAATGATTCTCAAAAAGAAAGCAGTTACAATACCTAACATATAAAATATATTACGTTGGTTAAATCATCCTTTGTCTATACAAGGTACATATTTTACTATAGTAGGAAATGGAAAACACACACACACACATATATATATATATATATATATATATATATATATATATATATATATATATATATATATCATATATATATATATATATCATATATATATATATATATATATATGGCTTTTATTATATTATAGTGATTTACATATAAAGAGTAATTTTAGGGGGGAAATTGGTACATGCAAATAAAAAATTACATATAGAAAAGTTATATAGATATCATACACATTCAAAATGCTTGCAATAAAGTACCGCATAATTGTAATAAAACTTTGAGTTACGAACACAGTTAAGAGATTAATGGGTAAATAAATACCTGTGTGTTGCGAATCAACCACATTCTTTCTGCTCATTATAATTTTGTTCATAAATATATTCTGTCCATATAAGCAAGTATTCTGGTGTAAATTAATTAACGTGATGTATATCCGAGAGAAATTTTTCAATTATAATTTTTCTTAATCTATCAGTATAAATTGTTAATGTGATCTTCTATTACAATATAATAAATATTTCTTTTGAAGGAATTGAGTTGAACAGATTTTATAACTATTTAAATAAATTAAACAAATGATGAATTCGTGGATTAGCCCTCATTCGCTAAATAAATTTATTTAAAATGCAATTAAGTTTTTTTTATATGTAACGCAATAATTTCTAACACTAAATAATTAATCACTCCGTTATTTAATAAGAATACCATGCAAGTAATTGATCATAATATCAGAATAATATAATTTTACTTGCATTAATTGCATCTTTCTTCCACCGATTTCTTAGAAAGCGCCAAGAATTACTCTTTAAAATAATCAGATAGAAAAAACCGCTGAGGATTTTTTTATCATCATTTTCTCGTGAAAATTTGTGGTATTTTTTTTAATTAAATTTTAAATCTTATTTCAAACTTTTGTTAAATTTCAACTCGAAGTTTAAAATTTATTTTTTTTAGTTCTGTCATTTCAGCGTGTCTGCTTACGTTGAAATAGCCGTTTTGGTGCAAAATTTCGATTTTTTTAAAATTTATTTCTCAGTTTGAAAGGCTTCTCTTTTAGAATTCTAAAACTGCTTTACATTTCTTCGTATGACCATTTAAGGAGATCATATGGCCAAATTAACAAATCGTAAGCTGTATTAAAATGCCGGAATTCAAAACTCACCACCAGGAGGGAAATGTCGCTGTATGCAATATTGTTAAACGAAATAAGGGTCGGAATCTATCTTAACCATTTGTTACACGGGTTTAACATTTTGTATACCCTTAAGAAACATTTACCTAAACAAAATTACAATTTAAAGAGTGCACATTCCGGAAATCGTTTTCTTACAGATCGCTAATTTGAGACTTTTGAAGCCTGAATTCGGCCCTAAGACATGAAGATATCGGTTTAAAAGTTTTTAATCGTTTCTAAATCGAAACTATTTATGGGGTTATGCAAAACCGCAATGGCTTGCAATTGGCTTACGGCAGGAAGAAGCAAGTGATTTATGCAGATGCGCTTTACACGTCATTTGATTTTCTGGCTATGGGGTTATCTCAAAAGCACTGTTTATGGTGATAATCTAAAGAATTTGGCGGAATTGAAAGATGCGATACACCGATATGTCCGTAATATTCCTCCTGACATGCCAAGAGCTACTGTTGAGAATGCAGTGATGTGATTTAACTTGATTTCGGAAAATGGAGGACGCCACATTGAACATGCTTTGTAACACGTTTCAGAAACGATTAAACATATTTTAATTCGATGTCTTCATGTCTTATTTCGTTTAACAATATTGCATACATCGCAATTATGGTAAGTTTTTGAACTTACCCGGTGGTGAGTTTTTGAAATCACATGGTGGTAAGTTTTGAACTCACTTGGTTGTGAGTTTTAGAATTTTATTCTTTTTTTTTGCTGAAAAGAAATTCTCATGACCTTCTTTAAACTATTACCAAGTTTGATAACATTTTGTCCAGTAGTTTTCCTTTTATGACCATTTCAAAGTAGAAATTTAATTATAAACATCCTGTATTTTGAACTTAATGTGGAATTCACTTTGTATGAACGGAAACGTGAGGCAATTGAAAAGGAAATAACATATGACTGTCATAGAGACATAAAAGTACAGTTATTCAAGTATTAGATGAAAAAACACCCTTTTGTTTTCACCAAATATTTTTTCTACATAAATTACACCAGCAGTAAAATTTTACTTAATATTACCGCGCTAAATCACATGTTTAATGTAACGCCATTAAATTTATGTTATTATTCAACCGTAATTACCATTGACAAAAGTTCTATTTCATTCCCGATGACTTCATTCAAATAATGCCGAAAAAACATATATAATTGTACAGAACATTACATAAGGTAAGGAAAAATATCATTAAACTTACTCTGGCAATATTTAAAACGAACAATAATGTACTCAAATGGAAGCAAGATCACAAGAAAAAAATCATTATTACTTAGCAAGATAAAATAATGTTGAAAGGGTCGTTCTTAACATAACAATGACTAAAAGCAAACAGATATAAACAAAGTGCAAACACCCTGAGAAATTTCTTTCTGTGCTACTCTGTCTTCATTTGAGAGATGCAACAGTAAATGGGAGAAATCACTTAGTGTTCATCCTTCATCAATATAGAAAGAAGGTTGGTCATTTGGTGGCAATATAGATGGGGATGCTAAAACTAAGCTTATAAATATTGAATTTGTTCATCATAAAATCTACAACTGCAAAACAAACATACACAGACACACATGTATATATATATATATATATATATATATATATATATATATATATATATATATATATATATATATATATATATATATATATACAGAAGTTATCAAAAATTAAGGAAAAATCCCAAAAAGAGGGATAACACGTTCAAAACTAGGCCAATCTTTATAAATTTTCAATATGTTAAGTAAAAGGTGCTGAACAATACTACAATATGCAAAATAGGGGCGCTGCAGTCAGAATACGTCATTTGCGAGGAGCATAAAAGTGCATGTGTCAGAGCAAGGCGGCAATTGTCGCTGCGAGGCTGAGATTAGATCTGGCATAGCTAAATTGTAACAATGACCTCCAGGTATAATTTGACCGAAGAACTGTGATGCCGAGCGATTGAGTTACTAGAGGCAGGACAAAGTCATACAGAAGTGGCCAGATGGCTAACTGTGAGTCCGTCTGGGGTTCATAGACTTCGGCAACAATTTCTAACCACGGATTCGGCATCCAGGAGGTTCAGCCAAGGACGGCCATACGCTACGACGAGTGCCGATGACAGATATTTGTCATTATGCGCACGAAGCAATAGAACTTCAACTCCGTCTGCAAGCTCCGTCTGCAGATCCCCCCTCTCTGCAAGCTCCGGAAGGTTGGTATCAACGTCAACTGTGCGTAGAAGGCTTCACGAAGGTGGTCTTTTTGCGAGACGACCAGCCCTTTGCGTCCCGCTGACGTCATGCCATAGGCGGGAACGTTTGCATTGGTCACGTCAGCATGTCCACTGGACGCGTGATCAAAGGAGGGCTGTTCTCTTTTCGGATGAGTCCAGGTTTAGCCTCCAAAGCGATAGTAGGGGTACCTGGAAATCGTTTTCTTCCATCACACATCCGTGAAATAGATACATACGGATCAGGTAGTGTCTGTGTTTGGGGTGGTATGTCTTTGGGTGGACGCACACACCTCCATATCTTTCCCCGTGGAAATGTGAATGCTCACACCTATAGAGATGACATCCTTGATGCTTATGTGCGCCCTTATGCCGAGGCAATAGGTGATGCTTTCGTGTTACAGGACGGTAACGCGAGACCGCACAGGGCTCGCATCGTGGATGCTTATCTTGAGCAGGAAACAATTCAGCGCATGGAGTGACCAGCTCTATCACCGGACCTGAATCCAATCGAGCATGTTTAGGACACTTTAGGACGATGTATAGCTGCTCTCATTTCTCCTCCTAGGACCCTAGCCACGCTTTCAACAGCTTTGAAAGAGCAATGGCTCTCACTTCCTACCGTATTCATAGACCGCATAATTGACAGCATCAAACATCGCTGTATGTGCTGTATTGCTTCTCGGGGGGATCATACGCCATATTAAAGGTACTTTTCCTATACCAAACTGACACATCCGATTTGTTTATTGTATACATATGCTAGTTTGTATAACACTATAATTGTCTGGCGATTTCTTTTTATGCTATTTTATACCTACCTATGTGATGTATAATGTGTTTAAGTTTCATTAAATTCTGCGCGTAACTTTTTGTGTAATCGTTATTTTTGTGACTTTTCCTTAAATTTTGATAACCAGTGTACATGTGTGTGTGTACATAATATCAACATTGAATGAGGAGTAAAGATATCTATAATTTACCAGAGCATTAATTTCGAACTAAAAGTCCTAATGTAGTAAATATTATCATTTTACAGATTTAGAATCAGTTCTACCATCGTCACACATATAATAAGTCTTGTGGGGATCTTTCTGGGTTTTTCCCCTTAGTACGCAACAATAATCTTTTCACTATGCGTTTGCAGTGGGAGTAGTGATTGGGCTGATATTTAAACCACCGTTTATGAAAATCAAGGTGTATCCTATAGTTAACTTATTATTGATATCCTTTTCATCATGGAAACTGAAGATTTCTAGGCAAGGGAGCTTAATTTAGTTGCAACCAATCTTAACCTAACTGAAAAATCTGTCAGGCATTATGTTATTAATTTCTTTTTTTCTAATCAATTTTAGTTCACTGTCTTATTTGCCAGAGTCTACTAATAAGTTTGAAAATTTTCTTACGTGTTTTTTTTACTCTATCTGTGTCTCTTTTTCTCTCTCGTTTCTATCGTAAATCCAAGAGAGTCACTGCCGTATGCAAAACCGATAAGGGGAGTTTATATAGGATGCGTTTTTTAAACGTAGAAACAGAAAATTGTAGAAGATTAGATTCCTAAGACAGCAAAGAAGTTAAATTATCAAACCTTGGTAAAAGACGTTACCGTAACTTGCAGTTGGCAAGTCAATAAGGCACTTTGCAGAAGAAATGGAAGTCTTAGCTCATGGAGAAGGTTACATTGAGTGAGAAATATCGTTATTTTTGGGTGGTGTGATCTTTCCCCTGGGAAATGAATTTTTAAATCGGGTACTTCTGATACATATCCGTTTTTCAGTTAAAGGGGAGTACGGCACTGAATTTCCAAATTTTTCTTTTTATTAAACACATTTGGTAAATATTTTCTCAACAAACATGAGCCTTTGTGCCAAGACCCTTACACATATAAAAGCACTAAGAATTTTAATTTTATTCTTTTAAAATTTTAAAAGATTAATTTGGAAGCAAGTTTATTTTGGTTATTTCTGCTGGACTGTTGTTTTATTTGCAAATTTTTTTCAATTCTATTCAAGGAAAAATTTTAAAAACTGGAATATATATATAAAACTTTTAGTCACTTAAAAGGGACAAAAAATACTTATTCTAAGCAAATATTGGTTTATGAAAAGTATTTTGTAATTTTTTTAAGTTGTGTACAAGGACCTAAAGATGGTGTAGAATAGAGAGAAACGCCGCAGAAAAATCCTTTAGATATATTCTTTTTAAGATAATATTTTTAAAAAAGTTTCCTTGTGGGATGAACAGACGTAAAGTATAGAACGGTATCCACAGAAAGTACAGCATAAAAATTCTGAATCTGGAAATGCAATTATGGTGGTCAATGTAAGCAAAACACAAAGATGGGTTTTTGTGTTATTTTATCCTAAACATTCGAAAGTATTTTTCAAGATGGGAAATGAAAATGCTCTCTTGTTAGAATTTTGTGTCTAGGAACCGTTTAAGTTGTCAGTTGAAAGATTTACTGCGAAAGTGAATAACATCTAAAGAGGAAAAATGAGATAAATTCCTACGGAAAAATGCTTAACGTACACGTATAACAATGCGTACAGTTAAGATAAGTAAGCGTTTCTAAACAAGACTAATTTGAATAACACTGCCATATAAATAAGTAAGGAAGAATTATAATGATATGTTTGATCACTATACTTGAATATGTGATTCAATTTATCATTATTCTCTTTCCTGAATTATTTACGTGGCTGAACTATAGAATTTTGTCTTGTAAGCTTTACCTATTTCAGCTGCATGCTGCTACGACGGTATGTTCAGCATTCATCCGTAGAAATTCAGCTCATTTTATTACCTGTAGATGTTATTTACTTTTGCAGCAAAGCTTTCATAAATAACAAAGTAATAATTTTGATACAAAATGAAACAGCTTTGCATTTATTTTTGAAAACAAAACATACAAACACTTCAATAAATATAATTCTTACCTAAGTGAATCTTTCTTCTTAAAAACACTTTCGGATAAACATGTTAGAAATTTGTTTGTAAAGGTTAAAATCATCTTAATTTAGTGACCCCCTACTTATTTTAACTTCACGTATTGCTATAAATGTATCTTCAGCATTCATTCGTAGGAATTCAGCTCATTTTTCATCTATAGATGTTATTCACTTTCGCAACAAAGCTTTCTTAGATAAGAGAGTAACCAAAGCGCATTTTTATTCTTAACATCAATTTCGGTCAGATAAACATTTAAAAAAGTTGTTTGTAAAGGTTAAAGTCATTTTACTTTAGTGGCCCCTACATATTTTAAAGGGCTGCATTGCTATAATTGTATCTTCAGTATTCATCCGTAGGAATTCAGCTCATTTTCATCTATAGACGTTATTCACTTTTGATACAAAGCTTTGTTAGATAAGAGGTAACGGAAGTGCATCTTCGTTCTTAAAAACAATTTCGGTCGGATAAACATCTCAGAAGCTTTTTGTAAAGGTTAAAATCATCTTAATTTAGTGACCCCTACTTATTTTAACTCCACGTATTGCTATAAGCGTATCTTCAGCATTCACCCGTAGGAATTCAGCTCATTTTTAATCTATAGATGTTATTCAGTTTCACAACAAAGCTTTCATAAATAAGAAAGTAACAATTTTAATACAAAATGAAACAGCTTTGAATTCATTTTTTAAAAAAACGATAAAAACTCTTCAATATATTTCATCTATATCTTAGAGCATCTTTCTTCTTAGAAATACTTTCAGTCTGATAAACACCTTAGAAATTTGTTATGAAATGTTAACACTAGAACCGCGGAGCGGGTCAATTTGACCCAAAACGATGTTTAATTTATCACCACGCGATAAGTATCGATTGAAAAAACAATTCCTTTTATGACTTTTAATATTTTAAGGTGAACAACAATTTACCAATTTTAAAAATTCGTAACATAAATATTTTTTCGATTATTAACACTTATACCTAGAACAGCGGAGCGGGTCAATTTGACCCGTAAGAAATGTTAATGCGCAAATAACGAAAAACAGATGTAATTTTTCGAACTGTAACTGTAAAATACTTCTACCCCACCCTAGAATTCCTTAAATGGACTGTACCAGAATGGGGAATAGTGAAGGTTTTTCAGTCAAGGTCTTTATATTAGGTTTGAAACACGAACTACGTTCGAATGCAGTGAAAAATTACTGCGAATATTTAGAAGACTTTTTGAAGTTGTTTTTATTCTGTAATTAGTATATGTATAAAAACTATGTCACAACACTGTAATCTTGCTGTTCAGGAAGCTTTAGAATATTTAAAACAATTCTCTGAAAAGGATTCAGAAGGTTCGGAAAAAGAAGGTTTCTCAAGATTCGATTTTGAGTAGTGAGGATGAATACCTGCCTGCTAATGAATAAAATTTGGATTCGGATGAAGAAAATTAAAGTGAAGATGACTCTGGCAATGCTCTAACAATCCCTGGTCCTTCTCATCGCAATACTGGAGATAATTTATCTGATAAAAAATAAAAATCAAACACTCCAAGAAAAGATACACACACGCAACGAAATTTTAAAAAGAAATCAACAATAACATTCAAAGTTGGAAATAATGAAGATGGCAAAGATGGGACAATTTGGAATGTCGCTCAATTAGGAACAAACGATAGAGGAAGAAAATCAAAGTGTAATATTTTGAAAGAAGTTGGGGGCCCAACACCACATGCTAAACGCAATGTTATCGACAACAGTCCTTCAAGTGCTTGGAGACTTTTTATAGATGAATGGATATTGAAACACATAAAGAAATGTACTGAAGATGAAGCTCATCGGCAGATTCAGGAAGGAGAATGGAATATAACATTAGAAGAAATAGATGCTTTTATATAAATTTTATATGCACGTGGTATATATTGTGCAAAAGGACTTGAACTGGATAGCTTGTGGTCAAAGGACTGAGGACTACCATTTTTACAAAATACAATGTCAAGAGACCAATTTCGTGAAATAATGGGATTTTTACGCTTATAAATAAAATAAACAAGATCAAAGCGTCTAGAGACAGACAAATTTGCCCTTATTTCGGTTATCTGGAATCATTTCAGGGAAAATTGAAAGACTAACTATACACCAGGTCCTAATGTAACTCTAGATGAACAGTTATTTCCTACTAAAGCTAGGTGTAGGTTTAACCAATACATGCCAAACAAACCAGATAAGTGTGGAATCAAGTTCTGGTTGGCTGCAGATTTGACTCAAAATATCTGATAAATGGATTCCCGTATGTTGGAAAAGATAACCAAAGTCCATCCAACGTTTCTCTTTCTGAACATGTAGTGCTGCGACTAATAAGTCCATATGAGAACAAAGGTAGAAATGTCACTACGAACAACTATTTCACGACACTGAAGCTTGCAGAGGCATTGAAATCCAAAAACACTAGCCTTGTAGGAACTGTAAAACTCTCATGAAGAGAAATATTAGTCTCTGTAAAAATGTTAAAATCCACATTGTATTCGACTACGGTACTAACCCATAAAGACATGAGTCAAACTGTTTATCAAGTTAAAAAAGATAAAAATCTTTTGTTGCTAAGTAGTCTCCATCCAAACGTAGAAATTGCAGATAACCCAAAAAAAACTACCTGATACCATCGCTTTCTATAACGCAACTAAATACGGTGTGGACGTGATTGAACAAATGACAAGGAAATTTACAGTCAAGTCTGCTTCACGTAGGTGGCCGGTGCAGGTTTTTTTGTAATATTTTGGACCTTGCTGTAATCAATGCCTGGGTTTTATATAAAGCTTAACTGGAAAATCTATTAGTAGACGGCAATTCATTCAAGACTTGGTTGAAGAATTGCGAGAAAAGTTTGTACTCTTCCGACATAAAAAGGTGGCAAAAAGAGCATGTGAAGCAACCAATGAAAACGACGGACAACCAAAAATTAAGCGTAAACGAGTCCGATGCCAAATTTCGAAATGTGAAAATAAAACTCTAGATATCTGTTCAAAATGTAAAAGCACCCATCTGTGGAAAATGTACAAAACTTATTAATCAGTTTTGTACAAAATGCATAAAATAAATTGGATTTTATAATCTGTAAAACTAAGTACTGATAAAATTTTTAGTAACTGATAAAATTTTTAATATTTAAATTTTTTGAAATTATGTCTAAACATATTAAAAAGAGATACTCTTTTTTTCCATTGAAATTAAGAAATTTAAGTCATATTTTTTTAAAGAGACATGTTATTATACTCAAGGACATAAAATTTTAAATAATACAATTTTGTAAAAACTAAGTTAATTTCTCTTGATTTATATAAATTATTTAATGTAAATTCTGAGACATATTGATTATTATTTAAAAAATGTTTTAGTTAAATAAATTAAGCGCTTGTGCATATTTTATAAGTTTACAATCTAGGGTCAAAATGACCCGCTCCGCGGTTCTAGGTATATCGAAAGTCCCGCGGTTCTAGTGTTAAAGTTCTCTTGTAAGCTGTGTATAGGAGTTTCAGACTGTCGTCCAAAAAATATATATTTTACCATTAATTATATCGTTTTCTTTAGACAGCCATATCGTTCATATGCTTTCATTCCAACAATGTCACGTGACAGAAGTATATGATTAATAGCCAGGAGCAGAAAAGAGATAGGAAAAGTGTTTTATGGATGCTTTTTAGTGCCTCAAAATATGGCATAAAATGACCTACTGCCATTGGGAACACCAATCATTCATCTAAATTTTTCTGGATGTTCATACATATATATCGAGAATTTTTTCCCAAGGCTTTCTATTCCAGCTTGTTCTTTTAAACCAGCCGACTATCTTATTAATAATGAGCCATCAAAACAAATATTTTTTAAAAAAATTAATGTTGCACTGTAGATATTGTTATATTTTTCTTTTTGTGACCGACAAGTCATAAAAAAAGAGTCTGAAGCTAAAAAATAAAAACTTGCATTGTAAATATTTTAGTAATGCTTTGTTCTCACTAGATATTTTTTAAACATATTTTTTTTTAAAAGAAATAATTTATTTCAAATTATTTTCACTATCAACCTAAACTGCACTTTGATTTCAAATATCTCAACTATGTTTTATCACCACTATATTTATTTTTAAGCAGAATAGAATTCTTTAACCCTTCAGCGGGCGCGCCAATTTTTGGAACACCAACAGGCGCGCGTGGCACAAAGTGCAACGTCTCTTTCAACCTTGATTATTCCTTTTGTAATAAACATTTTTTTCAAATTGAAAATAATAATTCTGCGTTTTATGATAAGTTATAAAATGTTTATAATATTGAGATATATTTATAATTAAAGGTGAAAGAATGCGGATAGAATCGCCTTATTTCAAAACCGTCCGGTTTATTGGATCGCAGGACAACTTACGAATGGATTTCTATTATGTCCAAAAACCTAAAAGACAATGAGATTTTCCATCTTCGTGATATGCGGGATACCGTGTAGTAGCTGCACATTGGATCGACTACATGGACGCCTGCTTTTGTCGTATTGTAATCCAGTATAATCGTTGGTTTACCACGGTTAAATCACGACTACCAATGAATGGAAAAGAATGCAAGGTTCAGAAAATCAGACCTGCATTAGAAAGGGTGTGGCTATAAATAGAAGTTGATTATAACATTCAAACCTTACATGTAAAAAGAAATCATTCAAAATTATGAAAATGTTGCCCTCTGTAATAGGGCGCGCCCGCTAAAGGGTTAAACAGAACATAATTATTATAAATTTCTCTTCAAATTTAACTTAATCACTAAAAATGGTCTCTACAATAATAAACGCATATAAACTAAAGAAAGACAAAATATCCTATATTTTAGTTTTACTGAACATTTTTGAATTTTAATCTTTAACCTTTTAAACACAGACTTCAATATACGAGTACTTGTTTAGTCTCGTATTTCATCTTTGAATGTCTCGTCTTTGATTTGCGCTGTCTGGATTTATATTATGCGCGGCAGTGAAAAGGCTATTTACTTAAGTTTTATATTACAGCCTTTAAGTACTGTGAACAAAATAAATTTCAAATCTGGCAACTATAGTAGTGACTTATCATTAAGGCTGAAAACTATTACGGAATAATTGGTTTACTGCAGAAAAGTACGCACTCGATATATTTTTAAATATTAGTGTTAACTAATCAACCTATTGTAAGATAAGTCGAGTAATATAATTTAACGGTTTAATAAATATTTACAGGCTTAAGTAATATAAATTTCTGCTCTCTAATATTTGTTTACCAATTATTCATATAGTCGGTAAGGGAAACTTGACTATTGTTAATGATTAGTTTGCTTTTAATACAGTTAATGATTTAAACTATACTCACTTAAAAAAAGTATTTTTTTCATATGAAACTTAAGTTTTTTAAGATATAAGTCAAAGTATCGGTACATATTTATTATAATTGATATTCTTAACTTTGAAGTATTTCTCCCAAATTTACTAATTCATGATTACATTTAATAGTATGATAATTACCTTATCATCTAAATCTATAAAGAGTACATTAAAGAAATAATTTTTATTATAATCTTTCATCATTGTCGGTTTTAATATCTTAATCAGTAGAGTTGAAATTTCATTTTTTTTTCCGATGCGGAGGCACTTGTCGTCAGACATTCGCCTATACTAATCTGCAATTTTTATTGCCCATTTTATTGTGGGGGCACCCTATAGGCTGAAAGAATGGCCCCCTCTGAAGGGACGACACGAATGGAGGCAGTTTTCGTGGCGCGACGCCGGGATTCGATCCGAGCACCTTCAGCACCGAAAACCAGCGCGCTGTACCACTGGGCTGCCACAAGCCTAATTTCAGAAATATGATACAACTTTTAATGTTTAGATTTGATCATACACATAGAATCTGATGTTAAATTTTCATTCTGCATCAAGTAAGAATGTTTTTTTTCTTTTTAAATGTAATGGCATTTAACATTTAATAATAGACTAGTGAATCAAATAAACTCTATTAATTTAATCTGGTCGTCATTGAACAGTAAAAAATAAATGAACATCAAAACTTTTTAAACTCAAAATATAGTCCTTTCATCAACATTTTTTAAAAATAATAATGTGTAATTGTCTTTTTTGCTTATTCAAAAATGCAACCTTTGTCAGAAAAGTTCCAAGACTTAGCTCGTAAAAAAATCATTTATTCAACTTAGCAACTTATTATACTAAGTCTTGTCTAAGTAATCCCCGTGACTGTCTCTGCACTATCTCTGGAAACCGTGGAAGCAAGTAGAGAAAACCTCTTGATAGCAATGTCCTCAAAGACGAAATCATCTGATTCCAGTTCTCTCCTTTCTCTTTGATTATCAAAAATTTCTATTGGTTTATTAAAAGTTCTTTCTGGGAAATTTATAAATACATGTGCTTTTTTTTCAGTTAGTCTGTGTCTATCTCTGTTATAGCTTGTATATGTTCGACCGACTTCAATTAGATGTTTATTTTACCGGTCCACGGAACTCTTAAGTTAGCGCATTTGCCTCTTTCATTCCAAGAGCCTTATTATAAAGAGTCACTCCAGGGGCGAGCGCGGGCCACAGTGAAGACGCCCTGGCTGGGCCACAGTTGTGGCGCATCCCAGCCACAGCAGTGACCCAGCCTAGCTTCCGTGTGGATTTGTCATGATTTTCATTTATTTATTGGGTTAAAATTTTGAATTTTTTTTATGGTTAACCATATAATTCGTAAACAAAATCGCATCATAAAACTTTTCATACAGTTCTTAAAAAAACTTAAAATTTAAATTTTTGTTAAAAAGTGTGGCAATTTAAAATCGTTATAACTCGAAATATTAGCTGTCGAATTTCAAAACTTTTTCATTCAATTAAACAGAAATATAAAAGTTTTAATTTTGATTCAGCGTTTTTTAAAATATTAAGTTTTAAAAAATAAAAATATTTAGAGTAAAATTTTTTTTAAAAATGATGTAACTTATTTTTTAAAATTCATATTTTCAAAAGTAAAATTTTTTTTTAAATTTCCTAAATCAAAATTTTAGCCTACAACGAGCTCAAACAACGTCAAAGGGTTTACCGAGTGAAGAATCAAGCCAAGGCTAGTAATGGGAACGGTGGCGCTGTGGAGTGACTTAGTATAAAAAGCTTCATAACAAACAATGGTCCGCTACCAAAGCCACAGTCGCGACCTGTAGCTGTGACCCACAGCTGTGGCTCAGTATAATAAGCTCCATAGGATTGCATGTATCACTTAGAGTGGCTTGTCTGAGCGTCTGAAGTTGTGGCACGCGTTCGCACGCGAGTGGCTCTGTAGAATAAGGTCCTAAGGTAAACGCACCAGTAATGGTCCTGTTAAGAGAAAAATTGAAGTAAATCTGAATTTTCACAGCTATAGATAAAGCAAACTGGTCCATATTTTTACCTGTCATTTTAATAATGGGCCATCTACTTAATCTGTTATTGAACAAAAATCAATTCTACAATATCATAAAATTGGAAAGAAAAGGAACTAAAAACATGATGTATATTTTTGAACCGATTTATTCATTTTATAACTACAGTACAACTACACTAAATATATAAAAACTGAAATATAAATTTATTAATTTAAACATCTAACATTAAATTTACTTAAAAATTGTGGTTAATGTTGCCGGTGATGTACCGTTTTACTTGTCACAGCTGGTATGTTGATGCAAATATTGACATTTCCGAAAAAATAATTTGTACCAGTTCACGGGCTAGCCCAATACAGGGACAGTGAAACAATTCGTGATCCCATGATGGGACACGCTATTTTGACAATGGAATCTAAGTTTTTTGTCATTTAATCACTGTAAAATTTGAATCATACATACTATCGTAATGAATATTAGTTTAAATCAATAAACAGGCATTATAGTACTTATATAATTTTTTTTTAAATTCACTTACCTTAACAGATTTCTTAAGCAGACGTTAAAACAAACAAACATTTTCTTCTCTCTAGCAGAATACACCTTACACTTCGCACAAAGTAAAGGAATGAACTGAATTCCAATTCTAAGGGATCGTCGCAGGTAGTAGCCAATGACCCTCACCCCTTCCAGTGCCTAAGGTAACAATAGACCCTTAATTTCTCGACATTTATAAAGGGTGGTCCATTATAGGGACATGGCTCATTATAGGTGCATTTACCTTAACACTTCTCAGCAGATCTGTCACAGCGGCTTGGATTGCTGCCGATATCTTCATAACGTTTCCCTCTGACTTGACGACAAGTCAGGTTACTATGGTGAATGTGGTAGAGCAGGGATACAAGAGGAGTTTTCAATGGCATAATGAAGAACCTAATGTTAAACCTGTGCTTCGACTCCACGTCCACTCTCGTCACCTCCAACTAAATTCTCCAACAAGCAGAATAATGGGTTGCTAAGCCCAGCCCTGCCACCTAGTGAGTTTACATGCAAGGACTTCCAAGGCCATGTGTATCCAGAACACACTAGCTGGTACCCCCCAAAACACGACGACTGGATAGTGAATAAATGTACTAATACAGAAATTATGCTCCAACGCATCATTGCAAAATGTTGAAGATCATAATAATAATAAGGGAGAAATGCACTTCAAAAAATGACTGTTGAACCCAATAAAAAGAAATGCGGTTGCTCAACAGCGCGAAATAAACAATGTAAGTCAGGTTTAATGCTATATCTCGCAAATATACTTTAAAATAAAAATGGCAGAGAGAGTGCTAGAGAAATTCCCGGAATAAACAAATTTACGGGGTCATGCGGCCTCGCATTAAGGTGAAAGCCAGATTTAAACATGTAACTGGGCATGCACAGAAACAAATGAATGTGTTTATGCGGCCTCGTGTTAAGGTAAGTATCTAAAGACATATTTAAACATGACACTGAGCAGCATGCGCAGAAAACAAGTTTTAATTGTAAATTATCTTCATTAGTAGAAATTACAGTTACAAAATCCAAATTTGACACATCTTGAGAATAAAATCTTTCGTTTAAGGCGAATGTGAAGACAATGGATGCTGTAGTTTTCTCTCACGGACATTCCAAAGAATCGGCCTAGAGAGATATCAGGTGACTGAATTGTGATGACCCAGTTCTTGTGTTTGAACATCGCAGTTGTGACGACTTCCGGCAGCACTGGAGTTGCATACGACTTCTCGACAACAATTATCTCGACCACAAACGAACAATTATCTTACGAACGATTAATGTAAATTTTGACGGACGCATCTCTCATCCCGGGATGTAAAATGACTTTTTTCTAATGCAGGCTTAGAACACTGTACATTGTTTACTGAACATTGTTCTGTTAGCTGTTCTGTTAGCTCATTCCTCCTTTTATATGTTTTTATTGTCTAGTACAGAGGTCGGGCAACCTTTTTTACTAGAAGGGCATATTTCAGAAAAGCGGGATTTCGGCGGGCACCACTGGGGGAAGAGGAGGAGGGGGGAGGTAATACTGAAACATGAAAATATTAATGCGGCATAAATTTTTAATACATAAATTCAAATTATTATTTAAACAAACCAATCTCAAAATTTGTAATTAATGCGATATTTAACATTGCAAATCTGCGGCCAACTCGTCGTAAGTGGCACATAAATCCCCATTTCTCATGCATGAATCCCCATTTCTCAGGCATTGGTACAAATGAGTGTCAGTGAGGTTTTGATTTTAAGTATTTCCTACTGGAAAATCAAGATTCACAAGCATATGTCCACGCGCAAAGAGAGTTCAATTTCAGAGCAGAAAAAACAAGCTGACTCACAATAGCTGCGTTTACATGGGCAACAATAATACCCGGGATTTACCCGCTAATAGGGAAAACCTTCGAAGTCCGTTTACATGGGACCACATTTTCACCCTGCTTTTACCCGTCTTACCGGAAGTAAAGGCCGTCACATGATTCGGCGGAAGTGATCCTCATACACCATCATTCCTTGTAAATCACGTTATGGGTTCGATCCCAGCCGGTGTCATACTTTTCCAAATTCACTGTATTGCTATTTTTAGCTTTCCATCTTCGAACTCCGCATTTATCTCGTTACGAAGTGTATGGTCCTGGGGAAGGCCTTTTTTTTCCAATTGTTGTTCTTTTGACCTCGTATTCTTAAATTTTAAAAATAACAACAACAAAAAAATCATAAAACTTTAAAAATCCAAAAAGATTGAAAAACTTACAAAAATATTTTTTGTATTCTTATGATATCTGCTTTTCTGGGCCTCTTAATATTATTACTTTTTTGTTTTCCGTGAATCATTAGTCTTATCTAATTTTTCTTCTAAATTTTCTTAACTTGTAACTCTATATTTTTTCTGTTAAAAATTAACTTTTTTGTTTTAATTTAACTTTACTATTAATTTTTTTTCTTTTACCTTAATATTTTAATTCATTACTTAAAATTTTAACTACTGAGCACTCCCACCTTGATTACATATATCTTGCTTAGAGGAGATAAAGTCGACATGACCAATGCACTCCTCTTCTAAAACACAATTACGTCTGCGTCTATTTGTTACTTAAATGCAGCACGTGTCAGTCGCTGTTGACAATTATAGAACGTTTATGATTGTTTTCTGTTGTTTTTAAAAATAAATTTTGAAAATAGATAGGAAAAAAGGAATATAAGAACTAGAAGATTGATGCGGATATTAGATATAATCGTACGATCTATGGCTTCATCGCTAAATTTAGTTTTTCCACAACAAAGAATGTGGGCAAAATTACGAAGCTCTGTTTGGTGGGAAGAAATTGTTTTAAATTCCTGAAGTAATAAAGACTGGAAAGAAAATTTTCCAATCGATAGGTGCATTTTTTTAAATTATAAGATTAATTGTAAGATACTTATTGTTTTAATAAATCCTTTTATAAAATCAAAATGTAATTTTGATTTCAATTTTGTTTCAATAATTTTTAGTCATGTATAAATAAAAAAATCATAAATAGATATAAATAAATTTTTATCTGTGAATTCTAAAATAATTAATTTATAAATAAATTTTAATGTTACGTTTAATTATTGATTATACTTATTAAATTTATTAATTTTACCATAACACTTTAAATGAAAATGTTATTGAAATTTTATTGAAATGAAATTTTATTTCTTATTTTACATACCAGATGGCAGTACCATTCTATTTATAATGTAATTGGGGATGTTTTTTTTTTTTAAACTATATGGGCAGAAATAAATGAAATCCTCCGGAAGAAAATAGGCACTTTTCTACTGTTTTCTTGAAAATTATGCGATCGTTAAGGGGTTCCAGATCCTTCCATCGATCATTTAGCTGCATTTTCATGGATTCACACAAGTTCAAACCCGCCATGTTATTTACTCCCAGCTTCGAAATGCATCATGGGTAATTAGCGGGTTTTATCCTGGGTCGAAGCAGGGTCGAAAATCCACCCTGCATTTTTCCCTATCATAGGGAAAAAGTAAGAAACGACCCTGCTTTTACCCGGGTTTTTGGCACATGTAAACGGCACTATTGAGAGGAGACAACAAGCTGCTAAATTTTTGATTTTTACTATTTTTACTAAATTTTTACTCAATTTTTGGTTTTACTATTTTTACTAAAATTACTCATTACAACTACGAGAGTTTTGTGTTCAACTATCTAAAATTACTTAAATGCCAGAAATATCAAGAGCTGTCAGACAGGTAAAGTATTAAAAATTCAGTTATGTAACTTTTTTGAGAAAGTTCATATAAAAGTCCAATACTATTTTTTACTCACTGTTCAAGATTAGATTTAAATACTCTGACGTCTTAAGAAATTAGAAAAAATACACAAAAAATGTAAAAAAAAATGCTTTTTTATAAAAACCAAAGGACACAACTTAATTGTTTGTAAATTAATTACATAATTATAAGATACAATGTGTAAAAATGTATCTTACTTGTATAAAGAACTGTATCCCACAAAAATTACTATATGAAGCAATACACTTTTATACCGCATTCTGAATTGGATAATGTACGTAATATAAAAGGTTATCTATGAAACAATTGAATCTTCGCATATCTTTCGATGTTATTCGTGCATAAATCTTTCAAGAATCGTGAATTTATCTGAAAACATTTTTTGTACCCCCTCTTCCTTTTAATATTTATATCTATGATAATCAGTCTTGAAGTCATTATGAAGTTAACTAATGACGACTGCAATAAATCGAAAATTAATTCCGTAAAAAAATAATTAAACTAGTTAAACGCAACTGCACTTAAAGTATCATTAACTTTTTATTAAATACCTGAAGTTCCCCTGAAATTTCTGTGACCACAGTTCCAAAGGAAAATTACAATTTAGCTCAATTTATTTTCCGTTAATTAAACGATTTAAATATTTGTAATGCAATGAATGTTGTTATAGTTCTAAAAAATGACGCTCAGTGGTAATAATGTTGTCATTTACCAGCGGGCTAATAATGATGTTATTAAGGGAAATATTTATTGGAATGAAATTAAAATGGGCACGGAAATTTGTAAGGGTCGTTTGAAAATTCCTTGGAAAAATAATGAAATAGACAATTTTTTGAAAGAGTTATTTATTTTCCGACATGCTTTTGATTTGTTGTCAATGTCCCTTGAATGCAATCAGGTTCATATGGTCTTTGCAGAACGCGGCTCCTGTTTTCAATATTACCAAAAGGGTGGGATTCCGTCTTAGCTAGGTGCCACATTAATTTTGACAGAGCACCCATAGGGGGTGACATCTGGAGGCTCGTACCCTCTCCCACCCTCTCTGACCTCATTTACGGACTTTATGGTCTACGGATTTGACGTGCTTACATCCGGCCCATACACGGAGGTATTTAGTGGGAGTTTGTCGGGATTCAAACCGGGTACTCTCGGCGCCGAAATCTGACGTGTTACCATTCGAGCTCAATTTCACGATTTAAATGATCCAGTCAAACCGCATAAAATTCTCCGGTAAGTGTTATACCCTTTTTTCGGGTTACAAATAAAGATTGTGCCATGGATGTCAAAAAAAAAGAAGTGACCATGAGCTTTCAGACTGATGGTGGCAGGTGGTTTAACTGTTTCAGACCTCTTTTTCAATTCCTACTATTAGTTCACACTCTTCCTATATTTATATAACTTGTTCAAATTTTCAATCGTTATTAAAATACTTTTTATTCATCCACTCAAGTTCAAATACAGTTTTTTAAACTTGTAGTGGATGACACTTGATGTTAATACAGTTTTTCAAATATTAATTCATTAATTACATTTAATTAATTAATTTTAGTTTTATATGGGAGAAAAAAATTTCTCGGCAATAATGGTGTTCACAGAATCGGGCCAATATCAGTGCAATTCCCCGCCAAAAAGTAACTCAAATAAATTTTTTCTTTGTTGAACTAAGTAGGAATTGACTTAAAATTTTGTTTTATATATTACTTGTTTTACTGTGTTTTCTTTTCTGGCTGGTAGTGATGAATGCGTGTTTCACCAACCGTTACGAAACACCGCAAAAAACAACTCCAATTTGTGTTTCTAACTGTTCGCTCGTTCACATTTTTTATCGCTGTTCAGCAAACTCTGCCCCCAAATGGCCAACAGCATTCTAATATAGTCATATTCATTAAAAAAATAACCATGCACGCAATCGGATGAAAAGCCAGCAGCTCAAAAAATTCACACTCATTTAATCTTCTATCTCTCGTTATCATATTATTCACATTTCAATAATTTCCGTCGAAAATACCTTAATTAGAGACCAGAATGTTCAACGTGACTTTTGCCCATTCGGCTGCAAAGAAAATGACTACCAGTAAATCCTTTTAAGCAAAGGTTCAGATTGACAATAAAATTTATGGAACATCAGTTTGTCTCACAAGTAATGTTTTAGCAACACGCGAAACTCGTTTCCCGGCATTGTGTGAGCAATAACAAGAGTTGATCTACAAAATTGGCAATAAAAATATATGCATGCACACACACACACTCACACACACACACACACACACACACACACACACACACACACACACACACACACACACACACACACACACACACACACACACACACACACAAGTTGCTAATCGGAATTTTTGGGCAGTCCGTGAGAGAAAACTACTGCATCAATCTACTTAATATTAGTCTTAAACGAAAGATTGTAATCTGTAGATTTGTCAAATTTGGTTTTTGTAACCGCAATTTCTATTAATCAGCGATAATTTACAATTAAAAATTGATTTCTCCACATGTTCAAAGGCATGTTTAAATCTGTCTTTAGAAACTCACTGTTTTTGCGCATCCTCAGTGGCACGTTTTAATGACAAACACGTTTGTCATTAAAACGTGTCACTGAGCTCTCACAGCCATTCTTATTTTTATGATAATTATGTTTGTGAAATATAAAATTAAACCTCACGGAAATTGTTTATTTCGCGCTGTTTAACTAGCGATAATTTACAATAAAAAAAAATTGCTTTCTGCGCATGCTCAGTGACATTTTTAAATGTGGCTTTAGATACACAGTAAGCACGAGTCCGCTTAAACACATTAACTTGTTTTTGCGCATTATTATGATTTTCAACATTTGGCAATGATGTGTCGAGTATAATTTGTGTATTAGTATACATTTATTTACGTCATGTCTTGACGGCTATCAACTAGTATATATATATATATATATATATATATATATATATATATAACGTTTAATCCATTAAGTTATTTCTTTCGAAAAAAATGAACTAAAATAAATTGGAGAGTGTTTAAAAATGAGTATGATTTTGACAGGTATTCTCCCACACTGATAAAATGGAGGATCCCAGTATCGTTTAAAACATCTTGATATATATTTCCTTCCATTATTTCTCTCTTTGGCAATATAAAAGTAGGACTTTTTTCACGTATTCTGGTGGGCTCTTTTTAATGTTTAATTAAAGAATGCGCGAGAGAGTTTTATGAGATTTTTCGCTTTTGAATCTACGTTTTCTATAGAACTGCTGAGGAAAATTCTTTTTCAACACTTTGCATATTGTTTAATCGCGCGTCCATAAGCAGAATACCGATATTGCCAGGTAATGAAATAGAAATTTAAAGTAATTTTTTAAAACAATGATCACTAAAGTACATCGTTATATAAAAAAAACTACTTTTCATAATTAAATTTTCTATGCTATTCGAAAATTTAAATTATTTTCCCCTTCAATGTAAATCTTGTTGCTGTATGGCTTAAATAATCACTTTTCATTGGTCTACGTGCTGAAGAAATGTTTAACATTCCTGTAAAATTTAGTGTACTTGTAAAACGATAACTGTACCTCGCGTGCTCTGAATATATTTACTTTTTCAGTTCTTTGCATAAATTCGTAAAATCTCTTGATGAAACTTAAAATTTTATTTTGTATAAATTTCGTTAATCCATGCATGATGCACGTGCGTTAAGTCGAATATTAAACTTCCAGACACTCCAAAAATTTATAAAATCATGAAAGGTATAATAAGAGTTTTCTCGTAAGGTTTTTCGATTCTTAAAAGAAGGTTTAGAATTAAATTTATTTCTGGAATTGCTAAGATAATTTTATTACGGGAAAGATTTTTTGCATACTACTTACACTCTTCGTGGCATTATGGTTCAATTTTTAGTTTGCAGTCGATAGCTATGTGTTTACTCATCTGTCAGTGAAATGATTTAATTTGTATTTTTATGTCCTACTGTGTTCATGAGTGCCATCATTATGTATACACACCATTGGTCATCATCATGTGTAGTTATATAGTATAGTCATCATTGTGTATATTTTACATGCGGGAAATTGAGCGACAAAATGCTTGATCATAAATTTTACTGAACTGTTATTCCAAACTTCACTCTTCTAACAAAGCACAACCGCTTCTTTAAAACGAAATATATTTTGGAGGCGTGTTGCTGGTACTATTAAATATTTTAAAATTTCGGGTTTTATTTTTTTAAATAAAGGACTTCAAGTTTGAATACATTTACATTAACCCATTAAAAAACTGATAGGGGTAATAGTTATATAGACTGTGTAGTTATATAGTACTAGTTGGTACCCGTCAAAACATGACGGCTAGATAGTAAATAAATGCACTAATACCCAAATTATACTCAACATATCATTACCAAATGTTGAAATTCATAATAATGCGCAGAAACAAATTAATGTTTAAGCGGCCTCATTCTTAGTGAGTATCTAAATCCAGATTTAAAAATGTCACTGAGCATGCACAGAAAGCAAATTTTTAATTGTAAATTATCGCTCATTAAACAGCGCGAAATAAACAATTTCCATCCATTAATCTTATATTTCGCAAACATAATTATCATAAAATAAAAATGGCAGAGAGAGAGATCTAGAGAGACTCCTCGGCATTAAAACATGTCACTGTGAATGCGCAGAAACAGTGAGTTTATAAAGCCAGATTGAAGCATGCCACTCAGCATGCACAGAAATAAAATTTTAATTGTAAATTATAGCTGATTAATAAAAATTGCAGTTACAAAAACCAAATTTGACAAATCTACAGATTACAATCTTTCGTTTAAGTCAAAAATGAAGTAAATTGATGAAGTAGTTTTCTCTCACGGATTGCCCAAAAAGTCGGCTTAGCAACTTAAATATATAGATAGTCATCATTGTGTATATTATACATGCGGGTGATTAAACGACAAAATGCTTGATCATAAATTTTACTGAACTGTTATTCTATACTTCCCTCTTCTAACAAAGCACAGCCGCTTCTCTGCAACGAAATCTATTTTAGAGGCGTGTTGCTGGTACTATTATACCAGCAAGACGCCGCCAAAATAAAATGGACCATAGGCACTCTATGCAAGCAAACTTAACGTTTTAATTTAAACTACAACAGCAACAACAACAATAAAAAAAGTTTAAAGACTAACTCGAACAATTGCAAGAAAAACACAATTCAAAAATACAAAGCTATCAAATCAAAGCTACTGTGATGGTGCTTTCACACACATGCAGACATATCTGCAGTAAACACCCCTCGACTCCTCTTGACACATTTGTGGGTCGATTAGTCACGCTCCTCCCCTCAAGCGATGTATGAAGGAACACTAGAGTGTCTTCCAGATATTCCCCCATTTAGAACCCCTCCTCCGCCCAAGGTCACTCGTGTCTCTTTGATGATCTGTGCAAAAACCGCCCGATCGAGGGTTCGCTGCAGAGAGCTCTGCCCCATAAATCACTGGTTTCCTCCCAGAATACTGTACAGCGTAGATGTGTGTGGAAGCAGTATGAACAATCCTGCACGATACTGCGGTATGGCTTAATTGTTTTATAGTGTAATCCAGCAATGCATGGGCCTGATGCAGCTTTGCATACTGCTATGAAACAGGAACCGTGAATCGTCAGGTGGGACCCATAGTCAGAAATACGGGCACTATACTAGAAACGCCCTAATTAAAAAAAACTATATTATCCCCTAGGCCACATGCCAACATTCTTTCTCATTCACTGGACATTCCTCAACTATACACTCAGTGATGAGACCTCCACTTATATGAACATTAAAACAGCTCTCCCCATACCATATGGATACTCCATACACTTTAAGTAGTAATACTAACTTACAGTTTATATCTCTCGTTAGGGGTAGTCCAGGAATATGCAAAATCTGCCGAACATAACCGTGTGCATAACAAGAGATATTTATACATTCTGTTTGCTTGCATTTGCCAAGCAACCGATTGACGCAGCTGATAATGAACCATGAATGATATTTTCCCCCCTTTTTTTTCCCAGTCAATTAAGTAATCGATGAATTGTATCAAATAAATAGGTGTGCCAAAGGCCAATTGTATAAAGTAATTGACGGAAGTTATAGAGTGGTCGAAGAAATGTGCTCTCCGAAGACCACTCCCGGATATCCCACCGGGATATCTATGTACATAGAAAAAATGTATGCTATGTACTAAGAAAAAAATCGTATTTCCCTTTTCCTCTTCTTGCAGATTCTCGTGGTGGGAGGAGTCCAGATAACAGTTCGAGAACTCCACCCCCCTTAGGATTGACATTTTCAGGGATTGTAATGGTTCTTTCTCTATAGGGGGGTTAAGCGCTGCCCCCAAATTGTTTATTTAAAATATATTTTTGTCACCTATTTACAGGTACATAAATGCTGATTATCAAATAAAATAGGTATTGTCAGATAGCCTGAATTTTTCAGAAAAGCGCTACCGCATTCATTTTATAAATTTCGTCCACCAAAGAAATTTATGAGCGTTTAAAACACACTATAACAGATTTTTTTCCCGAATAATTTAAATTTTAAAATATTAATTGCATTTTTAATAAAAACGAAAATGGTACACAAATGTAAAATTTCTTTCTCTATGACGAAGTACAATTTTTAAAAAAATCTTTGATTCCAAGTCGGCAATCAGTGGACACATTTTCTCCATAGGTTAACATTGAGGTGAGCGAATCCAATGGGATTAGTACATAGCAGCCTTAATATTCAACAGCCAAACATCACGTGAAACTCGAAGGATTATAACCTTTTTCACTGCATGATGGTTGGTCATTGATGAAAAGATTGCATAATTCGGGAAACTCAGCTAAAGCAATGTTCTCCTTAATAATTTTGCTTAATAATTTTGCTGAATGGTGTGGTTGATCTCTGTGGGCATCATATTACTCAGAAATTTATACTACACTCTTGAAGACCGTGTACATACAGCGAACGATAGGTAATAAACGAAATTGCTCGCTAAATGTATACATAGCAACGAGCCCCACCGAACGCGTTGGTTTGCCTTTGGCGCGATTCGCTCCTTTGGCGGTACATCACAGGAAGTTTGTAACTCTTAGTTCGCCGGATGTGTACAGAACCTGGAGTTCAGATTGGATTATTTTTTACCATTTGCTTCTAAATTTAATTTTGAGTAGAAAATTTTAATTCCGTTGTCAGTTATCGGAAGCTGAATTACTCAGGATGGTATGGATTGGAGTCATACAATAATATCAATTCTCTACGTGAACTGAACTTTACAAGCTTCCGGTTTATTGATGTGGACGGCCAACGGAATATCAAGCCGAACGACTAATTAGTACGCTGAATACGAACCTATTTCTTCGTCACCCTCACTTTGCCATGGTTCGCTGTATGTGTACCCATGTTTAGCATTTTTAGGATGCAGTCATACCTAGAGAGAAAGGATAGATAACCTAACTTAAATCTTTGGAATAGAGAGCGAACAAGTCTTTTTACACTTTACTGAAATGTATCTCCAAAATCATTTGTTATTTATCAAAATGATAATATTTGGCGTTAAAATCTTCAGAGAAAAACATTTTCGGTAAGCCAGGTGCTCATGTAAAACCAGTAAGTGATTCTTTTTTTTATTTTTCTTCCTATTTTAACCACAGCTATGTGGGTTTTAATTCCAAATAGTATACTGGTGCAGCGTGTCCATATCTGGGCCGTGCGCCAATAAACCCAAACTAACCAACCAACCATCAAAATAGTATACATACTCCAAAGTTCTTCGAAATGTTTCTTATTTCTCATACTCTCATTCACTTTGCGTGGAAAATTAATTTTTTCTATAGTCTCTGGAGTTATCTTACGTCGGTAAGCAAGAACATTTGCTATAATGCAACAAGTAATATAAAAAAAAAAATTAAAGCAATTCCTACTTAAGTCAACAAAGAAAAATTTTATTTCAGTTACTTTTTGGCGGGGAATTGCACTGATATTGGCGCGATTCTGAGAACACCATTACTGCCGAGAATTTTTTTTCTCCCATATAAAACTAAAATTCATTTATTAAATTTAATTAATGAATTAATATTTGAAAAACTGTATAAACATCAATTGTCATCCACTACAAGTTTGAAAAATGTATTTGAACTTGAGTGGATGAATAAAAGGTATTTTATTAACGATTGAAAATTTGAACAAGATATATAAATATAGGGAGAGTGTGAACTAATAGTAGGAATTGAAAAAATAACTATTGGACTCTATCGATACATGTCTATAATCTATACTTTAAGATCTGTTTCATCATAAGCATTCCTTAAATATAATATATACGGCATACATCGCTTGTTCTATATCATTTACATTTTATTGATTATAATTAAATTTACAAATGAATGGATGTTCACGTATAATTTAACATGGTTTCTATTGGACGTTGCCCTCTAATTTTTACATTTTCTTATACACAAAATATAAAAATTAATTTAGCGGTATCCAATAAAAATAAAAATTCCATAACGATAAAAAGATACCTTAAGTTATTTTTCAGTTTTAAACCATTTTGCAATTGAATGTGGCAACAACATCCCACGCGCGTAAATAAAATTAATGAAAAATATCCCCCATACGTCCGTAATATGCAGTCAACGCGGAATATAAAAATTCATTTCTTGTTAAAATGCTGAAGAAAATGACGAAAAGGACTGACATCGCAGTAACGCATTAAAATGTAACAGCCAGAATGAATGTAGAAATTATGCTTAAAAGTCATATTAACATTTCCGTAATGGAAATTCTTTAAAATGTTACTTCAACAAGGCATACAAAAATGAGAGACATAGCAAAAGAAATACTTATACTGTGAACGAATAGGACCGCAATTCAATTCATTTAGATTTTATGTCTTCCGACATACCGGGAAAATGCCTCTTAACCACAAAACTCTAAATGTTTTATGTTACTCATTAAAATATAAAAGAAATGTAAAAACATGTCATCTTATGATTTATAAGAATTTTGTGGTTGCTTGTGTTTATTTTGAAGAGGAAAAGAAATGTGCACATACACTTACCCATACCTATATCATTGTAATTTATTTTAAATGTTTGAATGGTGTTTTCTTCTATGTGTTGTTTTGCGTGTTAATGGAAGTATATTTAATATTTTCATGACGGGCATTGATTTTTGGTCGCTTGTGTTTATACTGAAGAGGATAAGAAATATGCACGTATATTCACTAATACCAATTTTAGTGTCATTTATTTTGAAATGCTTGAGTGGTATTCTGTGCTCTATCAATGTGTATTACAGAAACAAATTCAATATTTTCATTCACACACATTCATTTTGTGGTTACTTGTGTTTATTTTGAAGAAGGAAAGAACTATGCGCTTATTCCCAATCCTATCTATAATCTCTATGTATAAAACAGTTCCGTAACTGGCTGACTGACTCACGGATAACGCACAGACCAAATCGCTGGAACTAAATGGCTGACATTTTGCATGGCAATTTTTTTTATAGTGTACGGGTGCCATGAGAAAGATTTTTAAAAAGTTCTTAGATTTTTTTAAATTAAAATTTTAATCTGTTTTTGCAAAATTTATTTTAAGTTTGCATTTAAAATAATAATCTGAGGGATATAAAATTTATATCACTTGAAAGGTCATAAAATTTTAGTTAAAATGAAATCTTTTTTGAATCTTTACCTTCATTTTCCGATTTTTGGTGAATTTTTAAATTTTTATTTTTAGAATTTAATTTATTAAATGCTGATCACTTGGTTTCTTTTCTTTTTGGCATACTTTAAACTAATATTGCGCCATGCATAAAAACGAAATAGACAAAAAAAAAATTCTTGCTAATGTGGCAGACGATTGGATATTATAAAAAAATATTAAATTACAGTAAAAGGTATGTTCCTCAAACTGCACTATATTAACTGTACTATATTCTTTATTATGTTCTATTAGGTTTAATTTGAAAATTTTCTTCTACATTGTGTTGTCTATAAAAATATCCAATACGATTTCTTTTATAAATATATTATTTTGATATTTTTACATCAATTGCATACATTGATCGTTGCATTTATTATATATATATATATACTAGCGGCCCGTCCCGACTTTGTCCGGGTTGAACAAAATATTATAGTAATAAAAATCCAGTTGATAGCCAATAAATTGTAAATATTTTTTTAGCTTAAAAATAACCTTAATAATACCTTAAATTAATATTACGTTAGTTAATAATTAAAGTTAATTTTTTAAAAGAAAAAGACGTGCCGGAGAACGGCCAGATTCGAACCACTAACGTCAGAACAGAAGCCCACCGCGATAGCACCACGTTAAGGATCGTTGAAGACACAAAAGCGGCATAAAAGCGGTATCTGATCGGCACAAAAAGCGGTAGAGGACAGTGGCGGTAACAATTGAGATTGTTAGGATTAAGCCCCTAACTTTATTTCTACTGATCAGATATACATAATGTATAACGTATGTCCATCTGAAATAATGTACCTTTCAAACAGTGAAAGAACTTTTAAAATAGGTGCCGTGGTTCTGGAGATTACCCTCCACGTACAAAATCGTTCTCTCTTTATATATAAGTATAGCTATAGATGATCAGATATACATAATATATAGCCTATGTCCATCTGGAATAATGTACCTTTCAAACAGTGAAAGAATTTTTCAAATAGGTACAGTGGTTCTGAAGATATACCCTCCTCGTACAAAATCGCTCTCTCTTTATATATAAGTATAGATAGCACCACGCTAAGGATCGTTGAAGACTTCGGCACAAAAAGCGGTAGAGGGCAGTAGCGGTAACAATGGAGATTGTTAGGATTAAGCCCCTAACTTTATTTCTACTGATCAGATATACATAATATATAGCCTATGTCCATCTGGAATAATGTACCTTTCAAACAGTGAAAGAATTTTTCAAATAGGTACAGTGGTTCTGAAGATATACCCTCCTCGTACAAAATCGCTCTCTCTTTATATATAAGTATAGATAGCACCACGCTAAGGATCGTTGAAGACTTCGGCACAAAAAGCGGTAGAGGGCAGTAGCGGTAACAATGGAGATTGTTAGGATTAAGCCCCTAACTTTATTTCTACTGATCAGATATACATAATATATAGCCTATGTCCATCTGGAATAATGTACCTTTCAAACAGGGAAAGAATTTTTCAAATAGGTGCAGTGGTTCTGAAGATTACCCTCCACGTACAAAATCGCTCTCTCTTTATATATAAGTATAGATAGATTATAGAAGTATAGATACACATTGGTATCTCAAAATTAGAGTAAGAGATGAAATAAAAATACAAAAATAAAAAAAGGATTTTAAGTAAAGAAAGTTTTTATAATTATTTTAAGCACCTAAAATACTATTCAAATTAATATTACGTTACTTAATAATTGTGTGCATGGCCGCCATCTTGGTTTTTTTTTGCGCCAACTTGGCAATTTTACCGTGTTTTGAGGAGTGAAAAAAATCTCGCCAATGTGTTTTAAACGGTGTTTTCAAAACGCTGGACTTTGAATTTTTTTAGCTTTTTTAATAAAAACCACCTGTTTAAATTATGAAACTTAGAAAATTTTTTGAAAAATCATTTAAACGTTGGACTTTGATTTATTTTTGGGTTTTTGATAAAAACCACTTTTTTGAAAAAATCATTCTCAAATATTGGAAATTTTGGGTTTTTCTTTTAGCTTTTTTAATAAAAACGACCTTTTTAAATTGTGAAACTTAGAAATATTTTTGAAAAATCATTTAATCGTTGGACTGAGATTTTTTTGTCATTTTTAATTAAAAACTACCTTTTCAAATTATGATCCATATGAAAAATTTGGTCAAATGAATTTTACTTACAGATAAAATTTCAATGCCATCTATTCAGTTTGCCCTAACTCTTTGACTAATAGCAATGAATCACCAAAATATTATGCCAATATATTGTTAATTAGAAAAAAAATACAGCATTTTCGTACCACCTAAATAACTTGCAATTTAAAAGTTATCTAAAATTCAGCTTTGAAAAATGTAAAATAATTATGAACCCATAAATTTATGGTGAGTAACCATTGACCTTAACCAAATATTTGGTGCATAGAATAAAATCGGGACAAGGATTATTTGACCATTTATCCTGCTGTGTTGGAAATAAGAAAAAAACCCCTTTTCCTAAACCAATAACTTAACCTTAACTAACTTTTTAACTTAGGTTCCTGGGGAGAGAGAAGTTGAACTTCAGTTATTTAAATTTATTTGTAATCCACTACAACTTGGAATTATAAAATACAGTAACCACCGCTTATAGTGATCACTGGTTATAAGAATCAACCGTTTATAAGAATCAATATCGCGAAAACAAAAACAAATGAATTATTCCCATGTTAAAATTTTCGCTTTAAAGAATCAATCCACCGGTTTTAAGAATCAGTTTACACTCTTCGCTTTACTTCCATTTTTCCAAAAAACCTACTTAAACCCTCAAAAGGCACGAAGTTCGTTCTTTTTTTTAAAGAAAGATTGATAAGATGGGATGGAATATAGTCGTAAAATTCACCCCTTTCTTTATTAGACATAACATAATCGTTTCCCCTTAAACGCTTTACCACAACACTGTCCTATTAGCTTGACCCGGGGGCAACTTTACCCGTCCGAGTAAATCTTCGTCTGAGACTATAAGTATTGAAAGAGGTATAAACAGCCTTCTGAAAACTTCATTACGTCAAACTACAGTAGAAAACTTTTTCTTGCTCCCTTCCTGTAGTTGAAATGTTAAAACTGTTAAGCAGGTATGTTGTAACTTGTAACAAATGTTGTATTTTTTTCTTCTCTTACTATAATCATGTGTATCTACTTATAGGTCTAAAAATTAAGTTTTATTTTTAAAACTATAAAAAAAATTTTAATAAAAGATAGTTAATGTAAATTAAAGAGTATTTTATGGTAAATTATCTAATATATGTATATATAGGTGTGTGTGTTCCAGTCCAAAAACCTAAAATTCGGTTATAAGAATCAACCGCTTATAAGAATCAAAAACAGTAATAACAAACGTGATTCTTATAAGCGGAAATCACTGTATTTTAAAATATATTGTATTTAAAATGTATACTGTATTTTACATTTTACGAAAAAATGATGGCAGATAATTTTTACTTCAAATAAATGAAATGGTGTATCATTATAGTATACTAATTGACAATCGATAAACAAAATTAAAAGCAACTTAAATTTAATAAGTTAACGAAAAACTGATAATGGATTCAAAAATTTTCAACAAAAAGACTCTTAGTTTTAAAAATAATTTACTCTTTTGAGTATAGTCAATTTGACTCAGATTTCCAGGTCAAGGCCAAGATCTGACCTAAAATTAATATACTGTAATTAAAAGATCACATCAGAAATAACTGTTTGATCTTAAAATTAGAGAATTTGACATTGGGTTATTTTTACCAGAACGCAATAATTATCGCCATGCGAAATGCGCCAAACCCTGGCGGAAAAAATCCAAGATGGCGGCCGTGCACACAAATCTATAGTATCCCCTCTAACTTTATTTCTACTGATCAGATATGCATAATATATAGCCTATGTCCATCTGGAATAATGTACCTTTCAAACAGTGAAAGAATTTTTCAAATAGGTGCAGTGGTTCCGGAGATTACCCTCCACGTACAAAATCCGCTCTCTCTTTATATATTAGTATAGATATATATATATATTGTATATATATTGGCACTAAGTGCATATATTGACCGTTCTACTTAATTTGACTATACACCGTAGCGAAGTACGGGTATTCAGCTAGTACTGGGATAAATTCAAAAGTTTGAATGATGTTTTTTCCTATCAGTTTTTTAATGGGTTAATGTAAATGTATTCAAACTTGAAGTCCTTTATTTAGAAAAATAAAACCCGTAATTTTTAAATATTTAAAAATAAATGGTCTTTTTTTTTCGAACAGCATTATACAGTTTGTATAAAACAGTAATTGAGACTTAATTTAATATACCGAAGTATAAAGTACCTGTATATTTCCAAATAAAGTAATTTTCTTTTTTCAACTAATAAAGTTGGCTTTTCTGGAAACAATGAAATCTGAGCACTTTGCTGTCGCCGGTGCACCCTGTATCTCGGAGATTAGATTAAGTTCTTTTGTTCAACCGTTAACGGCTAAGCCGTATACTATGAACTGGAGTAAAAGGCATACTATTGTTCTGTATTGAATCGCCATAAAAGGTGGAAAATCGTTTACGTACTGCATTAGCAACGTGAAAAGACTTATCACCTTCTTTTTTTTTCAATCAATACAAATCATAGAATTACTAGTGAAAAATGAGCTATTCTTCAGAATTACGGCAAAACGGTTCTATTATAAGACAGCAGGAGCCACGGAAAATTTTGTCATTTCCTTTAAAAATGTTTTATTTATGGTTAATGACACTTTTGTGCCCCATTCTTTTTCTTCACAGCGTCTTCTTCCTCGCTGAATCAGTTTATCATCTAAAATTCAAGGAGTCAGAATCTATTCCACTTACATGTCATTGAGATACATCCTTTGGAAAATATGTTATTGCCAATTTTACGTGTAATTCGAAGGAAGCGGTAAAACCGACAGGAAATGGGATTAGAAATGAAAACAGATTTGAATTTTCTAACGTGTACGCCCTTCGTTAATGGGTATCAAAATATAACCAACTAGCTGAATACCCGTGCTTCGCATTCAAATGAAATACTACTGTCAATGTATGAAATTAATTCCAAAGAAACAAATATAAATAAATATATTTATTATAAATACAATGTTAATGTATGCAATTAATGACAATATATATATATATATATATATATATATATATATATATATATATATATATATATATATATATATCGTAACGGATATTTTTATAGACCAAATAATGTAGAAGAAAATATTCAAATTAAATCTAATAGAACATACTAAAGAATATAGTACAGTTTGAGGAACATTTTTTTTACTGTATTTTAATATTTTTTTAGATAATGTCCAATCGTCTGCCACATTAGCAAGAATAAAAATATTCTTTTTTTTATCTATTTCGTTGTTATGCACGTGACGAAAAAATAGTCTAAAAATGAATCCTTAAAATTTCACCAAAAATCAGAAAATGGAGGTAAAGATTAAAACAAATTTCATTTTAAAGGAATTTTTATGATTTTTCTCGTGATATGAATTTTATAACCCTCAGATCATTATTTTAAATGAAAACTTTAAAAAGTTACAAAAACAGCTTAAAAAATTACTTTAAAAAAAGCCAAGAAGAATTTTTCAAAAATCTCTCTTAGTGCACCCCTACACTAGAAGAAGAATCGCCATGAAAAATTCCAGCCGTTTAGGTCTATTGGTTTGGTATGTGCGTTATATGTCAGTCAGTCAGTCAATCAGTTAGTTACGGAACTGTTTAACTGAACCTGGGACATTTTACGAGGCAGTTTATATCAATAGAGGAAGTTTATAAGTTCCCATGTTTTAACAGAAGGCTAATAATTATGAAATCATGCTATTTGGTAATTTTAATTTTTTGGTAATTTTTACTTATATGACAGACAAATTAATATTTGAATATGAAGTTACATGAGATTAAAAAAAAGGGCAGAAGGTATTTTTATTGTTATTATTAAAAGTAAATATATACCAAAAAATCAACGCTTCATTGATCTTTAAAATAGTTGATAAAAATTTGCTTAGTTCTTTTTGCTATCTTTTTCTTAACATTTTCGTAAATTAAAAAAAAAATGCGACCACCAAAAGATTTTAACTTGGGTAGAGTGGATTTTTTAAAGAAAGAGGGTCACGGTGGAAGAAAGTTTGCGCACACTCATCTAGACTATAACTACGGAAAGGTATCAAATTGCAATAAATTATTTTTAAAGTTCTACTAATGGACAATAAATAAAATTGTTCTTTTACTTCTTGGTTGATTGAATTTATTTCGTAATAGTTGTATTACCGAATCTCCTAGTTTAATCTAAGACATACTGGGAAACCTCAATGTGAATAGTTAGTTCATGATTTATAAGAATTCCAGAAATTACGACAAACCATATAATTTCTTCAGTTCTCGTAACTAACTTCGCATAATTATACATGCCGAAGTTTCCATACACAGCCACAAATACAGCATACATTAAGTTACCGCCACTATAGACATCAAGATAAAAAATTAAAGAAATGTTTGAATAATCTTTGTCCTGCAGTTTGCGTTCATAGGGTAAAAAAAACCTCCATGAGACTGATGACAAAAGAGAAGACTTCAGAACATTTAGTTTATTCCAAAGTGAATCTTTTTGAAATAAAAGAATTTAATATTGAGCAGCTCATTTGAAATTACATTAAAAACACTTATCATTGATTATATAAACTGCAAAAGACAGATATGTATGTATATATAAGTACATAGTAGCTGAATACCCGTGCTTCTCTACGGAGCACATTGAAATTAAACACAACGGTCAACGTATGCAATTAATGTAAATATATATATATATATATATATATATATATATATATATATATATATATATATATATATATATATATATATATATATATATATATATATACACACACTCAAGAGCCAAAACATTATGACCACCTGTCAATAACGAGTTGGCCCACATTTGGCGCGCAACACAGCTTCAACCCGCCTTGCAATGGATGCCACAAGTCCTTGGTAGATGGCCGGAGACAGATTGTACCAGATGTTTAAGCAACGGTCACGCAAATCCGAGATATTGCGAATTGGTGGTATTTGAACTCTGAGCTGCCGTCCTATGACATCCCAAATGAGTTCTATCGGATTGAGATCCGGTGAGTTAGGCGGCCAGGACATTAACTGGAATTCAGCATCATTTTCCTGGAACCACTCCAACAAAATTTTAGTCTTGTGACACGGGGCGTTGTCCTGTTGGAACATTCCATTTCCAGCTGGAAAAACAGAGGCCATGTAAGGGTGCAACTGGTCCGCAATGATGTTCAGATACCCTGTAGCATTCATGGTCTGCTCTACCACAACCACGGGTCCTAGTGACGCCCAACGAGAACGTCCCCCAAAGCATAATACCGCCACCACCGGCCTGTGTATGACCTACTGTACATTGAGGGAGCAACAGTTCGCCTGGAAGACGGCGTATCCTCACACGGCCATCGTCGTGATGAATGACAAACCGTGATTCATCTGACAAGGCAACTCTCTCTCAGTGATCCATGGACCAGTCGCGATGTTCCTGGGCCCAGCGCAGGCGCAGTTGGCGATGACGCTTGGTCAGCAAAGGCACACGAGTGGGACGTTTGCTGCGTAGCCCCATATCCAACAGTGTCCGCTGAACAGTGTGCTGCGATACTATTCTACTTGGCCCTGGATTGTATTGGGCTGTAAGCTAAGCCACTGTCTGGCTCCGGTTTTGCTTCACCATGCGAGACAGTCTCCGACGACCTTTTTCTTTTATAGCGTGTGGACGTCCAACACCATGTCGTCTACTGCTGGTTTCACCGTCATTCATCCACTTTGCATAAGTACTAACAACTGTAGGTCGCGAACAACCCACCAGTCGTGCAGTTTCGGAAATACTTGTTCCGAGCCTTCGAGCCATTACAATCTGCCCTTTATCGAAGTCGCTTAGATCCGCAGCCTTTCCCATCACACACAGAAGAAAGCGAAAGAATGATTCTTCAGACTCTCCAGCAGCAGTTAAATACCACTTCCACCTGATCACGTGCCTTCCACGTCATCCAGGCGAATTTATTGCAAAATATAGGGGTTGCCATAATGTTTTGGCTCTTGAGTGTATATATATATATATATATATATATATAAATACATAGATATATATATATATACATATATATATATATATACATATATATATATATATATATATATATATATATATATATATATATATATATATATATATATATATATATATATATATATATATATATATATTTATATTAAATAAAACTGCCAATGTTTGCAACTAATGCCAAAAGAAATATATAAAAATTCGTAATCGATATTTTTCTAGACAAAATAATGTAGAAGAAAATATTCAAATTAAATACAGAGGTCTATGTATGCAATTAATTTGTATGTTTAATATCCATAAAACATACTAATTTGAATTAAATTTCTAAAATACTTCCATCTCAATTTGTCTAGTAGTTAAATTTTATCTTTTATAGTATTTCAATATTTTTTTTTCAATGTATGTCGTTGTTATGCACTTTACGCAAAATTAATTTAAAGTATCGCAAAAAGAAAAGAAACCACGTGTTCAGCATTCAATAAATTAAATTCTAAAAATGAATCTTTAAAGATGCATCAAAAAACAGAAAAGTTGGGGTAAAGATTCGAAAAAGATTTGATTTTAAAGGAATTTTTATGATATTTTCGTGATATAAATTTTATAACCCTCAAATTATTATATTAAATGCATACTTTAAAAAATGCTACAAAAACAGCTTAAAAGTTTGCTTTAAAAAAAATCTAAGAAGAATTTTTCAAAAATCTTTCTTACTGCACTCCTACACTATAAGAAGAATCGTCATGCAAAATTTCAGCGGTTTGGTCTGTGCGTTATCTGTCGGTCAGTCTGTCAGTCAGTCAGTCAATAAGTCAGTTACGAAACTGTTTTATATATATATATGTATATACATATATATATATATATATATATATATATATATATATATATATATATGTATATATATATATATATATATATATATATATATATATATATATATATATATATATATATATATATATATATATATATATATTTCATTCCTTGATTTTTTTAGACTTCTCCATTACCTGTCATCTCATATTATCATAATATTCTCATTACTTCTTATGTACGGTACCGATTACTCCCACAAAAAACATAAAATTACACCCTTTCTGTATTTTGGCCTATCCTGATTAATTTTCTCCCAAATCTGTTTGCTTTGTGGATTCCCTGACTGAAATTTTAAGAAAGTCCCTTTTCAAAACAGAGATGTAGTTCTCCGTCGAATAAGTTAAGACAAAAATATCGTTACATTTTTCTTTCTGCCACTTGGGAAGCTGACAACTTACGGTTACCAGACAAATGACAAAAGAAGGAAATTAATTATCAAGTAGGAAGTGTTCTCGAACACATAAAAGAACTGTCCACGAAGAAGTATAGCTAGTGACAAAATTATGTTTTTGAATAAGTTTGGAAGGTTTCTTATTGGAGAAGCGAAGATAAGCATCTTAAGTTAATGCAAGGATTGCAAGTAAATGTGTGGGAAAACAGCTAATTACTTGGAAACGATCTCTGAAAGCCTATCGCGAAAAAAATGCTATTTTTAGGCTTGATTAAAACCCAACACATGCTGAGCAATTTTGCACTGCAGTTAATGGTACGGAAAAATCAAATTAAAGGTTGTATTTTGTAAACTAATGACAATAAAATGCCTTAGAATTTTTTAATTTGTGGTATGGCAAATAATTTAATTGTTGGAAAAGAAGTAATGAAGTCCTAGAAATCTTCACCAGACCATTCCTTTTGAGTCAGTTCCATCGACTTCAAGTAATTGAAATCATAGAATTATTAAATAAAGTTTCGGTACACAAACCAATAAGTTTTATTACGCTCAACTTGAAAACGAAATGCAATGTTTGCAACACTTAAAAATAATTTTTTTAATTTTTTTTGACTAAATAGGGAAGAAACTATTACATACTTTTATAATCTATTTTGAAAATAACTTTAAAATGCATGTTTAAATATCTTCATTATATAAGTAATTCTATGTTTCGAACTAAGCTGAATGGGTAGGTTCTATGATAAAAATTAAAACCATAACTGAAATTGTAAACAGAATTCATTGAAAGATTATAAAATACCTAGAATATCTGTCAAAGAAAAAAGAAATTTAAATGAGTAACCTGCCATCTCAGGTACTTTTAATTATATGTCCTCTAAATACTACCCCTTCCATCAAATCCACTTTCCTAGAAAACAGTGGTATCTTTCGCATAGTCATTAACTGGAGAGTTCTCCCTACTTTGGCTAACAGTGGTTTCCTAGAAAAAGGTAATCCGCGCCTAAGTCCTACTTCGTGTTTTACAAGATGCGGATCTATTTTTAGCGAGGGCTGTGAAATGTATGCTCAGATAAGTATAATCATCCCCATTATCATCGATGGTAAACAGCCTAATGTGAGCTAGGGCCTTTCTTAGAACATTCTACTATTCTTCTTTTCTCTGTTGGGCCAGGATCTTCTAGTTTGTTGCACGGATGTCTTTAAAATCAGTGTCTGCACAGTCACACCATCTATGTCTTGCTCATTCCCTTAGGTATCGTGCTATATGGTTTGTGAGTGAAAACTTTATAGTAGTTGTATAGACGAATGTTTGACGACAAGTGCCTCCGCTTTAAAAAAAAAGTTGAAGTAGAATCACTGTACAGTAAAAAAAGTTTGATCAAATTATTCGAAAGCATTTACTCTTAAAACTGTACTATCAATATTAAGAGACAAACCTCAAGTACTAAATGTTTCCCAGACATTTCATAAAATGATCCTTTTCAAATCTTTTAAGTATATCCATAATGATCGCTGTTCCATAAAGTAGTAGTTTCTAATGCGGAGACACTTTTCGTACTATTAACCGTGGTCATTTATTGACTATTCATTATCTGGGACCACCAAACTGGCGAGTCATCGTGGATCTCTGGTGCCACCTCAAAATAGGACTGATCACTGCCAAAGTAGATTTTTTGATTGAAAATGCCGTTTCAAAGGTGAATGGACACTTTAACATGAAGCAATATTCCTTGTTTGCTGTTCAGACAGACATTTTTCTTTCAGTAAATACTTCTTTTGAGGCACTCCTGTTTCATCATCGGTGTCAAGGACTCAAGCAAATGAATATGTACTGCAGTACGTAATCCAAAAGATAATCCGTCCTTCCCGAAGGTATACGGATGATTTTGAGAGACGACAAATTTCGCAATGGCAATCAGCTTGACTAGGATTATACAATACAATAAATACATGCAATGTTACACAATTATAAAAACCGAAACAAACAAACAACAAAATTATCAATGACCCAAAAAAGGGTAATGAAAGTCCATAAGGTCTTTCATCACAGCCAAAATGAATTTTCTACAATAATAGTCATTATAGAATTTATGTGGTGACCATTCAGTAATATCCCTCGGTAAACTCGACCGCAAATCTCTCCATGTTACACAATTAAATAAACAATGTTCTATTGTCTGGACCTCTCCGCATGCACAGATGTCACTCTTCCCAAAAAATCTTCTTTGATATGAGCCCACGCTTCCATGTTGAGTGATAGCTTGATTTATATAGAAATTCGATATTAATCTTTCTAAGGAAACATGAGGGTAGATTTTATGAACCGGCCTCCCCAATTCACTATCGGCCCACCTTTCTTGCCAGACTTTCATTCCATATGCCTTAATCTTTGCCTTTACTTGTTGCTTGGTCATTTTGTAGGTACCTTCAATTATGTCCAGTTCCGTGGCTTCTTTAGCCGCAGTGTCAACTTCCTCATTCTGTCTGATCCCGATATGTGCTTTTATCCAGTGGAAATGCACGACCACACCATTATTTTTGATCTTGTGTTTCAATTCCTCAATAATCTCACCCTTATATTCTAAGGACCCAAGAGCCTGCAAAGCACTCCTGGAATCGCTAAAGATGTCAATTTCCCTTAGACCTTTTTCCATAGCATCGTCTATTGCCATGGAAATGGCCGTAACCTCAGCACTGTATGATGTTGCGTTATCAGGGTTTCTTCTCAGTTTAGTATCGATCTTCTGACTCTCATTATACCTAATAAAGGCCGACCCAACTTTTCCGTTAATCTTGGAACAATCCGTAAAATATGTATTCTTCGCAAAGGGTTCTAGTCTATAAGACCAATTGAAGCTCATTATATCTTTTATTTTTCTGAGATTCCTGGATTTTAATTCACAAGTTTGGCTATTGAAGGATTCATTCCCCAACCAAATCTCGTCACCCTCATTATAGATCTTATACCACATCTTATCCATTTTCGCTTTTAAATCAAGGGGTAAACATCCCGCCAATATAGCTAGAGCCTCTGTCGATACGGTGCGATAACATTTTGTTATCATTAGCAGGAATGGCCTTTGCATCTGTCGTACCTTGGCATTCATCAAAGTCTTATCTTCATACCAGGCTTGAGCTCCATGTAACAAAATCTTTTCTACCACTCTCAAATATAGCTCTTTAATATTTTCGCCCTTAAGGCCCCAAGTCCTTTTATAAATTCCTTTAATACCATAAATGAACTTCAGGGTTTTTTCTCTAGTGATGGTTATATGTTTTATAAAATTCAACTTTTCATCGATATACACACCCAGATATTTCAATGCGTCGTTGTATCTAATATTTTTATTCTTTAATTTAATAGCTGGTTTCCTCGTAACCTCACCTTTATACGGTATGATGATATAATTGGATTTTTCGACACTAAAATCCATCATATTTTTCTGTGCCCATCCTGCACATTCTTCCAAAACGTTGTTTGCCAGCTCGGTAAATCTGTAAATTACACGACTTCTTAAAATGATGATAACATCATCAGCAAAGGCTTGAATTTTAATCCCATCTTCCCAAGTTTTTTCCAGTAGTTCGTTGATGATTAGCAGCCACAAAATTGGTCCCAACGAAGACCCCTGCGGCACGCCTATATTATAATTCCATTCAGTATTGTTTTTCATCCTTACAACTCTGTTATTTAAGTAATTCATTATCATGACTTGGAGCTGTTTGTCCACTTTAACCCTCCTCATTTCTTCCTTAATTCTACTGTGTCGCACCATATTAAACGCATTTTTTATATCAAGGGTAATCAGACAAGTATGGTACTTGTCTGCTTTATTCTTTTTAATTATTTTAATCATTTCAGTTAAGGCCTCAGTTACGCCACGATTTCTCCTGAAACCGTATTGAGTTTCCGATAGTATTTTATTGATTTCTAGATATTCTATTAATCTGTTTGTCAAAATTTTGTCCAAAACTTTACCTATTATGGGCAATAAACAAATAGGGCGATATGAAGTAGGATATGTTAGGTCCTTGCCTTCTTTTTGGAAGAATACCACAATCGTTCTTTTCCAATGACTAGGAAATTCTCTTTTCTCCCAGCATTTGTTGTATAAATCAACAAGATACCTCTCATCGATGTTATAAATCTCTTGTACTATACTAAGGGAGATGCCATCGTACCCAGGTGCTTTACTTGGATCCATATCCTGTAGCATTTTCTTAACTTCAGTTAGTTCAATCTGCTGTGCGTTGTCCCCCTCTGCATAATCTTGCGTGATGACTACGTCTTCCCTTTGAAAGTACTGAGCTGTTAATAAATAATCGACTTCGTCTTCATTATATTTTATATCTCCGTTTTGGTCTCTTATACCCTCGGCTTTTACTAACCTATCATTTCTATCTTTTATAATAGAGTATGCCCCGCCAAAAAGGTTCTTTACTGTGACCTTATCCAAAAACTCCTTAAATTTCGTTCTCTTGGCTTTTAACATTTCTTTACTATATTTAGCCCTTTCTGCTTTAAACATTAATTCGTATTCTTTCCTCTTGTCCGGGTCTCTGTCCTTCTGAAAACGCCTCCTCAACGCTCTCACCTTGCTTCTAATGACCGTTAGTTGAGGATTCCACCAATACGCGTTATTCTTCTTCCCTTTTGGTTTCCTTTTATGTTTATTACATAGCTCCTCCAGATCCTCTTCGAGTTCTTGTACACAGTCATTTACGTTTTTAAGTGTTAGACTGCTCCTCCATTTCCTTATGCTATTCCTTAGATCAATGCAAAAGTCCAACCAGTTCAAGTTGTTAATATCCCACCTCTTTCTATGGTTGTAAATTCCTTGCGTTTTTTCCATCGCTAAGTTAAATATTATGGCGTTATGATCAGTTAAGGAATTTATGTCCTCCACCCTCCAATTACTAATATTACCATCTTCCAGACCGAAAGTAATCGTCAAGTCCAACCATCCCAGCCCAAATGGGCCACGATAGGTCGGTTCACTGTCGGGATCATTATGTATAGTTCCATCATGCGCCATGACCATTCCCAATATAATTAGCCCACGTGCATCCGTGGGCCGTTGGCCCCAGACAGTTGACTTCGCATTCAAATCCCCCATTAAAATGATCTTCTCCCCGCTGAACTTAGTGATAATTTCTTTTAACTGACTTATATGGGGCTCAGTCCTATCCACATTTGCATCGCGTACCGGAGGAATATACATCGAAATTACAATAAATGTTGCCTTCATAGCATTGCATTTCACGGCTACTATATGTTCAGTTATATGTATTCTAACCGCTCTAATTCTTTTACTTAAAACAATTACAGCTTTTGAATTTGACTCCGAGTGCACCAGTTGAAGATCACCGGTAATACCGGCCACCCGATTTCGGGCCAAATAAGGCTCGTTGACTGAAGCAATATCCCAATTACAAGAAAGAAAGTCCACCGCGAACTGCGACGCGGCATTGTGCGACTTGTTAAGATTCAAATGAACGAAATTAAGAAAAAACTCGGAAGAGTTAGCCATAAAAAGTTAGAGATTTAATTCTCTCCACCTCGGTGCAGTAACTGTTGCACCTCTTATCGGTGGGTAAGTGTTTAACATCCTCTGTTGTTTTATTGAATTTATTGTATCTAACACAATTCGAAAAGCTAATTTCTGCCTCACAATTCTTCATCTCATGGCCATCTACGCCACATTTTTTGCAAGTTACTACTTTGGCACGACAATACTTAGCCGGATGCCCGAATCTCCAACAGTTAAAGCAGATACGTGGTCTTATGTACTCTCTATAACCATGGCATTCCCAGTCCAATTTTAATTTGGTCTTTCCCTTCAATCTTTTATAGGCTTCCCCACTTAATCCAAATATCCAGTTATATCCTCTATTCACTTTAAACTTCGTTATCACTTTTATATCGTCATTCTCTAATTCTTCATTATGTTCCTTAAGTTTCTCAACTATCTCTTCCTCTTTATATTCCCCTTGTACACTGTATAGTATTATCTGCGGTCTTCTTTTCTGTGGTGTTTCAGCTTTATATTCTGTGTTCAGGTCTTCTCTTGTTTTCACTTCCTCAATTATCTTGTTTATATCTTCTTCTCTCTCAACTCCTATGACGATTCCCCCTTTACTGATTTTCTTACACATGGTTATACCAACTTTCAGTTTACTTGGGTTAATATTATTTCGTATAGCCTCTTCAGTAAATTCCGATTTTTGTTCCTTTTTAGGGTATATTGTTACCACATATTTTTCGTTATTAAACCTCTTTCTAGATCTAGATCTAGAGCGATCCCTCTTTTTAACTTTTTCTGCGTATGTGCTTCCCATGTTTCTTTCCATCCCTTTTATAATTCCTCTCAAGTACTGAGTATGATTTTGTTGGTTCTTAAATGCATTAATTATTGTCGATATATCCCTTAATATCTCCTCCTTTCCCGCAGCCGAAATTTTCGGGGCAGTTAAAAGTTCAATTGCCCTTGCCTGACATTCCTTTACCACTTGTTCATTGTGTGTATACTGTCCCTCGTAATCTCTTTTCTCTCCTTCCATTATTTCTAATTCCAAATTTCTAAGTCCAAATCAACACAATTAAATACTTGTTGACATTCACAGTTAAATCTCTATACACTTAAATCACAATTCACCAAAATACACTTGTACACACTTATAAGCTGTCATATGACCACAATAACTAAATATCAATTTACGAAAATTCAGTAATAACAATATAATCCCAAAATATAACACCATAAACTTTTATCATACAATTAAACGTGTCCTACCTGGACCAAACGTACTAGCCGTCCATGGAATTCCCTAGAGTACCAAGCAAATATGCTACACACTATTTATAATTAGCGAAATATCAACTCGATCGCACGAAGCGACCTTCACAGTCCTTGAACTCCTTAAGTTTTCACCGGCGCGAGTAAATTCAGCTGCCTTTAAAGCGACCTTCAAACGCCCTTTAAAGGCATAAATCGAATTCGTCGATCTTTGGAGCGTCCTTCAGATGACTTTCACCGGCGCAGATAGAAAACCCAGCTTGTGCGGATTACAGTACGCGACTAGGCTTCCTCAATCCCCGTAGGAGACTGCATCGCCTACCGCAGACATCCACTCCCTACGCCGCTTAGGCCCAAGTTCACTGAACTTTTTATCAAAGTTTTGATAATTCGATAAATATTTGTCTCACTGTTATAAAATTTATATCGACGTAAACCACAAAACTCAGGCTAACCAACTAAACACAATTTAAGCACAAAAAAGCAAAATTACAGTTAAAAACTCCAACTTTAGCAGGAGCGTCGAAAACACACGGCCATCATCGTTCGCTGTCGTTGCCATATCCACTGCAGTACGTAAAGCGAATATCTTCTCACAAAATCGTTATCATCGTTATTTTGTGCAATAAAATATTGCAAATGGATACTCCCATGCAAATGGAAGGGTATTGACGAAGAGCCTAAAATGATGGGGCAAACGCAGCCACGATAATTATAACAGTCCCTGAGTAAGGGTATCTTATAATAATTGCATTAGCTGCTTAAGCCCTGAGCTGAATGTAATTCAGTATTTCCGTATTTGCTGATCCGTGACTCTTCACATCATTTACAGAACGTGGTGAGGGCTCGTTAATTGAGTACATGCGTCAAATCATCCGTAACTGTTCATATTAATTCTGATGTTCTATTTGACCGTTTCACAGATAACGGAACAATCACTGCTCTTGTCAGATCACTCAATAGAGAAATTAAACTCGAACTAAACCAGATTGCAGCATTCACTTGCGTAGGATCCGCTTAATTACTGCACGTGGGAATATCAATTAAAGAAGGAAAAAAGTGTTTAGGGACGTTTCATGTTCTATTCATGAGAGGAGTGTAATTAGTATTAAGTCATAACTCCTTTTTAACGATCATTATCGTATTATGGTAATAACACATATCATGTTCGGAGCAATTCAAGTTAGATCTATTTCGAACAATAAGGTTCCGATTTGAATAATAAATGTATTAAGCGATGGGGATTGTATATTGATTTTACGTATTAAAGTACTGTTCACAAGTAAAATATATTTACAAATAAAATGATTGAAGTTTCATATCTGCCATTACTATTGTATTTTATTTTGTTGACATATATAACTAAATTATCCAAATTAAATAATTAATTTATTTTTTCCCTTGAGTCCGAACATTTTAGTGGATAACAAATCTACAAATGCAAAAAAATTATTTCGTAACTGTTTAATTTATAGATTTAAGTGTCTGTAAAGGAAAAGAACCGAAAACTAAATATTTTAAAAGATGTTTTAGTGTTTATTATAAAATTTAAACTTTTTTCTGAAACTTTCACTTAATAATTGACATTGACTGAACAAAATTTTAATGGTAGAAGCTGCACAATATATGGAATTTATACTCATTTTATGCAACAACACTCCTTATATAAGTAAGGAGAATGGCTTATATTAAAGCTACACGTTACATAACCGTTTCATTTTTTCGCTTTCTATATACTTTTGACTTATGATAATTCTAGTTTTCTCGGCGAATTTATCATCAGTTATGTGACTTCTTAAAGCTTTACAAAGTTCTGGCCCAGAACAACCTAGTGGTTAGTGTGTCAGGATTCGGGACTGATAATGATTAGAATCCAGACGAAAAGGCACAGAATGCTTTCGTGTCTGCGCCGGGTGTCCGTACATTGATTATGTAGATCATAAAGTCCATGCCGGGGATTTGTAGGGGATGGAAGGAGGGTGCAAGTGTCCAGATGTCATCCCTAAAGTTGCTTTGTCTAAATCGTAGCTGCAACAGATTCACTCGGAAGGATTCAACCCCAGGATTCCAGGCCTGTCTGGTGCATTCGAGGCTTTACAAAGCTCGTTGTTCAGCTTTTAATGGTTGACTGACTTATCTATATATATAAAAAAGTTCCGTAACTGACTGACTCACTGACATACAACGCACAGACAAAACAGCTGGACCTAAAGGGCTGAAATTTTGCATGGCGATTCTTCTTATGGTGTAGGGGTGCACTAAGAAAGATTTTTGAAAAATTCTTAGATTTTTTAAAATTTAACTTTTAAGCTGTTTTAGTAACTTTTTTTTAGTTTGCATTTAAAATAATAATTTGGGAGTTGTAAAATTTATATCACGAGAAAGATCGTAAAAATTCCTTTAAAATGAGATCTTTTTCGAATCTTTACCTGCATTTTCTGATTTTTGGTGATTTTTTAAAGATTAATTTTTAGAATTTAATTTATTAAATGCTTATCATGGTATTTTTTTTCTGGTACAATAAATAAATTTATCGTCACGTGCATAACAACTAAATAGACAAAAAAAATTTTTTTTGCTAATGCGGCAGACGATTGGATATTATCCAAAAAAATATTTAAATACAGTAAAAGATATTATGTTCCTCAAACTGTACTATATTAACTGTACTATATTCTTTAATATTTCCTATTACATTTAATTTGAATATTTTCTTCTACATTATTTTGTCTATAAAAATATCTTACGATTTTTTATAAACATATATTTTTGTTTTTCTACATCAATTGTATACATTGATCGTCGTATTTATTATCCATAAAAATATATTTATTTTATTTTGGCATCAATTGCATACATTGACCGTTGTATTTAATTTGAATGTACTCCGTAGCGAAGTACGGGTTTTCAGCTAGTTCTGCATAAATATAATGCTGCATGGTTTTAAATTAAGAATTAAATGCCCGAATCAAAATAATATTTATCAATACAAGCAAAATATTAAATGCATGGAATTTAGTGGAGAAATGCGGTCAAAAGATAGCACAACATTTTTAGATTAAGTTTGATTTATACTTCAATTAGGGGGGGAAATATTTTCTTATTACTTTTGTGATAATTTTTACTCTTACAAAAAAATAGTTCTTTTCCTCGACAGGACAGTAAAAAAGATAGACAAAATTTTAAAAAAAACAGAAAAGTATCTCTCGAGAGAAGCTCAATCAAGATTTTTTTTTTTGAAGAGATAAAACTTTCAAATGAATTTTTCTGAAAACTTGCAATTTCAGATTCCGTGCTATGGCATTAGGGTAACTATAAGAAATAATATTTTAGATTGTTTTGCTTTAGTTTGTACGAGTCGCTGATTAAGAATTTTTCTCTTATGCTAATACATAATTTTTGTAAAGTCAAATAGCTCTTTACCTTAAGGATGTTCCTAAATTTAAGGCATGGAGGCAAATATTCAACATTTACAAAACAATCCAATTTTAAATAATTCTTTCGACTTTTATGTTTCAAGAATCTTTCCACCTGGGGAAATTTTGGAAGTTGTAGGATTTTTTTAGCGCAAAATACACAATAGGCACTCCTTGCCTATTGTGTATTTTCCGCACACGTAGATGTGCTGAAAACGTGTGCATTGAAATTCAGAAATTAGAGAATACAGAGCTGCAAAGCAAAAGCGTAAGTATATAAATATATAGCAGATAAAAATAATTTTTAAAAGCATTCTGACTTTTTAGTAAAATCCCTACTGAAAGCTACAGTATCCAGGAGATAAAATGGATTTTATAACTTTAAAAAAAAATTATGCCACCTGATCCAAACAACTCCAAATGATCTATAGAGGTCAGCGGGAAGAAGATTGAGGCTCCAGTTTGAAACCACAAGGTTCCAAGGATTCCAACTTAGACAGGTGCCACCACCATTTTGAGCGAGCAGCCCCAGGAACGACATAGGACGGGGGAGTTGGGAAGGCAGGGGTTCGTGCCTTCTCCAACTCTCTCTGACCTCATACAAGGACTTTCGGGTCTACGAATTGAACGTGCCCATATAAGGCTTAAACACGAAGGTATTTAATGGCTGTTGTTGGAATTGAAATCGAGCAGCCCCGGTGCCGAAAGCAGGCGCGCTGCTTCTTCGCTCAAAAATATTTTACTTAGAAAACATAAAATGAAACATAGTATTGACGAATAGAAGTCAAAACAGCGCAACTACGAGCGATAGGATTTTAATAGTGGCAACGATGTTGAGAGCCCACACGCAGCAGAATACAGGAAAATAGCTTACACCACATGTACGTCACATGCCTGCCTTACTTCAGGGCGAATGTGATCTCCCCACAAATATCACACGCCTGCACAGTGACAAGATGAACACAGCTATGTTTTAGTTACCGGTCAGTCGTGCGAAATAATTTGTTGCATCACAGTGATGGAAGGAAAATACTTGTGCACTAACTGTGCATGATATGTTTGCTCGCTGGGGAGTGCTTTACGATCCCCCCCCCTATTCCCTGGACTTAAGGGGACTCACGACTCTTAAGTCGAGAAAATAAGGCATATTTTCATATATTTTGACTCTTTGTAACTATTTCAATTTACTCCCAATTTTTTCCAAATTTTATGTATATGATAAATTGATATATTTATTTTAAAAACAAATTTCCAAGTCTCAAAATAATTTTAAATATTTTTTTAAATGCTTTAGATATACCTTCTTTTTTAAGCATTTTTTTATTGTATACTGGCTTGCGCGCAGAACTATGAAATTAATTTTACACTTAAATGTATAATTCCTGTTTTATAATTAAAATAATTAATTCAAAATACAATTGAACACAAAAAATTCAACATTAAAATATTTTTTCAATTTTTTTAAAACTGCTCAAAATATACTTAAAATTTCCTTAAATTTTTGCATTAATTTACACCTGAAAAAATAACAAAATGTGCAGTGATTGCAATAATTCTAGTTCAGACGAATAAAATAACATGATTGTGCGGTGATAAAAATTTCATGGAATTATGTTTCGTAGTTTTTGAGATATCAATTGCGGAATGATGCAAAATTACATTTTGAAAAAAATGAGTTTAAAACTGTTCTTACTATAAACTTGATCAGTAATTAAATATTTAGAATATCAATATCTCATGAACTAAGCGGAATATTTTCATGCGGTTTGCTTTATTTTATTCAGAAATGATCAGGCTTTAACATATATTTTTTTCAAAAAATCGAATGTTTTAAAGATTTAAGAGTAGAGAGTCCCCTTAAGACCCCGTGACTTTGATCTCATCCCCAAGATGAAGGAACCACTCCGTGAATTCAACCTGCAGACTGTAGACCGCTTCATTCGGAGAATCAACAGATCAGGTGCTGCCAACGGCATCCTGCACCTTTCGAGACGTTAGCAACCTTTGCTAAACAATGCCGGGTTACTACTTTGGAGGGCTGTAAATGTTTCATCCCTGTATCACTTCTGTATGCTTTGTGCATGCCTAGTTGCCACAAATAACGTTCCATCGTATGTATTTGCCAACGTAACAGACCTTGGGGAATATTATTACCGTGGATATTTAGACTAGTATAGATTATGATGGTCGATAAAAAGTAGGATTCTCCATGTGTTCTAGTGTTTAGAAATGCAGTATAACATAAACGATTAGATTCAAATTCAAACGTTTCTTTTAATATTGAAATATAACGTGTTTAATATCGTGGTATGGGTAGAGAATGAAATGCGAATATAAATCAACAAAATGCACGAATCTCTCTCTTTTTATAAATGACAATTGTATTCACCGAAGAAAGGCATTATCTACTATCAGATAATGAAAGGTGGGACTTTCAACAATGGCAATAATAGAAATAGCATCCCCACATTAAAGTCAAAACAACACAATTATTTGCTAATGCAACACATTATGGCAAGGTTGTTGCTCTGAATACTCCGACTGGAATAGATTATTATGGTCAATAAAAATAGAATTCAACAAAGAAATTGTATAGGGCGCAGTAGCCTGGTTGGCAAGGGACGCGAGCCAGTGACTTGCAAGTAGCTGGTTCGATGCCCAAAACCGCCGCGTTTGCGACAAAACCGCCGACGTATACACTAATAACGGCTGGTGCACGGAAAAAATCTGTCGTAGCTGAATGTCCTCCAAGTTCTCAAAATACCTCTGGAGGTGAGGGGTAAAGTGTTCGGGTCTTGTCTCTTGACTCGGTTCAAAATTACGGGATTGGTTCATAGGGGGGTAATGTTTGTCTGCCTATACGGTGCTCCCTTAAATAGCCAGAAATTCTGCGGTGCATATGGTGTTAGGATAATGTCCAATCACCTGCCGCATTGGAAAAAAAGAACAAAGAAAATATTGAAAAAGTTAAACACAATATACAAGTGCTTCCTCGAAAAGTTCTTCTTTGTTAAGGCTGCTGTGTACTAACCCTATTGGATGTGCTCATATCGATATTATCCTATGCAGAAAATGTATCCAAGGATTGCCGACTTGGATTGAGAGATTTTTTGTTTAGTTGTACTCCGTAATAAAGAAAGAAATTTGGCACCTTGAGGCAAAAATGCAAATAAAATTTTAAAATTTTAATGATTCGGGGGGGAAATCGGGTGTTGTATGTTTTAAACGCTCATCTATTTCTTTGGTGGACGAAATTTCTAAAATGAATCGTGTTGCAAGGTGCAGAAAAGTTCAGGCTATCTGGAAAAGCCATTTTTATTGGATTATCAGCATTTATGCAGCTGTCAATAAGAAACACATTTTCTCCATGGGTTAAAAGTGAGGTGAGCGAATTCCATAGAGTTAGTACACAGCAGACTTAATTCACTCAGATGAAATATATGAGTGTACTGTAAACATGAATTATTGTGGTAAATCGAGAAGTGGTAGACCCCATAGTAAGGGATAAAAATCTAAATACGCGAAATCTTAAAGAGATATAAACTGAAGGATAGGTTTTTGCTGCTTCAACTAAAACACTTGGGTAGAAAAAAAATAGTTGAATATTTTAAGGTTAAGTTTATTTGTACCGACTTCGGAGAAAACCAAAGTTGAAACAGTACAAAAAGTATTGTTTGAAGATAAAAAAAAAGATCGAAACAAACGCAGCAACAAAACAAATCACAGGAAAGAGCAACAAAAGGCAATCAAGGATGAATTAGAAAAAATCAAAACTATTAAAAAAGTGAACACTTTTGTAAAAACCTGATCACAAAGCGAGTACAATTAGGAAAAATCTTCGGAAGAAAAAAAAACAAATAAATAATGAAAACAAATAAATCAAAAATGAAGTAAAAAAGGCGAATTTAATCGTACAAATAAAAAGAATTTATTTTTTATTGTCTATTCTCGAAACAAATTTCTCCTTGTGTTTAAAAAGTTCTTTTTATTTCAACATTTTACGAGAGAATTAATTCGAATTAATTGGTAAAATACTTATATTAGGAAGTCTTGGTATGTTTAATGAAAGAAAATGTCATATTAGTATTTCAAGAAATATAATATTTGAATTATCTGGAACTAATTATTTGATCATTAGCATAAAAATTATTTATTCGTATTCAAGGAATATTAATTTGACTTTTGAAAATAGAAAATTCAAGGTAGTATGGAATAATTATAATTGGCATATAATGTAAGTGGCTAAGAATTACAATTTATATTATGGTCGCTGTTAAAACTATATATATATATATGTATATATATATATATATATATATATATATATATATATATATATATATATATATATATATATATATATATATGAGTATAAAATTACAACGTCATAAAGATTAAGTTAGAATTCCCTAACTTAATCTTTATGACGTTCGTATTTTAGAGCACATATGATTATTGTACTGTCAGACTGAATATCTTTATGATGAGCTTAGTTTTTGAAAGTGAAGATCTTTGCAAAGCCGACAGTTTCAAATAAACTTTGTTTGCATTGTAAAGTATTTTAAACAACAAACGGCTGCAGAAGCTTTTGGTTTGTTAATGCGGACCGAATTCCAACCCTTTGTTCGCCGTCGTTCGCTATACGTATACCCGCCATTACTTACTGTCTCATTTGCCCAAGAACACATGATATTAACTTGAATATCATGTACGTAACAACGTTAGACCTACTAAAGGCCTGTACAGAGAAATTTTCAAGATTTGTGTGAAGAGATTAGGAAACCTTTAGCTCATTTTGAAAAGTATTCATATATTAAACTTTCTCGAATTCAAGTGGATATTTAAGAAAATTAGACCCTAACATTCGTGTTATTACTGTCTAACGGAGACAAAAATCCTTACAAAGTTAGACAATAACCGAAAATTCATTGTAACTCAGTACATTATATATATATATATATGTGTATTGTAAGAATCCATTACGACCTTTCACAATAAATCACCCAGACAGCCGGACCTCCCACAGCAGGTGACCTGTGAAAAGTTCCATAGATCGGCGTCATGGTGTCTTGAAGCAGAGAATAGTTTTGCACCTAGCCGCCGCCCCTGGGAGGACGTAAACTAATGACTATTCCGACATGTACTAATGATTTTCTGATCAGATGATTTATAAGAGCCGACCACATGGCTTCGTCGTCAAGCGAATCACAGCCAACGAACATGACGTCACAAATTGAGCCAGCCAACCTAAAAATTTGCAGTCACGTGACCGGTAGCGCGAGTGCCAACGCCGGGAGAAGAAATCCAATTTTTAGAGCAGACTTGTCGAGACTCTCATCCAGAGAGCACCTTTCGTCTCAGAGGTCCTTGAGAGACCGATTTCGTCCTGAACTTAACTTTTCAGAGCAGCCCGCTCTAAGCTTCTCGTCAGCTAGATACTTCACCCTGAAGTATAACTATTTCAGAGCATCCTGCTCTACAGGCTTCTGTTAGCATGTTACTTCATCAAGAAGTTATCTTCATATTTCAGAGCAGCCCGCTCTATAAGCTTCTCGTTAGATAGAACTTTCCTTCCGAAGTTACTCTATTTTCAGAGCTGTATGCTCTAGAGGCTGTGTACCGACCTTATAGTTTCAGTTGTGACTATACTTGCCTACATCTTCTCATCGAAATTATTTGGCTATTAAGAAGGCCAGTTCCCGCTATGTCTAGAGGTAGATCAACAAATTTGCAAATAGTTTTAAAATTTTCCGACTTAAATTTAATTAAATTGTATTTTAATGAAGTAGACTGACTCTGAACATTTTTAGCTACCCGGAGACTATCACAATATATATATATATATATATATATATATATATATATATATATATTCATTTTGCTAAGTCCTTCCAACCACATTATGATTTCATGACTTCATAACGTGGAGAAGCATACACATGAAGTTGGAAGTAAAACCATTGCGGCTTGTTGACGCCGAATGAGATTGTTTAGGATTGTCAAAGTTAAAAATTTGAACTAATTGCAGAGCTCCAATCATTGAACACGTGATATTTCAAACCAATCACAGGCCATGTCAATAATCTCGAAGCCAACGTAGTAACGCAACGCAACGCTCTGGATCGTATATGAATAGTCTTTAAAGCAGTTTTGTTGCTGAACTTTTTGGAGGTCGTAACCATCAATGCTACGTGGAACTGTCCCACCCTGTCGAAATTGAAGGAGGCTATTGGGAAATAGCGGCATGGCTTTCTCACATCTGTCGTTCTCCTGTTAGATGACAATGCGATACCCCATTCGGCGATGGCAACGCAAAGCCATTTTGCAACTCTTGTTTGGGAGCGCCTTGACCATCCGCCATACAGTTTTGATCTCGCAACCAGTGACTTCCATCTGTCTCCGGCTTTGAAGAAGAATCTCGGCGGAAGGTGCTTTGGAAGCAATACTGAAGTCACACAAGCAGTTAAACTCTTCTTCCGTATGCAGAGGCCTGATTTTTTTTCCTGGCGGACTTTTTGAAGCTTCTAAAGCGCTATGACAAATGTCTCAACGTACTTGGTACAATTGTGGAAAAATAAAGTTACGTCTTATCTTTAGTGTCTCATTGTATTTTTTGTCTTTCATACACACCTCTGTCTACAGTCGCCAGGGGAAACTGATTTTCGGACTATCCTTCGTATATATATATATATATATATATATATATATATGCTCATTTTAAAAAGAAAATGAATCATTTAGTATAACATAATGTTAAAATGTACACTGGAAGCAGCTAATGTTGTCTTTTGTTTGCAATACGTGAAAGGAGTTATTTTTCCCGTAAACAAACAAAAAAAAAAATATTAACACATAATACTGAATTTTGATGCCTCTGCTATGTATCTGTTCCTAGATGCAATAAACTCCAACTGTTACAACATATTTTTGACCACAAAACCGGAAAAGGGATAATATTTAATCATTCCCAGATCTAATCTGTCCCACACTTTAAAAATTTTATACATTAGTTTTGCCATTGCAAGCATTTAATATATCATGGCTGTTTAAATCAAAAATTCCGTGAAGTGTTCCTAGCGGAATATCCATCACAAGCATCTCGAACTTTGCAAATAATCAATGCATTCGAGAGCGGCCATTCCAAACATAATAAACTTCGGAAAGATAACGTTAACACGAATTCATCACTTTTGCGTTAATGCTGATGTAATGAATTGCTTTGGCGTACAGAGAACTTCAACGATCATTCAAACGTAACATATTTCGAAAATGCCGTAAAGGACTTTGATACAGGGTTTCGTGAAACTTTAAAATAAAGTTCATTTCGGGGTAGAAAAGCATTATCTCAGGAAAACTGAAGCCATTCGGAAATACTTGTGGGTTGATTTAAATGAAAACAAAATAGCAACATGAATTCAGATAAACACATTATAATTTTGCACTTTTAAAATGATTATTTTATGTAACAGATCTTTTTGTTAGCTTGGCGGCATTCTGCGATAAGCGTAAAAGAAACATATGGTATATATATACAGTATATATATATATATATATATATATATATATATATATATGTTTGTGTACTAAATTTTACTAACCATAAACTAAATAATATAAACTTCAATAGTATATTTGATAAACTTCATGATATGTCTCCTATAAATGAAATAAAAATAAAACGTGCCTTTAAATATACTCTGCCTATGGGTAGACGTATATTTAACTATAATCAGGTTTCGAAAAAATTTTCTGAGTCAATAAATTTAACTTGTGTTTGTCATCTGCCCATTTACAATAGTTATTTAGATACGACACATGGTCATGTAATAACAGGCAATTTGGATATTGTGGAAGATGTTGCACTGCGAGAGTTAATGAATTTGGGAACTAAGTTTAGATTAACTAGTACTAATAATAATAAGAAAATAATAAGTTTCTTAAATGCTGATTTAGATAAATTTATTTACAAAATAGCAATTAATTACTCTCTACCTACAGAAGCATTCAACCCATGGAAAATTAATTTACTAAAACTAGTACAAGCTAAATTACCCAATAATAGTAATAACATTAATAATTCATATAAACACTTTAAAGCTGCTATTACAAAATTACAAGATAACTTTATAGTCACTTATGTAGATAAAGCAGCCAACAACTATGCTATAATTTGTAAAAAATATTTTGCCATATGTTTAAAAAAACAGCTAGAAAATAGTGATCTTTTTCAGCCATTAAAATAAACTACTAGTATTATTATTAAGAAAATCATAGCAAAATATAAATTACTAGGTATTTCATCTAACAATTATCTTTTTCCTTATATAACTTTAGTTCCTAAATTTCATAAAACACGTATTGCTTTTAGAGCAGTAACCTGTGGTCACAACACTTATGCTACAAAAGCAAGTAAATTATTATTAAAGTACCTTAAATTAATCTATAAAAGTATAAAATCTGGTGTTTGTGGTATAATTGATAATAGCTATAGTCTAATTAGAAAACTACAAACATTAGATAACTGTAAATATATTGTAACTTATGATTTTAAAGATCTATTTAATAATATTGATATAATTGATTTAAATAGAATAATCATAGTGTTAGTACAAAATAATATTCAATACTTAGGCAACGAAATTAAACTAACTCGTTTCAATAGGCTCCTAGAATTAGTAACTAAACATAATTACATAGTTCATAATAATAGTATATACTTACAGTCCAAAGGTGTACCACAAGGTGGTAATATTTCAAGTATGCTAGCTAATTTATACTTATATTAATTTGAAATTAATAATATAGAAAATAGCAATTACAATATATTTAGATATATAGATGATATAATAGTAATTAATAAAAGTAATAACCCTATAGACTTAAATTTTTGCCCTCCTAATTTGGAACTAATTAAAAGTAGCCATGATAATATTAATGTAAACTTTCTAGATATTAATATTAAATTAAGTACTCACAGTAAATTTACTTTTGACTTATACGACAAAAGATCTGACTATAATTTTAATATTGTTAAATTTCAAAATTATCTAACCTGTTTACATAAATCTGTTTTTAATAACATTATTGTAAATCAGTTAGTTCGTATAAATAGGCTATGTTCTAAAGACAATAGGATTAAGCATATTATAGACTTGAAAGCTGTGCTAACTCGTAATAATTACCCAGTAAGTCTTTCCAAAAACATAATTGGTTGTTTTTGTTTTAATGAATAGTTTGTTCCGTTGCATTAATATGTTAAACATAACAATAGGTTAAAATAGAAATAATAACTACTAAAAATAAAAATAAAAATCATAAGTAAAATAAAATAACAATAAAAATAACTCATAGTAGTAAAAATAATAAAAACCAAATAATAATTAAAGGATATTAGTCTTAAAATACGGTAACCTAAGTAAGTCTGTTACTGGGAATCCACTACGTCAATGGTTGCAAGTTTTATGACGTCAGTCATCTTGCCGTTACAAGTTCTTAACTTCCACTCTGACTAGTGCCAGGCTTGGTGTTCTTTGGTTAAGTACTTTTAATCAAACTTGATTCATTTATTAATCAATTCTTCTGTTAATAATGGATTGTACGGTGTCTGAGTGTGTTTATTTAATAGATCATACTCATCAGAAACAATCCATTGGTTTTTAGACAGTATTGACACCGCTGATGAAGAAATGCTGTCAAAAACCTTATTCATACTTTTAATTACTTGTTTGTTCCTCGCTGCAAGTAGCTTTAGAGCTATTACTGGTTTTCTCTTTCATCTTATTCTTATATATATATATATATATATATATATATATATATTCATCACTATTAATCACTCAGGAATAGAGATTATTTAGAAGGAAATTGTCTATATTTAAACGGTGAGGGGAAGAGTAAAACATATACCCCATGTAAAGTTTGTAAATGTTTTTCGTTGCTGTTCATTTAAACTCGAATTGCACATCGGTAGAGTCGTAGTAGGTCTGTTGTTGATGATGCTGTTTCTCATGGCTCCTGGCCGGAAGTGTTGTTTCCTCACGATCGAGCACTCTCCCACCCTTACACAGGACTGACCTTAAGAGAATCTCTCCAGTATACTGAATTAATTTGACCCTATCTGGCGCAGACACGGAAGTATTGAATGGCTCTTGTCAGGATTCGAACCGAGCCCCTCCTGACCGAATGCTGAAAGCTGATGTCCTACCACTAGATTTACCTCAGACCTATAATAAATCTATTTCAGTTTTAAAAGAAAAATGTTTAATGTCTGGAAAACGTTTATTACTAAAAATTTTGAGAACGGACGGAAAGTGATACATTTTACTAAGCCAGAAACAATTTAAAAGTGTTTCTTTTTTTTTAATTCTGGTAACTATCACTATGCCAACTACCAAAACTTGAATAAAAGCTGCGCACTAAAAAACTTGAAACTATACGATTTAATCTTATTAGACAATACATACGATTATCTCTCATATCGGTGTGACACAACTGAGCAATTCTGAAGTTCGTCCTTTACAAAATATTCTGAAATAAAATACTTTTATTTATTGTGCCAAATCAAATTATAGAAATTGTTATTTCATTTTAAAGAATAAAATAACACAATTCACATTTTGTAACATGATTATATTGTTTGATGTTTAAAGTCGATTTATCTCGGGGAATGAATTTCTTCTTGGTTTGCCATATTCAAAATCATATGACAAAATTTTTGCCCAAAGCTATCACTATGATTTTTTTTCACAGTGATACTTAATTGTCTCTCCTTTAATTTGTTTCGTCGGGATTGCTGATTTACAGTGTTAAAAGTGAAACGAAAATTAATGAAAAACTAACAGTATGATTGTTTTAGATTATTTACATACAGATCTAAATAAGAAAGGAATAAATATGTTCCTTAATTAAGTTTCTAGTCTCAAATATTTTATTTATTGCAATTATACGAGACTAAAAAACTTAATACATACGATACAGTGCTTAAAAAGTTAACACATGTAACTATATTTTATTATAATTATCGTGCTTTTCTTTAATTATTTGATATTAGCAAAATTGCTGAAGCAAAAGAAAAATGCTATTATATCTAAATGTTTGATAGAATTAAAACAGGAAATCCAGATCCTAATTAAAGTATATATATATATATATATATATATATATATATATATGCTAGGAAATAGAGGGATAGACTTTAATTTCTAAAATTGATTAAAATATTTTGCAAACTTTTGTTAGGAATTTATTTATTATAGAAATAACTTGAAAGTCATAAGCTACCCAACATAAATTATATGATTTGAGCAGAAGAATAACACAGGGCTAGAAAAAAAAATTTGTTTTGGTGCCTAGGATTTTAGAACTGATTTTAGCTATATTTGGGGTGCTGAATCTGAATATGAAATCAGTTTTTCTCTATCAGCTCTACTTTTTTAGATACAGTAAAACCTCGTTTATCCGGACTAACTGGGACCATAGGCAATCCGAACAATCGAAAATCCGGATAATCCGGGTAATATGGGTAATAAACAATACAAAATCCTTAACTAAGAAGACTTACTTTGTTTTGCAACAAAATTACATAGTATTGTTTACAAGACATCAAAAAATAAAATATTTTCACATCATTTCTTAACAAAGAATTCGTAAGTCTAGTGCAGTTTTCTTAAGCTCAAAAAAAATAATTCTATTACCATAATTTATTGTACAATCTATGCAGGAACTGTACATTGAATCAAACTAAAAGGCGAAAATTTGGCGTACTTGTAGTGACGTTCTTGCTATCACAGTTAAAAATTATTATCTTATGTGAACATTAAATAAAAATGTCTACAAATCTGATCTGGATTATCCGGAGATCCGGATGAACGAGAGCCGGATAAACGAGGTTTTAAATCCTTTTATCTATCAATATTTTTTTCTATTCTATACATTCAAGTATGGGTAATTTGTCCTCCTCGGAAACTGGCCTCCTGGAAAAAATTGGTCTTCCTGAATGTTTTTCAGATGATTGGCGCCTATTTATTGGCAGCTCAAAGCGAAGTTTGAAATGTATCCTTCTACACAATGAGAACAAATATGGTTCAATACCAATTGCTCACTGAACGAAAATGAAAGCAGAATATGACACCATAGCTTTGGTCTGGGAGAAGATAAAGTATCATGAACATCAATGGGTGATTTGTGTGGACTCAAAAATGGTAAATTTTCTCCTTGGATAGCAAAGTGACTACATCAAATATCTTACATCGTGTGCTCTGGGATAGCAGAGACAAATCACACCAGTGGGTTAGAAAAAAGTGGCCAAAGAGAGAAAACTTGGACGTTGGAGAAAAGAATGTCATTAACGACCCCTTAGTTGGACGAGAGAAAATCATCTTTTCTCCACTGCATAACAATCTGGGCCTAATGCAGCAGTTTGTAAAGGCTCTTGATATGAACGGATCATGCTTTGCATATATAGGGAAAATAATGCTTAAGACAACTCATTAAGGATCCTGCCTTCGTAAATTCCATGAATAAGGCTGAGCGAAAAGCCTGGACTTCATTTGTTGCAGTTGTCGGAAATTTTCTGGGTAGATGCAAAGCTGAAAACTATGTTGAACTGGTAAACGAGATGCTAAACAGTTTAAGATCCCTTGGGTGTAACATAAGCATTAAGGTGTGCTATTGACAAAGCCACTTGGACTATTTTTCTGAACATTTAGGAGACACCAGTGAGGAACAAGGGGAAAAATTTCACCAGGATATTAAAACTATGGAGGATTGCTACCAAGGAAGATGAGATACATGATGGCAGATTACTGCTGTAGTTTAAAAAGGGACTGTTCCAAAATACATTCAAGAATGTCACGGAAAAGAAGTTTCCGAAGTGATCAGTGACTAGTTGGTTTCATCAATGACATTTTCCTCTTTCTTGCTCTTTGTAATTAGATAAGTACAACTGCTATATTCTCTATGATTTTTATGTTCCTTTAACATTTAAAAAATATATATAATAATAACAAAAAATACCGTGTTTGGTTTTTTAAATTTGATCCATGGATTTAATTTAAAATGGTGTATTGCATACTTCACTAAAATATTATATCTTAGAAATTGGAGCTCCTAGGCAAAAACTAACGCCATATTTAAATTCAGGGCATCAAATTCATATGAAATCAGCTCCAAATATCCCGGAACCAAAACCACTGTTGCCCTGTGTAATTTTACTGGATAAAAGGAAAATTCATTGTTTTTTGGTAAATTACGTAGATTTGATTAGTTGCCATTTTCAAAAACTGTTTACGCAATAATTATTTTATTACGTTTGTTTTGACTTCTAGAAAGAAAAACCAAGATTTTGCCATTTACTGTACTTATTTATCAGAAACGTGACCAATGACTTTTGAAAAGGAGGAATCCCTCGCCGTATTTCAAAGAAAAATTTTGAGATTTGTCTTTCGTCGAGTTCAGATGAATAGTAAATTGGGTCGAACATCTAACCTGGAGCTCGGCCGATCGTATGAGGAGTCGTGTGTCATCAAACGCATCAAGACTCAAAAATTAAAGTGGTCTGGTCATTTACTGTAAATGAAGGAGGAGACAACCCTAACAAGAATATTTCTGGCCATGCCAAATGGTAAATGGCGTAGTAGATCTAACCTGGAGCTCTTTCGAGCGTATAAGGATCCTGATTGCATAAATTATCAAGACTCAAAGAAAAAAGTGAACTGGTCATTTAATACTAATAAAGGAGGAATGAAACGAAAGGAGAAAATTGCTGGTCAAGGCATTCGGTAGTTGTCACTTTAATCCCTGTCTTGATAAACTAATATTTCAGTGTAAAAATATTTTAGATTTATATGGGTGGCCCAAATTAAAGTTAGGCTTTTGGTTTTTACTGTAATGATTTATTGGTTGGAATATGAGAACATACAGGAAGTAATTGTGAAACATGAGCTACATATCCTTTACGGAAAGTCGCCTTGTCGCTCCAAGCAAGTGTTCCACCGCTTACTAGAATTTCGATACCCACAGGAAAGAATGAATGGGGTTGTCTGCAGAATTTGTCTTGAACAACGACCCGGACCTTTGCATCGTTAACAAATCGCAGCAGATCTTGACCATACGTATACACATCAGTATTACTACCATAAATTTCAGCTTCACTACCACATTCTGCCGTCCAAAACTGAATAACCGCTCACCGGGCCTGTTCGGATAGATCCGTGTCACGACCGTACGTAATAAACTTGCTCCAATACATTCAAACATACACTAACACTTTCCCGCGATAGCAGCTTTATTTCGTAATATAAAACGTCTCCTACTGGCTCTAACACAAAGTTCTGGGTATTTAGGGGACTCGCGACCCTTAAGTCGAGGAATTAAGGCATATTTTCATACTTTTTAACTTTTTGTAACTATTTCAATTGACTCCCAATTTTTCCAAATTTTATGTATATGATAAATTGATATATTTATTTTAATAAAAACATTTTCAACTCTAAAAATAACTTTAAATATATATATATATATTAAATGCTTTAGATACCTTGTTTTTTAAACATTTTTATTGTATACTGGCTTGCGCGCTGAACTATGAAATTAATTTTACACTTGAATGTGTAATTCCTGCTTTATATTTAAAATAAATAATTCAAAATAGAATTGAACATAAAACATTCAACATTAAAATATTTTTTCAATTTTTTTTTAAACTGCTCAAAGTATACTTAAATTTTTGCATTAATTTACCCCTGAAAAAAATAACAAAATATGCAGTGATTGCAATAATTCTAGTTCAGAAGCAATAAAATAACATGATTATGCAGTGATAAAAATTTCATGGAATTGTGTTTCATAGTTTTTGAGATATCAGTTGGTGAATGATGCAAAATTGCATTTTGAGAAAAATGAGTTTAAAATTTTTCTTGCCATAAACTTGATCAGTAATTAAATATTTAGAATATCAATATCTCCGGAACTAAGAGGAATATTTTCATGTTGTTTGCTGTATTTTGTTCAGAAATGATCAGTCTTTAACATATATATATATTTTTTAAAAATAGAATGTTTTAAAGATTTAAGGGTAGTGAGTCCCCTTAACCACTGCAGCTGAAACAAAAGTCTCACTTGCATATGGGTCATCTTCCTATTTCAGGCGTGCTGAAAATTTTCTCTATCACCATTTTTTGAGTATTCAAAATTTTCAAATACTTAGACGGACAGGTGACTACCCATTAAAATTGAACTATTTAGCTTTTAGCAGTTTTATTTCTAACTCTGCTGAAGGTTGTTTAATTTAATTATTTATAATTGCAGCAGTTTCCAACGAAATAATTAATACACCTTTAGACGCACTATTACGTAAAAGTTCAAATTTTAATTGCGCAACACTAATGAATTAAGGGTGTAGATCACGAAGTCTTCGAATAAATTAATCAAAAGATATGATTTTTGAATTTCTCACTAAAACGTTGTGAATTTTTTTCCCAATGCGACAGGCACTTGATTATTGAAGACACTGGCTCTATCAGCATTGCAAAATCCTGTTGGCTACTTTTTTATGGGATCACCATTTAGGTGAAGGCACTTGCTCCATCAGCATCGCAAAATCCTGTTGGCTACTTTTTTATGGGATCACCATTTAGGTGAAGGCACTTGCTCCATCAGCATCGCAAAATCCTGTTGGCTACTTTTTTATGGGATCACCATTTAGGTGAAGGCACTTGCTCCATCAGCATTGCAAAATCCTGTTGGCTACTTTTTTATGGGATCACCATTTAGGTGAACCAAAATTGCTTCCTATGAGGCGACAACACGTTAATGACCATCGAGACCTTTTACATTTCATTTCAACATGTTATTTGAGGAACTATATGTCTTGAGAGTGCTGTTGTTGAACTGTAAATTATTGACAGCTAATTGTAATATTCATACGCTAAAATAGGCTGCGCAAAATGTTGTACCTTCAGAAATATCTCGATATAGTATACATAAAAGGATTCGTGAGGCATTTTAAATTCAAAGTGTCCTATGACATAAATGAAACATTTAATTGCGATTGAAGCAGTTTCTTATTTTTTTCCCTGTCTCAAACCGTTCAAATTACTATGAACACATAAGTGATGAATATCCTTTAATTTTTTCTGTTACTATAGAATAGATTGAAAAAGTAATTTTTTATTAATTAATCAAACCGTTAGGATTGACATTTTGAGGGATTGTAATGGCTCTCTATCTATAGGGGGGTTAAGAGCTGCCCTCAAACTTTTTATTTCAAATATATTTTTTTCAACTATTTACAGGTACACAAATGCTGATAATGAAATAAAACTGGTATTGTCAGATAGCCTGAACTTTCCTGCAAAGAGTTATATGATTCATTTTATAAATTTCGTCCACCGAAGGAATTTATGAAAGTTTAAAACAGACTATACCAGATTTTCCCCGAATAATTTAAATTTTAAAATATTAATTGCATCTTTTTTCAAAAACGAAAAATGTACACAAATGTAAATTTTCTTTCTCTATGACGGAGTATAATTTTTTTTTTTAAATCTTTGAATCCAAGTCGGCAATCCGTGGACAAATTTTCTCCATAGGTTAACATTGATTTGAGCGAATCCAATGGGGTTAGTACATAGCAGCCTTAATTGATAATTATACCGAAAACATAAATTGTAACTCCTATTAAGTCCAACATATTCCATACTGATCATTTATGCAAATGCATCCACTACATACTTTAAAAGCAGTTTCCTGCGATCCTCATTTCAGTGTTTTAAATTATTCAAAATAATTTTAATTAAGCTATACACTAAGATATTGAACAAGTTTTTAAAACTGCTATATATATATATATATATATATATATATATATATATATATATATATGTGTGTGTGTGGGAGCGAGTTACTTTTAGCTGCTAGAGCGCCCTCCCACCACTTCCTGTTTGAAGACAAAATACGCCAGCTGGAAGTACGCTCTCGCGTAGGAGAAATTGCTTTGCTATAGTAGGAGCTAAGAAACCTCATTCCATTATATTATATGTTTAAGTGTCTTGTGTAGTGATAAAATGAACCCTGTGAGTGTGTATGAAGGCGTCGTTCCTCAGTTTCAGCACACCCCACAGGAAATTTGGGGGCCCGAGCCGGATGGACTAACGGCATCTTTGAAAACAGAAGTAAAGTGCCGGGTTGGACTAGCAGTGATACTTTGAAAGCAAAAGTAAGGTACAATTTTTATGAACATTATGAGCATGCTTAGTAATTTTAAAAATCAAGAATTGAGGGTAGTCGCGAAAGAGCTTGGCCAGACGGTACCAGCTGAAGCGAAAGTGGTAGAAATCAAAACTTTGATTGAAAGTTCTGACATTTTCAAAACAGACCCTGAATTTTTACGCGGTACTATAAAATCAATAGTGGAGGATGAAAAAGCTAAAACCGCTGCAGAGCAGTCACAAATTGAACTTCAAAAGACAAAATTAGCCCGACTCGAGAAGGAGATTGAGCTTCAAAGACTAAAACTACAGTCACCTAGTCCTAGTGAAACTTTAGATCGTTCTGTTCTTAGGGATTCTGAACCAGAATCAGATAATTTAGAGACTTTGATTAGAAGTGTCAAAACGTTAACAATTGCTGTCCCTCAGAAACCGGAAGCTCTGCATTTGTTTTTCAAGTCGCTTGAACAAGCTTTTAGTACCAAAAACGTACCCGTTAGGTTGGAATCGGAAGTACTAATTCACATATTAGGAGAAAAAGGTAACAATGTCCTAGCTTACGCTACCGAACAAGAAATTGCTGATTATGATAAATTAAAAGCATTAATTTAAAAATAATTTCAGCCAACGCCACGCGACTGTTAAATAATTTTAAAAATGCGGTGAGAGATCTTAATGAATCGCACGTTCAATTCTCTACGCGTTTAAGTGCGACTTTCGATTACTATTGCCAGATAAGGAAAGTTGATGATTTTAAGAAATTGTGTGATCTTATAGTTTCTGACAAATTGTATGAAACACTAGATTTTAAAACTAGGGAGCACATTAGTATTCGGGAAGGTAAAAAAATTTTAAGCCTAATGAATTAGGGAGAGAATGTGATTTATTTTATTCATCTAGAGGAAAGTCTTTAGATGAGGTCAATAATACGCGAGTGGATAGCACAGTAAACAAAAGGTCTAGCTTTAACAAAAACTATTCTAAAAAAGCACAATATAATTTTAAGGAATCACTGAGTAACCCTGTCGAGCGAATTTCCGAAAGAATCTGTTATGTGTGTGGTGGTAGAGGCGAATCATTTCATTTCGCTCGAAATTGTCCTAAACATTTCGAAAAAAGTGGATATCCATATAATAAACGGGAAAATATAGTATCAGGACTCAAAAGTAAATCGGATAGCACGGCCCAGAACGAGCTAGAATATATTGATTTATTCGTGGATGGGAAAAAATAAAGTGTTTAAAAGATTCAGGAAGTGAGCTGATTATTTTGAGAAAATCTCTCTTTCATGATAAACATTCTACTGGGGAATTGCAAATCCAAAGTTGTTTTGGTAATGTGATCTACGCTGACACGGCGAATTTTCAGTTTGATTTATTCGAGAGTGACGAGCGGGTTGGCCTTGAAGCGGTGATCTGTGCTGAACTTGTTGTGGAGGGGATATTTCCACCTAAATGTTTACAATTACTCAATAACTCCTGTGTAGGTGACACTGTGGTTTCGGAAAGCAGCAATAATTCTTTGCTTGTCTCGAGAGGCTTTTTGTCTTTCATTTCGGCAGCTGTAGAGCACACAGAGGTGAATTTAACACACGTTGTTGATAAGGGATTGCGTAATACTATTTCTGGTTTGATTAAAGAGTACACACCGCAGAAAAAGCCACGTGGCACAGATTTAAAAATGAATATCGTATTAAAAGATGACATACCTGTTTCTCAACGATCCAGGAGAATTCCTCTTGCAGAACAAAAAGTTGTCGATAAACAGATTGATGAATGGTTAAGGGAAGGGATTATTAAACTTTCCTGTTCGGACTATTCTTCGCCTATCGTTTTGTGTAAAAAAACGGGATGGAACTTCGCGGTTATGCGTGGATTTCAGGAAGTTAAATAAGAAAGTAGTTAAAGATTCATTCCTAATGGCTCAAGTGGGGGAAGTTTTAGATCATTTGGGTGAAGCAAAGGTCTTATCAACATTAGACTTGAAAAACTGTATTTTTCATGTTCCCCTGCAGGAACAATGCACGAAATATTTGGCTTTTATTACTCATGCTGGTCTTTACGAATTTTTGAAAGCTCCTTTTGGTTTGTCAACTTCCCCAAGTGTATTTCAGAGATTCATTTACAATGTGTTTAGGGAATTAACGCGGAATAACACTGTCGTTGTGTATATGGATGTCTTTATTATACCGGCATGTACTGAAGAAGAGGGTTTAGAGAAGTTGAAACGCGTTTTAAGAGAAGTCAAGGAGCACGGTTTGGAAATTAGTTTTTAAAAATGTCAGTTTTTAAAAAGAAAAATAGAATTTCTGGGGTATATTATTGAAGACGGTAAAACTTTGGCGGTTCAAAATTTTCAAGAGACCAAAACCTTAAATCCAATTCAGAGCTTCTTGGGTCTGACAGGATACTTCAGAAAATTTATTGCCAACTACTCTAAAATTTCCAAACCCCTGAGTGACCTCCTTCGTAACGGGGTAGAATTCAAATTCGGACTTGAACAAATTGAAGCATTTAACAGACTGAAGGAACTTTTGACGACAAGCCTTGTTCTTCACATTTTCAAACAAGGAGCCCCACTAGAGTTGTACACGGACGCAAGAAGTCATGGCTTCAGCTCCGTGTTGCTCCAAAAATCTGGTGATGGACAATTACACCCCATACACTTCATTAGCAAATAAACGACCCCCCAACAAGAAAAGCTATGCAGTTATGACCTTGAAGTTTTAGCTATAGTAGAAGCTCTAAAGAAATTCAGGAACTATCTTCTGGGGTCCAAAATCAAAATTATTACGGACTGTGATGCTTTTCAGTAGACTATGTTAAAAAAAGACCTAACTCCCAAGGTAGCAAGATGAGCTTTACGTCTTGAAGAGTTCACGAAGTCGTTCACAGATCTGGACAGAAAATGAAGCACGTTGAAGCGTTTAGTAGAAATGCGGTCATGATGATTACTCGTTCTCAGGGAGAAGTTTCCGATAAAATTGCAGCTGCGCAAAATAGTGATGAGCGCTTCCAGTTGTTAAAATCCTTAGTCGAGCAAGAACTCAAGGAAGACTACGCGGTAAAAAACGGTGTACTATACAAGTACGAGAATGGCCGTGAACTACTTGTGATCCCCGAAGCGTTGGAGATAGAAATCATCCGTGGTATCCATACCAAATGACATTTTGCAGTATCTAAAACGGACGATCTGCTGAAGATGAACTTTTATATTCCTAGTCCCAGAAAACGAATCGAATAAATCATTGCAAATTGTGTAGAGGGCATATTGTGCGACAGAAAACGAGGGAAGGGTGAAGGTTTGCTGAACCCTATACCGAAAGAGAGTAGAAAAACGTATAATAGAAAAAGAAAGGTATACAACGTTAATTACCTGGTGGCCATACAACGCACGCAATTTGGAAGCGGTCTAAAGTTAAGACCAAAGTTCTTTCGACCATACCGAGTAACAGCAAAAAAGGGCAAAGACCGGTACTTAGTGGAAAAAAGTAGGACAACATGAAGGTCCCGGTTGCACTTCCACAGCAGCTGACCACATGAAGCACTGGTCGGTTCCAGCATAAAACTTTGCAGATTCTGAGCACTCCATTTTCTTTTTTTTTCTTTGTATTATTATTTTTCAGAGACTTTCAAGATCCATAGTTTGATGGTGACTGTCGTTTTCGAGGTCGAAAACGCGAGTCAGGATGCCGAATGTGGGAGCGAATTACTTTTACCCGCTAGAGGCCCCTCCCACCACTTCCTATTTGAAGACAAAATACGCCAGTTGGAAGTACGTTCTCGCGTAGGAGAGATCGCTTTGCCCGAGTAGGAGCTAAGAAAACTCATTTCATTATATTACACGTTTAAGTGTCTTGTGTAGTGATAAAATAAACACTTTTAGTGTGTATGAAGGCGTCGTTCCTCAGTTCCAGCACACCCCACACACACACACACACACATATATATATCTTATATATATATTTCTTCTGTCCGTGTGTATGTAACTGAACTCCTCCTAAACGACTGGACTGATTTTTATGAAATTTTGTGTGTGCAATTTAGTTGATTCGAGAATGGTTTAGATTCACAATTTGATCCGATAGAATATGTTTTTATATTTTTAATTAATTAATAAAAAACCAACAATTTATAAGGGGGTGCGTCCGGTAAATGGAAGCTTTTACAGTTTGTGAAATCACCCCTCTAGATAATGGCGTCCACGTTAGGTTTAGTTAGCAAACAGCGAGCGAAAAAATAAAAATAAATAAAATCAAAAAGTTTCAAGTCATGTATTAAACCAGAATAATAAATGAAAATAATAATCTTTCAAGTCAGATTTTATACTCTAAAATGGATCAGATCCAACGGCATATTGATACTCTCGACACGCGATGGAAAATTCGAATCAACCACGTTAAGTGACACGAGATCTTTTTTAATCGCTATTGCAATCCTCCTCGCCTATATCTTTGTATCTATTGAAGAGCTAAAGACTAAGCTTCTATCCTGCTAACTTATTTCTGACAAAAAACTCCTCTAACATGTATAATCACCAGCCCACAACAAATTTCCAATAGCGAATATGTTTCACTTTACCCATTAGAACAGCGTATAATTGTGGCGCGTTCTGAATGGCGCCAGTTTGGAAAGTATCATGCTCTGGATCCGGGTTCGAATCCGGAGTTGTGTAAATTTTGCTAGACCTGTTATTTCGGCTTTTTTTTTAAGGCTTTTTTATTTTGAGCTTTTATTTTATTATTTTTTTAATTATTTAATTATTATTTTATTTTCCTTTATTATTTTTTTATTTTTATTTTTTTAAATTATTATTTTTAAAAATTATTATTTTTATTTATTTTTATTTTTTCAGCTTTTTTATGATGAAATACCGAATATAGCTGAAATCTGAGGAGTTTATTATACATTTATACATTTTTAATTGGGTTTTCATATTATTAATATGTATAACATTTCGTATGCATTTTTTTCTATGTTATTTATTAATTATATTATTTATTACTGTGTAAATTATAATATTATTGAAATATTATTGTAATTATAATATTATTGGAATATTATATTATTTATTACTGTGTTAATTTCTAAATTGATTTTGGTTAACAAACATTCTTAAAATCCCGGGCATCGCCGGGTACTTCAGCTAGAATTACAACGTTTGAACAGAACAAAGTCTGTCGGGTCCGCTAGTCTTATATATATATTTCTTCTGTCCGTGTGTATGTAACTGAACTCCTCCTAAACGACTGGACTGATTTTTATGAAATTTTGTGTGTGCAATTTAGTTGATTCAAGAATGGTTTAGATTCACAATTTGATCCGATAGAATATGTTTTTATATTTTTAATTAATTAATAAAAAACTAACAATTTATAAGTCGGTGCGATCGGTAAATGGAAGCTTTTACAGTTTGTGAAATCACCCCTCTAGATAATGGCGTCCACGTTAGGTTTAGTTAGCAAACAGCGAGCGAAAAAATAAAAATAAATAAAATCAAAAAGTTTCAAGTCATGTATTAAACCAGAATAATAAATAAAAATAATAATCTTTCAAGTCAGATTTTATACTCTAAAATGGATCAGATCCAACGGCATATTGATACTCCCGACACGCGATGAAAAATTCGAATCAACCACGTTAGTGACACGAGATCTTTTTTAATCGATACTGCAATCCTCCTCGCCTATATCTTTGTGTTTATTGAAGAGCTAAAGACTAAGCTTCTATCCTGCTAACTTATTTCTGACTAAAAACTCCTCTAACATGTATAATCACCAGCCCACAACAACTTTCCAATAGCGAATATGTTTAACTTTACCCACTGGAACACCGTGTCATCGTGGCGCGTTCGGAAGGTCGCCAATTTGGAGAGTACCATGCTCTCGACCCGGGTTCGAATCCACAGTTGTGTAAATTTTGCTAGACCTGTTATTTCGCCTTTTTTTAAGGCTTTTATATTTTGAGCTTTTATTTTATTATTTTTTTAATTATTTAATTATTATTTTATTTTCTTTTATTATTTTTTTCTTTTAATTTTTTTAAATTATTCTTTTCATTTATTTTTATTTTTTTCAGCTTTTTTATGATGAAATACCGAATATAGCTGAAATCTGAGGAGTTTATTATACATTTATACATTTTTAATTGGGTTTTCATATTATTAATATGTATAACATTTCGTATGTTTTTTTTTCTATGTTATTTATACTGTATTAATTTTTAAATTGATCTTGGTTAACAAACATTCTTAAAATCCCGGGCATCGCCAGGTACTTCAGCTAGAATTACAACGTTTGAACAGGACAACGTCTGTCGGGTCCGCTAGTATATATATATATATATATATATATATATATATATATATATATAATGCATGAATTTAGATTTTAAAATTAAAAGAAAATGTATTAAAAATCGAAAAAGTATATTCCATTAGTTTTTCATTGCTTTTATGTTAAAAGAAAAAGTTGGGATTTAAGGATTTTCGTAAGAAATGGGAAAATATCGGTCACTGTTTAATTCCCTTCATAATTATATTATGATAGAAAAGAAACATATTTTTTATATAGCAGTTTCAGTTTAATAATCCAGACTTCAGATTCTGTTCATAGCTACAGTATAAATATGCTACTGTAATACTGACTTCATGAGGAATATATATATATATATATATATATATATATATATATATATATATATATATATATATATATATATATATATATATATATATATATATACATATATATATATATATATATATATATATATATATTTAAATATATCTATATATCTTATTAATAAAAGCAAATGTATGTGTGTGTATGCGGCCCCCAGGCGAATCGGTGAAACTTGCAGCCGTGAAATTTGTCGCAAGGGTGGTGCAGACTATGGGAAGGTGCACCTCGAAGCCCGAATTTTAAATTTTATTCTAGACATTTTTGTATTTTATGTCTTGTGCGATAATTTATGTTTTTTTAACATCAGATTACGATATATCGGCAAAAAATGATCGTAGAATTTTGATCATTTTACAGTCTAAGACAACAGACATTTTTCCTTCAAACAAGACCTCATTTGTTTAAAAATAATTTAAAACCTACTAAGGTTTTCATCAAAATATTAAACCCACTTTTCCGAGAAATTTACGCTCTTTTCAACATCTACGGTCGATGCTCTTCGTGTTTTTATCTTACAAAGAAAATATTTACATCATCTGGAAGATGAAAGCTTTCTCATTCATATAAACCTCATTTCAAGTCTCTGTATTCTCAAGTATCTTAAAATTTTGATTTTTAATTGAATTTTAAAGAACGATATGTCAACACAAATTTCCTAACGGTTTTTCAAATGCAATTGGGATGAAGAACCATTTTTTCACCCATAGGCGGGGGAGGGGAGGCTTGAAGAAAGAATTTTTCGCCCATTCGTGGAGGGTTGGACCTATCGAAATTTCGCGCCGGGGGGGGGAGAATTTTTCTTCTGGCTGCTACTGTTAGCAGGTCGTGGAATACGTAGCCACAAAATTTAGATACCTTGATTCATTGTTTTTTAGTGTTTCTATTCTCTGACAATGATTGCTGAAGGGAGCGGGTCCCTAAACCGACCGGCTAGAAGGGCGAAGCCCGTGTCATGAGTTAAGTCACAGTATAAATAACATAGAAAATGACAATTTTTTCAATGTTATTTATACTGTGTTAATTTTTAAATTGATTTTGCTTAACAAACATTCTTAAAAACCTGTCGAACGCAATCTGTAATTAGGACTACCTCCAGCTTTTCCTTTCTTACAGAACAAAACTTATTTCGGAAGTTTCATTGAGGGTAAAACGAGCAATTTCTGTTGTGTCATCTAAAAAGGTATTTTAATTAAAAAATTAAACTTTGAAGCGTATTCCCATCTTTATCATTACAGTAATAAGCATTGCATCTTATTAATAAAAGCGAACGTTTGCGCGCGTGTGTGTGTGTGTGTGGGCGGCCCCCAGGTGAATCTGTGAAACTTACAGCCGTGAAATTTGGCACACTGGTAGTGCAGACTATGGGAAAGTGCACCTCGAAGCCCGAATTTTAAATTTTATTCTAGAAAATTTTTTATTTTATGTTTTGTGGGATATTTTATGTTTTTTTAACTTCAGATTACGATGTCTCGGCAGAAAATGATCGTAGAATTTTGATCTTCTTACAATCTAAAACTACAGACATTTCTCCTTCAAACAAGATCTCATTTGTTTAAAAATAATTTAAAACAGACTAATATTTTCATCAAAATAATAAACCCACTTTTTCGAGAAATTTACGACTTTTGAGGATCTACGGTCGATGCTCTTCAAGTTTTTATCTTACAAAGACAATATTTACATCATCTGGAAGATGAAAGCTTTCTCATTCATATAAACCTCATTTCAAGTCTCTATCTTAAAATTTCGATTTTTAATTGAATTTTAAAGAACGATGCTTCAACACAAATTTTATACGCGTTTCTTCGAACGCGGTACTCTAGGCATTGAAATCAATCATTCATAAGAACTGCGCATGCGCACAAGGAAACGTTTTATTTACTTTTGCCGGTGTTAACTTTTTCTGCATTCTGTCAATTTTTGTTTAATTTAGTTACTTTTTTACATATTCTTTCTTTTTATGCTTCTATCTGAAACTCTGGAATATTTTTTATTATTATTCTAATACTTCGAAACTTAACAATGTTTACCAGGGGTGTTTTAAAACAACTGTTAATTATGTTTGTGTTTAGCTTTGAGAAAAAATAATTTTGCAAAGGTTTTTTTGGTCTTATGCTAAAATAGTAGTTAAAAAACAAAAAAAAAGAAACAAAAACTTACCTGTAAATAGCATATCTTTTTCAAAATTGATCAATTTGAAGTAATTTTTAATGAAATTTAGCTAAAACACCTATCATTCTGCACAAAATCCTAAAGTTAATATTTTAAACTAATTTTAGCTTTTGATTGTGGAAATTTGTGATGTTAAAACATGTTAGCAATGTATTACATATGCATTATTTTGTACGTCAAATATAGTTGCCCATTAATTTTATAGAAATTTGTGGTTTGACTTTCTTAAGTAGCATGACTTATTTTATCTCGATGATATCTTTTTCTTAATTGTCATATTTTGAGAACATAACTTTTTTAAATTAAAAAACACAAATAACAGTTTAGGTTAACAAGAATTATTGTCAAGAATTATATTTCACATGATTGGACAAGCTACAGGTCAAGAAGTATTGAAATTAATGGACGTAAGTTTAATTTTTTTTTACATTCAGTAATTTTTCATGTCCTGATAAAGGATTCATAAATTAGAATCGATAGCTGATTTATACCTCATTTATATTTTTAGAATTTAACTTCTTTCTTCTGTTCTAACTTTCCTTTCTATTTTACAATCATGTTTTGCTTTGCTATTATTGAAGTGTGTAAAATATTTTTCATTGTTTACTACGATTTAAAAAAATTATTCTGTATTATTGGCCTGAGAATATCTGTCCGCAGCCTGTACTTTTTATTCATACTGTGTTATTTATACTGTTATTTTTTGTACGTTATTTATACTGTATTTAGTTTTTAAATTGATTTGGTATTGTTTACTTTTCAGCTTTTCCCGAATGATTTTTCGAATCTTTACCCCGGAAAGAGAAGCGAGACTGGAAGAAATCAGACAACAACAGAAAAGAATAGTTGGACAAAAACTACAGGATCGTCATGATTTGTTAGCAAGAGTGTTTCATAAAAAAAAAAAAATCACTTATGAGTCTCATCACAAAGGCAAAGATTTTTGGAGAAGTTAGGTGTCACATGTACACCATAATTGCAGTTTTGGCTGATTTAAACTGTGTATTCTCACATTTTGATGCCCCTGTAGCTGTAGTGGATTACATGGTTAACTGGAGTTACTCATTTTGTTCCATTTTAAAGGAATTAGGCTGTGGTACATATGGGAATGGCGTTTAGAAACATACGGCATATGAGGCTGATATTACGGATCAAATAATAGCCAAAGATGACACCATTTCAGTCAGTTGTCACAAAACAACTGTGTCTGTCCACATGTTGCAGATGCCCCCTCTACACGATTTCTTCATTTGGGAATGGCGTTTAAAACATTCGGCATATGAGGCAGATATTATGGATCAAATAATAGCCAAAGATAGCATGTGTCTATACACAATGCGTGGATTGTCCCGTATTGCCCTCTAATAACCACAATTTCCAATGACCATATAAACGTAGAGTAGTGTAATTCAGTTTTATAGTGTTTCGTGTGACTGGAACACTGGTGTGTGGTTTTCAAATGATTTTAGCTTTTACTGGAAATTAGCAGAACATTAGCATCCAAAACAGTAATCGTTTGGAAAGTTTTTATTGGAACGAAGTTCTTTAACGCGGCTTGTGAACAGGCAGAAATCGTGACGTAACGATATCGCGTTATGTCCCCTCCATAAGAGCTTTTTCTGAAGGATTCCATGACTGAATGGTTATCGCATCGGACGCGAGCTATCGCTCAGCCGATCTATCGCTAAGTAAGAGGTCCGCGGTTCAAATCCCCGCACAAGCGCTGTGGGCAATTTCTAATTTAATTTCTTTGTTGTGTTAATTCTTTTTATTTTATGTTTTGTGGGAAAATATTGACTTTTTCATCTTTAGATTACGATAACTCGCCAAAATATGATCGTAGAATTTTAATCTTTTTACAATCTGAGACTACAGACATTTCTCTTTCAAACTAGACCTCATTTGTTTAAAAAGATTTTAAAACAGACTAATATTTTTATCAAAAAATGAAAAACAGTTTTTCAAGAAATATTGACTTTTTCATTTTCAGATTACGATAACTCGGCAAAAAATGATCGTAGAATTTTGATCTTTTTACAGTCTACGACTACAGACATTTATCTTTCAAACTAGACCTCATTTGTTTAAAAATATTTTAAAACAGACTAATATTTTCATCAAAAAATGAAACAGTTGTTCAGCATTGCTTCACCTCTCTGCCAAAAGATGGCAGCACATGTAAAATTGTTTTGTTTGTTTGTTTAAAAATTATATATACATATATATATTTAATTAATAGCTTAAAGATTAATATTTAAATTGGTAAATTACTTTCTAGATTTTTAAGAATTTTTGTAATAATTTGTTTATACATTTATAGCTTTAAAAAACTAATAGAACTTTTATTATTTATTCTCTTCATTGTAAAAAAAGAGCGATGCATGGTGGGTAATTTTGAATGCGGTTTGATTTTTAGTTGTTCTATGCTTAGAGGGGAATTTTCTCTTAAAAACGCTGTTGCTATTTATTCTATATAATCTATTCATTCATTTTTTGAGAAATTCCAAAATATTTAATTAAAAATAGGAACATCCAGGTTAACTGCTAAAATCACATTATTGCATTTTATTCTTAAACGTATTCATAGCAAATAAGAAATGAATGTCCTAATATTCAACCACAACATTTTTGGTAAGTAAATTCTGCTTATTATAGAAAAATAAATTCCCATGGCATCGCAGTTATATTATTATAAATTTCATTAACAAAATAAATCTGTTTTAACTAATAGAAAAGTTTTGTATATTGTTCTTTTCTCTATTCTTTATGTCAGTTATCTATTTTTCTCTATTCTTAAATATTGTTCTTTAAGAATCTTTATTGATCAACTATAGTATTGTTCTTTTTATCTTATTTTTCTCTATTAAATATTCTTAATGATCGTACAACAGTTTTTAAAGAAATATCGTCCCCTATGTGGATATAATATCGATGATCCTCGAGTTTTTATCATACAAAGAAAATAGTTACATCATCTGGAAACTGAAAGCTTTCTTATTCATAAAAACCTCATTTCAAGTCTATCTCAATTTTTCGATTTTTAATTGAATTTTAAAGCTGATAATTCAACAGTGTTGAAACGTCCTTCGCATTAAGGGTGACAGCAGTAAATGGATGGAAGCTGTTACATTGCCCGAGAATCACCCCTATATATCTCGTTATTAGCCATAACAGAGGAGCGAGCCTAGGGGCGAAGCCCCTAGGCTCGCCCCTATGGGAGGGAATGGAATCGCAATAGGAATGGAATTGGATAGGAATCTAACAGGAATCTAACAGGAATGGAATGGCATCCAACATAGCGAATAGGCATTTTTTTTTGCATTGCTTAGCGTCAAATCATCAACAAAAATAAACAAACATTTTAGCTCGAAAAGAAAAAATGTTGCATAGTGACGCCATTTAGTGAGCAAGAACTTAACTAAAATACAATGTTCAAATGCCTTTGCATATGTTAATTGATAAAAATTAAAATTAACACATCATTTTTGACGGGCTAACCCCTAGTGCATCTTATTACAGTTACCATAAGCCAATAATTACCATGATACAATATAATAATAAAATTTTAAAAGAATTTTTTTTATTTGGAATTTTTTATATAAAATTTATTTTGGAATTTTTTGTATAAAATTTATTTTGAAATTTTTTATATAAAATTTATTTTGGAATTTTTTATATAAAATTTATTTTGGAATTTTTTATATAAAATTTATTTTGGAATTTTTATATATAATTTATAATTCACTATTTTATATTTCATTTTTAATAAATGACTAATTTCCTAAAATATAAAATGAAATTTATTGATTTTAATCCTTACTTTACATGTTTGCTTTGAAAAAATCCTAAAAAATAAAAACAAAATATACAAATTAGAGAGAGAGAGAGAGAGAGTTGGTTGGTTGGTTGGTTGAATAAAAGAGGGCTGCGCTTTTTTGCGTGACAAAAATACACTAATATAATCAATAGAAATCTACATATAAAATCACGTTTAGAGTTGAAAAAAATAACGTAAGGAACTTCGTTCATGACGGGGGTCACTCTACCGCACATTTTTTTTTAATATACACAACTCACTACCATAATACTCTTAAAATTTATATTTTAACGCATTTCGGTTACTGCTGTTGTTTGTAAACACACGATCTTCATTTCCATGCTCATTTCAGAAATTTATCATTGAGATGATGCTTATTTAATGCGTGTTTTCAAAAGTGAAATATACCATGTTCTGTAAATGCCCCGAAAATATTTCTATACTGGAGATGTAGACAGATTAAAGAATTTAAGTAAACTTTTGTGTAATTTATACATTTGTGTGTGTTTAATTATTTAAATTAATAGATTTATATTTTTTATACGTTTTATCTTGCATTCTTTTAGGGGTTTATATTGCTGCGTGTGAGTGGAACACTGGTGTGTGGTTTTCAAATGATTTTAGCTTTTACTGGAAATTAGCAGAACATTACCTTCCAAAACAGTAATCGTTTGGAAAGTTTTGAATTTAATTTATTAAATGCTGATCACGAGATTTCTTTTCTTTTTGTGATACTTTAAATTAATTTGGCGTCACGTGCATAACAACGAAATTAATTGACAAAGAAAATATTAAAATACAGTAAAAGATAAAATTTAACCACTAGACTAATTGAAATGGAAAATTTAAAAAATTTAGTTAAAATTACTATGTTTTATGGATATTAAATCAAATCTATATATAAAACTGTAATTTCCTCTCAAAATATGCTTCGCCATGACGATAAATAAGTCCCAAGGCCAAACTTTAAAACATGCTGGCGTACATTTACGAGAAAATTGTTTCTCGCACGGTCAGTTTTATGTAGCTTGCTCACGCGTAAGTTCGCAGATGAGCCTGGTAATATTAATACCGCCCAATGAAGAAACAAAATATATTGTTTATAAGAAAATCATCTAAAAAGCAATTTCACTACTTTTTCATTGTAATTATCCTAAAATGTACCCCGTAGCGAAGCACGGGTATTCAGCTAGTATATATATATATATATATATATATATATATATATATATATATATATATATATATATATATATATATATATATATATGGTATATATACACTGCTGGCCACTGTAAATGCAACACCCTGAAGGAAACATGCAAATAACATGAAATTTACAACATGCATTAGCGGAGGTGAGATATGCAAATGATTAGAATTTCAGCGCAGACGCACATCACGCGCGCCTGTGGCGCCACTTCAAAGCGCTATTTAAGGCTTGGAGATTTCGACGATTTCAAGTTCGGCGATTGTGTTTTTCTTGTGGTTTTTTCAAAAAAAACGATCAATTATGCCTCGTAGAAAACAGCGATCATCTTTTGATCAAGTATCCGAGTTCGACAGAGGAAGGATAGTGGCCTACCTAGATTGTGGATTATCTTTCAGGGAAATCGGTAGTCGTGTTGGACGAAGCCAAACAACTGTAATGCGGATATGTGATCGTTGTATTCAGGAGGGTACGACGGGCCGGCGTGTTCGATCGCATCCACCTCAGCGCACCACTTCACGTGATGACAGGCAAATTGTGCGCATGGCAGTGATGGATCGCTCAGTCACATCACGAACCATAGCACAGCACATGCAGTCTGTAACGCATCATCCAGTGTCTGCGCGTAACATTCGACGCCGTTTACAGCAGAGTGGTCTGTCCGCAAGACGTTCATTGCTTTGTCTACCCTTGACGCAGAACCAAAGACGTCTCCGCCGCCAATGGTGCGATGACAGAAGGATGTGGACGGCAGAATGGAATGAAATTGTGTTTACTGACGAGTCACGCTTCTCTCTGCAACACCACGATGGTCGCATTCGAGTCTGGAGACACCGTGAAGAGAGGATGCTGAACAGCTGCGTTATGCACCGCCACACTGGTCCTGCACCAGGTATTATGGTATGGAGCGGTATTGGATATCACTCTCGCACACCTCTAGTACGCATTGCCGGTACTTTAAACAGCCAGCGCTACATCTCCGAGGTGTTGGAGCCAGTTGTCCTTCCTTACCTTCAGGGCTTGCCCACAGCCATATTTCAACAGGATAATACGCAACCACACGTGGCACGCATTGTCCAACGGTTCTTCGTCAATCGCCAGATTGAATTGCTTCCCTGGCCGCCTCGCTCTCCGGATCTTTCGCCGATAGAAAACATGTGGTCCATGGTTGCTCTACGATTGACCCAGATTCTATCCCCAGCTGCCACAGCAGATCAACTTTGGCAACGTGTGGAAGCTGCTTGGTCTGCTGTACCCCAAGAACTCATCCAAAGTCTCTTTGAATCAATGCCGAGGCGTGTGGCAGCGGTGATCTCCAACAATGGCGGCTACTCTGGCTACTGATTTTGGCAGGAACCACACTTCACAAAAGTTTATAAATTTAATCATTTGATACATGGTCAACATGTTATCTACAAAATAAATTTTGTTGTGATATCTCTTGTCTTTCTTCGTGTTGCAATTTGGGTGGACAGCAGTGTATATATATATATATATATATATATATATATATATATATATTGTTTTTTAACGCAGTAGTTTCAATTTAATAATCAAGAATTCAGATTCTGTCCCTGTTTATATCATAAATACGCTCCGATTTATGCCGAACAAAGAAAGAATATTTTCTGTACTGACATTTAAATAAAAAGAATTGACGGTAATCAAACATTTCTATGGGAACAGAGAAGAGATGGGACGGGAAAAGAATGAGCTAAAACAGTCAAAACGGAGAAAAATGGATTGCGACCATCATTCAGAAATGACCGTCCCTTTGTTTCAAAATAGGATTCAGGTGGAGCCTTAAGCTTTGCTCTTTATTTCGAGGGAAATTCTATTTTTATGATTGAAAAATGGACGGGTGTTATTTGATTCAAAATCGCACTTTTGGTAACTGACGCATTGAAATATTGGAGGTATAAATAATTGAAATACGTATCCTCATATTTCTTCTCCGCTAGAGCCGAGAATTTATATAGACTTCTTTGCTGACACATAAAAGAGGAACAAGAAAATATATATACTCGCAAATTTCGCATTTGAAAACGAAATCAAGTGTTGCGAGTTTTCTATACATGGTGATTTACGTTCTTTTTCTTAAGGAAAACATGAAACTGTACTGAAATAATGCAGTCTGGGAATAAAACATTTGCAGACAAAAATGTTTAATCCAGGAAAACAAAGTTATGATACCAGGTACATTGATCCACATATATTGCAACTATAGTATTGATGTGTAGTATCTTTAGGCACTTTAGTGACTCAAGAGGTTTGCTAATAGTTAATAAACTGTCGAAGTAATTCGCTATTTTTAAGGATGGAACAAAATGTTTGTTTTTACTCCGAAAGCATGTCTGATATTCAAGGCTAGTTGATTTAGAGATATGAATTAAATTTCAATATTCTTAATATATATAAATCCACGTAGAGAGAAATTAATATATTTTTGTGGAGATTGTTCCCACAGAGGAAGCATAATTGCTAAAATCTCACGTTACTTTCCTAAACTATCCTGGCAGTTATGATAAAAAGGCTTTCATTTTATTGATTTTTTCTAAGTGTTGCCAAAAGGTTGTTGCAAAACATATAGTTTACTTCTGATGGAAGACATACGAAACACAGACACAAAGTATAGGAATAGCCATAATACGTCACTAACATTATCTCATTCAAACTGTTACAAATGACAGTTTGAGAGAGATGGTAGAACTGCTTTATTGTAGCTGATTGACCAAGAGACGAAAATATCCATATATTTTGAACGCGGAATAATGCGCGACTGTCGTCCGTAGTTTCACAATTCAATAAAATAAAAAAATCGAATTTTTGGACAAATTTCACAATTTTGAAAGTCCACTGTCCCCTTAAGAAAAAAAATAATGATAATAATCGTGTACATGAGTGGTGATCCAAAACACTTAAAAGAAAGTTTTTTGTCATTAACCATATTACAAGAGCTATATCTTGACCAATTATGTTTCATAACATTAAAAATAGCATTCTTATCTGTTGAAATAAAAATTTCGAAATAACATAGTAACTTCTATGACTACGTGATTTTTGTTTGAGTGAAAAAACAAGAAAATATAAGAATGCAGTGTTTCCCTCCTGGTATTCGTTCTGTTGTTTCGTTCACTGCATTGTTTGTTCAGCAATTTCGGCGCATATATCATAATATTGATTCTATATTCATCCAACTGCTAAGCTTTTCGCAAACAGACCAATTCCACGAAAACTGAAGAATTTCTCAAACATTTTTACATGGGAAATATTTACTCAGCGCGAGATAAAAAAAATAGAAATTTCATACAAATACAATATAGGGAAGATAAAATATTTATTTCCAAGTGAGGCAACGAAATTTCGATATTTCCGGTATTCCGCAAAAAAAAACTGAGTGGGTATATTTTACTTTTTAAAACGTTATTCTATCAAATAGCACGTCTCTGGGATTTTTCGTATTGGTTCCCTCATTGTTTTTCCATTAAATTTTGCCTCTTTTCGGGACAAAACATTAAAATCTGCAGTAAAGTTATGCTATTTTCATTATCTTTTTCTGTCTTACTTTAGTAAAAAAATTTCTTACATTTTAAAATATAATGACATTTCTGAAACAGACATCATATGATTCATATCGAGGGAATTTTTCTGTAATTCTGAAACGCTTCTGAACCTTTTATTTACTTTATAAAATAACGTATATAAAAGCTGACCCAAAAGTCACGATAGCATTTTTTAAATAGGATAATTGTTTTATTTATCAAATTCACATTTATTCTTTTATAACCAACAAATACTCTTGTCGAAAATCCTATGTAACAAGTTTTGTATAGTACGCCATCATTCTAAAGGGTACTCCATCACCTGTAGATATGTTTAATTCCTTTAATTTCTTCACGGATGCTGTTCTTCAGTTGATGCATGATATGTTACGGTGTACCCTGTCTTTAAGATATCCCCACAGGTAAAAGTCTGTTGTCGTTGTTCCTAATTCCGGAAGTTCCAGACCAGATCCATATAGACTTAGGGGTGAGTAGCGTGGCTCCCGTTTATAATAGCACCACAAGGGTTGGAGTCCGACTTGTCTAGGTGCCACCACAATTTTGAACCACCCCCAGGGGCGGCATCTGGGGGAATCGTACCTTCCACACCCACTAACCCCATCGGACATTCCGGTCTACGGATTTAACGTGCCCATATCTGGCCTAGACACGAAGGTATTGAACGGGTTAGATCTGAGCACCTTCAATACCGAAAGCCTATGCGCTACCGCTAGGCTACCTCTGTCCCTGGTAAACGTGTGGAACCGGGGAGCATAAAGGCCAAATGAAATCTGTAAAGGCATATGGAGTTTCGCGAAATGATCTTCTTTTCAAAAATCTGCTGACCTCAGCTCCTGTGCCAGTTGCCCCGTATACGGGAATAAGTTCAGCATCATTTGAATCCTCTGCAGTAGGCTATAGGACTGCTGTCGTGCTAATGTTGACCGCTCCTCTTCAATGCTCCTCCGTATTGGATATCGTCCTGAGACATCCCAGCACGAGTTAAATCCCACACAGCCGCTTATTGTTGGACAATAAGCGGCAATAAATTTCGAATGGAAGCTCTTTGGATTAGCACAATGAATTGTTTATTCTTATTCGTTGATCTGTCGTGAATTTCTCCATAATTATTTTCCAAGGATTACAGTTGAATAATCTGGGAGAAAATATTTTTTTTAAAATTAACTGTGATAAAGTTATTATATTCCAGAAGGGTCTAGAGACGTTTGGGCCACGCTGAATTTGAATCTTAATAGTCATGCATAAACTTCTGGTTATGAACACCTCTTTGGTAAAATCACTATTCTTTGCGAACCATTGAAAGGTGTACAGGATCTTGACAACTTGATATAAAATGGGTCCTGTTAATTTATGCATTCTGGATTTTTTATGCATTCGTTTTTCTTGTGTAAGCAAATTTACTGATATGTTAACTGTAAATGTCATTTCGTGTTGTGTATGAAAATGCAAGTCATGCATTGGCGTCAGAAAAATTAGAAACCTGAATCTGCTGTCGTTGTCAGCATGGTTAGAGATAGCTGAGAAGGAAAAGTTTAGTTTTGCCAAGCTGGAATCAAATATTTCTTTTGAGTTAAATAAATGCCTGTTTCTAATATATGTACATGACTTGTTTGATTTAACGATTTAAACAGGGCTACCACCAGGCCCAGGGCAGCTTAGCAGTTACAGCGATGGACTTTGCATGGTCGGATCTCATTTCGAATTCCAATGGGTGCTATATACGCACACACACACGGGCGTAGAAACCAACGAGGATTTTAACCCTCAAACCGGCCCATGAATTTGTTGCCACTATCAGGACTATCGGTCAAATTGACCCCCCAAGTCTAAAAGGCTGTTATTTTTGCGTTATTACGATGGAACTGCATGTTGACATTTTGCACGAGATTATTTGATTTATATTAGTGATGAATAGTGAGGGGAAAAATCATCTACTCTTATTTATTCAATATATTTTATCTATTTTGATCTGGTATCTACATCATCAAATCGTAGGGCTCTTAAAAGAATTGCACAATGTTTCTCAGACATAATTGCTCGAAAAATTAGCCTACCAGTGATTGAGGTAGAGAAGAGTGATGTCAAGGCTCACAGGATACTTTAAAATTCGCACAGAACAATGAAATCCCTATCAGGACCGGTAGGCCTGCTATTACTCAGTGGCAATAACAGGTCTACCTGTCATTTTGACCGCCATACTTTTACAAAATTGCAACTTACTGGCAAATGGCGAGCATCTGTGAAACCCTGACGTGCTCTTCTTGGTGGCCAGGAACTGACTGAGGATGTCAAAGGGAGCCAAGCGTTCACGCCTCTCCAAACTCCTGCCCCATCCCTTAGTTCCACCGCTGCCGGTCATAATGACCGGTAGGTCGTTTGAGGGTTAAACATATAAAAACATAGTCGCTCAGAGATTTTAGTTAACAAAAAATGTATAATATGGCATATACCATACTTCCTTCCGTCGTGTTACAATTTGGTTGGAGGAATTTCTTTTTAAAAATTCCTGTCAAGCGTGGAAGGAAGATAAGAGCGGTTCTAAAAGAAGCAAAAATTCAATAAAGTAAGAATTGTAAGATATTCAATATCAAAATTTTATTTTTTTTTATTCTTAAAAATGGTACTTTTTAAAAAATATTGGTTAATAAATAAATAAATATACAGAAAAATTACCCGTTTTGTGGGCTGGCCGTCGAAGAGAGGTTCCTTCCACAAAATTCCTTCAATGCAGTCTAAAAGCAGTTCTGAACAAAATATGATCGTCTAGTTAACAAAATAGGAAAAAATATAAACTGTTATGTTTCATAATACTTGATTTTACACAGAATTGGTTAATAAATAAATAAATATACAGAAAAAGTAGCCGTTTTGTGGGCTGGCAGTCGAAGAGAGGTTCCTCACTAACATTTCTTCAATGCAGTCTTAAAGCAGTTCTGAACAAAATATGACCGTCTAGTTAAGAAAATAGGAACAAAATATAAACCGTTAAGTTTCATAGTACTTGATTTTACACAGCATTGCTTAATAAATAAATAAATATACAGAAAAAGTAGCCGTTATGTGGGCCGGCCGTCGAAGAGAGGTTCCTTCCATAACATTGCTTCAATGCAGTCATAAAGCAGTTCTGAACAAAATATGACCGTCTAGTTAACAAAATAGGAACAAATTATAAACCGTTAAGTTTCATAGTACTTGATTTTACACAGCATTTGTTAATAAATAAATAAATATACAGAAAAAGTAGCCGTTTTGTGGGCTGGCCATCGAAAAGACGTTCCTTCCATAAAATTCCTTCAATGCAGTCTTTAAGCAGTTCTTAACAAAATATGACCTTTTAGTTAACAAAATAGGAACAAAATATAAACCGTTAAGTTTCATAGTACTTGATTTTACACAGCACACATAGAAAGTTATTTAATTTTCAAAAGGCTTCAAACGAAAACAAAAGAAATACGATGTAAATTTAATGCAGTATAAATTTAATAAAAATATACGAAGTTATACTGTCTGTAATATTATTTCAAATATCGAATATTTTTAAGCATTATATAAGAAGTTTTCCTTATAAATAAAACTTGGGCACAGATATAGCAAATCTCATTCCCCTATATTCAGTTATAGAAAGACATGGGAATATTATTACTTTTGTTATTGAGAAAACTTGAAGGGTGTGAATTATTCATTCATGTTAATGCGGTTTGTTAGACAGTAAATGCTTTCAGCGATCCAAGAAATACTATTTATTCACATATTTTCTATTCCTGTTATTTCTTACTGTTGTGTGAAAAAAAATTTTTGCTCTTGAAAATAGTTACTCGTATATTCCACTTACGTTAATTCATTTGGAATATGAATATATATATATATATATATATATATATATATATATATATACAGTGGAATCTCGATCGATCGTTCCCCGAACGATCGTTTTCCCGTATGCGTCGTTTATTTCATCCAGTCCCGAATAAATTCCATAGAAAACAAGCAAAAACTGACCCCATGGATCGTTCCTCGATCCACTGTTTTCCCGCAATATTCGTTCAGAATATCGCAGCTTTCCGTTAATTTATCGGATAGATAATTTATTCTTAATAACTGAACCTGAAATATAAATGTTTGGATCGAGCTAGAATGACGCTCTAATTAAACAATGGGCAGAAATTTTGAGATGCACTGTCTCGTATTTTTGTTCTCTCCTGTTTAGCCTGGTTTCGCATATTCGTACCACTCCCATTATTTGTTCCTCGTTGGTGTTCCTTAATTTTTTAGCCCCTGAAGTATCCCATTTTCGGAAACTCATTCGGAATTCTCCGACTATTCAACATTTCTGTTCTTATCAGGTACAGAAAAGAATGCAATTTGCAACACAGAAAAAATATTGTTTACTTGTGGAGAGAAAACCTCCAAAAAACAAACGAAGATTAAATACTTTTATTTGAATTAAAATTCCTGTGTACCTACGCGTATTTCTTTTTTATTATTATTATCTTACATTTCAATACAACTTTTTAATTTTATCTTGAATTATACTACAGGTATGTATGCATTTATGTATGTGAGTAAATATATTTTAGGGATTTCAAATTTTAAGGTATGTTAATACTTTTTTGTATGTTCCCGCATCTATCGTTTTCCCGCATCCATCGTTGAGTTCAGTCAGCCCCTTCAAAAACGATAGATCGAGATTCCACTGTATATATATATATATATATATATATATATATATATATATATATATATATATATATATATATATATATATATGTATATAAATTTGTATGTGTGTGTTTGTGTATGTACTATACGAAACGGTTGTAAGACCACACAATTTTTTAATGCATAAAAGTATATACTTTCTCAATTATTATGCATTTATAACAAAATACTTCTTTGTAAGAATGTTGTAATAACAAATGTTATTGTAACCGTAAACTTGTAGTTTAAGTAGTAGTAATATTTGGATGTTACCAAAATGATTACTCAGGTGTACTCTAATCAATCAATTTATTAATAGAACATCAGGATATACACATATATATAAACACTTCATTATGACTCATATCTTATGCAAAATATCATTTGAATTAATTCTACCCTGTGACATATATCTATATAAATTTATCAATCCAAAATTATCCTAACCCCATCTAATTAACTCGTTCACTACACGCGCTAGGCATTGGCAGAAAAGCAAATACAAAACTATTTCCCTAACTTGGAAGCCTGCGGCAGCATAACAATAGACCCTCGCTCCTGTCAACAAAATGTTCTCTCCGTCGGGGACTCAGCTCGGCGCCTTCTTTTGATTGGTTGAATTAGATTGTCGGTCATTTCCTGCACCTCGTCGAGGGTACCTCTCTATACGATTGCGGCGTAAACCAGGGGACGTTTCCCGTCGGCACAAACTCGTTGCGGCTGGGCGTTGGTCAGGCCTCGCTGGGGCTGGTGGTCATCGCGGCTTCGTTGGACAAGGTTTGTCGGGGAGTTCAACTGCAGTCACTCTATCTTATCTGGTCATCTCCGGGCTATGGGATGCGGTGGCCTCCACTGCGCTTTTCCGTACCTCCAAATCGGCTGGTGGACAATTGGATGCGGGAATCGGATCCAACGTGGATTTCCACGAGGCTAAGGCTTCCGCAATTCGAATCATCTGCCTGGATCCGTTCGCTGGGCTTCTTATCATCATCAGCTCCGTATCTCAACGTCAGCTTACAACCTCATTCAATCATTTCGGTCTATCCAACACAACTACTTCTAATCTCGCTCTATCTTAATTCTGGGGCATACATATCTGCCAGGGTAAATTCGTCCCTTTCAGCCTCTGATGCGGTATACGTCTTTGGGACTTCTTAGCTCATTCCGCTCTGTTCTGGTCTGTTCTTCTCTCGCTCTACTATCTGCTCTAATCTGTTTGTTGAATTTTTCTTATCCTCAACTTAATTTCACCTCTTCACTATGGGCTTCCATTGGTGGCCACCTTCCGACCAATGGGTAAACCTGGACTTACATTATTGGTTGCACACACATTTTTATAATAATATTTCCTCCAATCTAAATTGAAGGTGGCGTCAGCCCGTGCACCCTTCTGGGGTTCATTCTGGGGATTCTCACGCTACTCTCCGATCTCCTACATCGCCCTTAACGAAGTCAACATCCTAAATTTCTTTCTCCCTTTTCATCTCTCACTGGTGACCTTTTTTAGATTCCAATTTTCGCCTGCTTAGTTCGTTAAATCCAGGTGGTCAAGCCCTGTTGCCTGCTTTCTTCATGTTACTTATTCTCCATTCCCTCTTAATAATGTCTTTTTCTGCAGCTGCGACTTGACTCTCCCTCTTTTGTAAGAAACGTGTCTTGTCTCACTACGACAGTTATCACTATTTATTTATTTTTTTATTATTAAAAAACGTTTATATTAAGTATCCTTATTTTATTTTCCTTTTCTTTGTATTTTCCTTTTCTTCGTATTATTTTCCTTTTCAAAGTACCTTTTTGAATTTCGTTTTAAAACTGAAACGGATCTGGATTCCTGACCAGGCCCAATTAAACTTTGAGAGCGACTCCTGTTTACTACAACATCACAAGGGTAGGAGTCAGACTTGACTCCTACCCTTGAAGTTACACTGGATTTCGACACAACAATCCCAGGGCCACATCTGGGTAGGGGGGGGACGTGACTTCTCCCGTCCTCTTTCACCATTTAGTTCAGAGCTCGCTGTAGTGTTGCCTGTCTTAAATATTTATTTAAGACAGATTTTACTAATCTTTTAGCATTTCTCCTCAATTCATATCGAATGACATGTATTTAATTAAACCTACACCTTTTGGATTCAGGGAGCATAAATTTATTTATTTTAACTAAGGCAAAGAACTACTCTCTCTCAAAATCTATGTTTTTAAAAAAAAACATTGATCCCGCACTAAATCATTCAAATTTATGAGGTTGGATCTCAACAAGACAAAAATGATTTGACACTCACTCAATTGGATGCTAACCACACTGGAACACGGGGGACGATCTCATCAGTGGGCATGGGATCTCCTTTTTTCTTTCTCGGTAGTAGGCAATCAAATCTTTATACTGTCGTAGGCATCTAATCGTCTGCTTCTTCCGCTCCTTTCATCTCCAGACGATTCAATCGGAACACCAACGGGAGATCGTCATTCTCTCCACCTCTGTTCTCAAATTATTTATCGGTGAAGGCAGCAACTAGATTTCCGTCATCAGCAAAAAATAAATTTTAGTCTCAGGATCAGGAGGCTCTCATCTCGGCACGCATCAACCGAATTTCTGATCCGCTAAACGACATCTTTCTTTAGGAAACTCCCCAGTCAAGATCAATTGTTCCTCGATATTTAAGATAACCACACTTCATCACCTGCGATGCTAAGCACCGGGGCAAAGGGAACCCGGGCCCGCATGCAGCAGTGAATCCTCGAGAAAAACTCTAAGTCTTCTATTTATTTTATTTTTTCACAACAATCTCCACGCCTTCTCATGACTCCTAATCCATTCAGGAAAGCTTTCAAAAATCCACCACTTAGCATCAATTTTCATTTCTTTGATTAGATAATCCCATAACCCATGCACGCCTTCCTTGCGTTACGAAACAGACCACCCAAAGTCCAGTCCACTTGTTTTGCGGTCTACCTCCCAAACAGACCCAATAAATTTGTTTACAATAGGGTATTTTACTTTAACGTCAAACTCTGGTGCCATCTCCTTATCTACGTCTGCAATCAACCTACCCCCACCGCGCACCGCCGCTTTTAAATTGGCTAAGGCACAAAGAGGACTGTCTCGTCCTCTAATCAAAGGCGGCTTCCTAACTTTCTAAACAAAATGTGCTGAAAACAGCCTTCGATCACTTTATCTCTCTAAAAAATTTAATTTTTCTTGAAAATCGAAAGCGCTTCATCACACTCGCCTTAGGGTAAATATAAAAGGTACGAAATTTGTAAAAGGGGTAAATAAAATACGTAATTTATCAGACAAATTAATTTAGGGAATAAGAATTATTTTTTCGCATAGCATATATCGCTCACTCCTTTCAACAACGTCAAAAATCAGCGATTTTTAGTTATGCCTGTTTTCAGATTCCCTGAAAGAGTAGTATATCCCTGGAAGATCGTCCTATCTCACCGCTCAATATTTAGCCGCTAGAGAGCAGAATTAATATTTATTTTTTAATACATTTTATTCTACTTTTAAACTTTAAAATCCTGAATAATCCCGTGTTTTGAGACATGACGTTGTTGAACGGAGTGAGCGATATGTATATATATGAATACTAGCTGAAAACCCGCACTTCGCTACGGAGTACATTCAAGTTAAATACAACGGTTAATGTATGCAATTAATGCCAAATATATATATATATATATATATATATATATTTATAATAAATACGACGATCAATGTATAAAATTGGTGTAGAAAAAAAATATATATTTATAAAAAAATATTAAGGGATATTTTTATAGACAAAATAATGTCCACTCGTCTGCCGCATTAGCAAGAAAAATTATTTTTTTTGTCTATTGAGTTGTTATGCACGTGACGATAAATTTATTGAAATTGCCAGAAAAAGAAATCAAGTGATCGGCATTTAATAAACTAAATTCTAAAAATTAATCTTTAAAAATTCACCAAATATCAGAAAATAGAGGTAAAGATTCGAAAAAGATTTCATTTTAAAGGAATTTTTAGGATCTTTCTCGTGATATAAATTTTATAAACTTCAAATTATTATTTTAAATGCAAATTAAAAAAAGTTACAAAAACAGCTTAAAAATTTAATTTAAAAAAATCTAAGAAGAATTTTTCAAAAATCTTTCTTAGTGCACCCCTACACCCTAAGAAGAATCGCCATCCAAAATGTCAGCCCTTTAGGTTCAGCGGTTTGGTCTGTGCTTTGTATGTCAGTCAGTCAGTCTGTCAGTGAATCAGTTACGGAACTGTTTTAAATATATAGATGGTCGACACCTTAAAGAGTACTGCCATGTTGTTATGGCATTCATACGGTAAAGAAATCTCTCGATGAAAAGACGTTCTACGTGATGGCTGAAGGGATGAACTATGGATAGAAAGTAACTAAATACCATGTCGTATCACAGACACTCTACCCTAACTTCATCCAATCCCTGATATTATACAATTTCTTAGATATTATTTGCCATGTTTTTCATCATTTCCTATCAGAAACTACTTTCTGAAAAAAAAGTTTTCATAAAAAGAGAAAGAATTTACAAGAGTTTTCAATTATAATGAGCCTTTTTTGCCACAGTAAACATATTAAAACGTACTTGCGTGCAGTATGCAGCAAAAAACAAACTTTAAATAATATGCATATCTTAAATAATTATTCCTTGCATTTTTTTTTACACTTAGCTGAAGCAGAAAAATTTTTTGTGTCTTATTTCACCCTTGATTGCTGTAACAATTGTAATTTCCGGAACAATTGTATCCCCGAGGATTGCATCACTCTAAATTAATCTCTGAAGTACATTGCAAGTGCATGGAAAGGTGTTAATTATTTTCCAAGCTCTTAATACTTGTAAATTATAAAGCTAAAAGTTTTATTGTCTGGTTTTCTAAATCTGCATTAAAAAATGAGGTTAGAATGGGAATTGTTCATGGTTCAAAATAACTATTGATTTAAAGATATTAATACGTGCTTAAGTTAATTTTATTAAAGATGTTACGAGTAATTTTCAATCACTCAACATGACAAACTCCAATATTCCCTCGGCTAAGTAGTTTCGAAGAATACTCGAAACCTTCAGCAGGAGCGTGTGGCGATAATAAAGGATAGCTGAAACTTCAGGAGAGTTTGAAGGGATAGTTAGAAATACTTATATTAAAACATATTTACAGGTAAGTATTCTCATAAAGAGATCTAGAGAATCCATATGAAAATGATCAGGAACAAAACATAAAGACGATATATTTGTGTTTTTTCCTTTTACAGGGGCAAAAGAGTATCGCTCAATATTAACTTTTTTTTAAAAATATTAACCTTTTTTAAGATGAATCGTATTTTAAGATCGGTACATTAAAACCCTTTCAGGGGCGCCGTTCGCACAGTGAAAGCGGCTAAATGTAGTATTCTTTTCACTTGCATTCACTGTATTCCAGTTAAATGAGCAGGAAACGGCTAGTGCTGCCATCTGTTATCTGTTTAAAGAAGTAAAAGCATTTTGTAACTTTAATTGGAAAAATTTTCAAGATTCATTAGGTAAAAACAAATCTGGGAAAAAACCGTGCAAACGGTGGAGGTCATTGCTCCTGAAAGGCTTTTAATACAACTTCTTGAAAATTGTCCTTCCATGTTTCGAAAGGAAAATCTGCTCGAAAATTCGATCTTATACGGTTTCTGATAGAATATGATATCGTGTTGTTGATTTAATCGCTTAGCTTTCATTTTCAAAACGGATCATGTTCTTTTCATCGTGTTGTCCTAGTCAATCCTGCAATTAATTGGAGGATTTCGGTCTTCTAGAAATAGTTTTATGTCAGGTTGTGTGGGCTTGGCTTTATTTCTTTCTGCTGTCTTGAAAACGTTGTGCATGGATTTCTTTCTCAACTCTTTTCACTTGGCGTTATTCTGTCACGATGACGAGACTAATGCTTAATTTAAATGAAGTCAGATATCAAACATTCAAATAAGAGCTTTTATAGATAGTCTATCTATATAAAATAGTTCCGCAACTGACTGACTGACTGACTGACAGACAAAACCGCTGGACCGAAAAGGCTGAAATTTTGCATGGAGATTCTTCTTATCGTGTAGGGGTGTACTAAGATTTAAAAAAAAATCTTGTTAGATTTTTTTTTAAATAAATCTTTAAGCTGTTTTTCTAATATTCTTTAATGTTTGCATTTAAAATAATAATTCGAGGGTTATAAAAATTATATCACGAGAAAGATCATAAACGTTCCTTCAAAATGAAATATTTTTCAATCTTTACCTCCCTTTTCTGATTTTTGGTAAATTTTTAAAGATTCATTTTAAGAATTTAATTTATTAAATTCTGATCACGTCGTTTCTTTTCTTTTTGTGAAACTTTAAATTAATTTTACGTCACGTGCATAGCAACGAAATAAATTGACATAAAATATTAAAATACGGTAAAAGATAAAATTTAACCACTAGACCACTTGAGATGGAAGTTTTTTAAGAATTTAATTCAAATGAGTATGTTTTATGGATATTAAACCTACAAATTAATTGCATGCATTGACCGTTGTATTTAATTTGAATTTTTCTTCTTCATTATTTTGTCTAAAACAAAATCCATAACGATTTTTTTAAATGTCTTTTTTTTTGCGAAATTTCAATATTTTTTACGCGAAATTTCCGTACCCCTAACAATAATGCATAACTAGGATCTTGAGTACCTCTGTTTTTTAATAATTTACTCAATAGTGGCGTGTGCTAATAAGAGTAAAGAACCCTAGGAATGTATTTGGAGCTTATAAACAGAAGAATATACGATAAAATTGATTTCTTTCAGCAAACAGCCTACGTATGAGCTACAAAGGTTTTGTTTTTAACACTTGTTGCGTTCGAAATAATGTCTGTACTATAAATAAACGTGTGCCAGTTCGTACTAAGCGAAACCTAGGTTGAACCCTGACGCTGGTAGGGATGCGACATCGATGTCGATGTTTTAAACATCGATTTATTGCAGCCGATTTTTTTAACATCTATGTTTTGTGGTCGATGTTTTACGTTGTCTCGATGTTTTGTTTTTTTTTAATGAAAATGTACCATAAATAAAAAAAATTAACCCCGTAGCATAATTTTCACACTCAGTAAATGTAAATCTGAATTCTGAAAAGGACGAATACAAAAGGGAGAACGATTAGAGACAAATGGCAATGAATAACCAATGGATAATAATTATATGCCCCAATAGCCCCAATAATTGTTATTCACAGTAAAGAAAAAACGCGTGTTCAGTTTTCCCCCATACGTTGGTTTTGCATCAGTACTTCAAATTGGTGTAAATATATGTAATTTTCTTTTGTATTATTTAATTTGAAAATAAAAGATTTGTTAATAAATTACAATAATCTCTTCCTCAATTTTCTGGTAAAAGTAATAAAATGTGTAGTGTAAATTCTGCGATGTGCGCTGACTCTAGCAACCAAGTTTTTGCCATTTGTGTCAACCCGATCTGAGAGTAAAATTAACCCCCCCCCCCACCGCCCCCTCCTTGACTAACCGAAGTAACATTAATCTTAGAGGTTACTAAACCAGTTTTAAAAAATGAAAGTTCATAAACATCGATGTATAAAAATATCGATGGTTTTGGGGCGATGTTTTATTAGCATCGATGTTTTAATATTGAATATCGATGTTTCAAAACATCGATGTTTTGTTGTCGATGTCGCATCCCTAGACGTTGGGTTAATTAAACCTAAACTGCATATGTTGTCTACACATATAAAGTTTTGAATACATATAAATTTTTAAAAGAAGGACTAATTGGAACCTTCATATAAAAAGTTTCGTGCAAGGTTTCATGCATTTCGAAAAGAAAATAGCTGGGTTCAAATATTTTTCCATTTTTAAAGTCCAAGTGCTGTTTGCAATTTGCATTATTTTGCTAATCATGCAGTATATGAGTCATTAAAGGAAATATATTTACAATCCTACTAACAAAAACAAAATAACATTAGGAGGAATTTTAAATTTACTAATTTGATGAATGCAATAAATTACTGGGCATAGTACACATTCAACATAATTTTAGGTCTCTAACAATAGAAACAAAGATTTTAATAATAAGCGTACTTATTTTTAATTAAATCTCACCGATACCATAGCTCGTGATTTATTATTTATTATTTTTTTTAATAATTTTCTTCTCGTTATGAAATTTATCCAAATATTCCCAAATTTTATATATTGCCGCAAATATATAAAACATATTAGACATACATAATGCAAAGCCATTGTTTAAAATATGAAATATTTAAAACAGATAAACGCTGCAAGCGTAACATACAAAACAGATACCTCTAACATATCATTCCAGTCCCCGATATCTCTTAATTCGATCGCATTTGAATCTCAACGTACTATTAACGATGAACTAATGGCTGTTATAAAGTCCTGTATAATTTTGCTGTTTGTTGGAATAACATCTATTACCTTTGCCTAAATACGATCAAGCACTGTGTTGATAATACCTCAAGAATCCTTGAATTTAAATAATTGAATAATTCTGTTAGCATAAAATTTTGAGTTTTAGGGAATGTTTTATAGGAGGCTAAATTATATTTATTGTCTTTTATTTTCAGGAGCAATTCCTTTTCGAAGGATTTTTCGAGTCATTTTTAACCTTCATAAATCCTTATTTATTTTATTCATAAGAGAAGAGTATCTTCACAATGAAGCCGTGAACAAACGTCTCAGAAAAGAATTTTTTTAAGAACTTAGATTCAAAATTTTCTCTTTTAAATGTTAAAATTTTCTAAACAAACAAAAACAAATTCTATGCTTTGAAAAATTGCTAGTAGGTAAAAAAATAATTTTGAACAAAAAATATTTTTGGAATACATAACGGGAATTTTTGTCCCTCTCTAGTCAAAAACTGTACACACTACGTATATTCTAAAAATTAAATTCATTCCTTATAAAACATAGTAGATAAATATTTAAGTATGTTCAACAATTTCGTTCCAAATATTACATTTCAAATGAATTACATTTTAGCCTTTTCCTCTATATGATATTTAATTTCTAATAATTAAACTTGGTATATCAATTCAGTTAACTCACATGAGTAATGGAACGAAGTTGTTACGCTAGCACAGTGGCCGATATTTTAACTCACTTACATCCACATTTAGAAACTTAAAGAGTGAGTTTATCAACTCACCTGTCATAATAACGCATCGGACGTAGAATCCACAACTCTTTTTTCACAAGCCAGCTGCCGAAAGTAAACTCACTAATTTATTCCTTGTTACAAAACAAGGTTTCAAATGAATCTACTGAAAACAAAAAATTATAGCTTCTTTCTAAAGTCCGCTGTCCTCTGATGCTCATTAATTAGATAAATAATCTATTCTAATATATAAAGGGAGAGAGGGAATTTTGTACGTGGAGGGTAATCTCCGGAACCACTGAACCTATTTGAAAAATTCTTTCACTGTTTGAAAGGTACATTATTCCAGATGGACATAGGCTGATCAGATATACATAATATAGGATATATATTATGTATATCTGATCAGCAGAAAGAAAGTTATGGGCCTAAATGTTGAGCTGATGGTTCACTTTTACAACTTTTCCTTTGCAAACCATAGTCAAGTAACCATAGCAACACATCAAGCGATATTTTCATTTATTATCAGTAAAACATTTAACATTTGAATTTTCTGTGTCGACCATAGTCAAGTAACCATAGAAACACATCAAACAACATTTTCATTTATTATCAGTAAAACATTTAATATTTGAAAGATTCAAGGGGAGGAGGTATTGATAAATACAAAAAGGATTTTTGAACATTTAAGGTTTTATTGAAGAAAATTACATGGAACTTCGATTTTTATGGGACATTGAAGGTAAAAAAGATTTACAATTTATTGGCTATAAACTGGAAATGTATTGCTATAATATTATAGAACTTTATTTAACTTATAAACTTTATGTTTTTGAATTTATGTACAATTTTATGCACAATTTGTGTAAATCGAACTTGAATTATTGAACTTTATTCAAAAATCAGCGTGTTTCATTGAAACTGTGAAATTTATTGATTATTTCGAATAGGCCATGTTTGTACCTTTATAAGTGAAAAAGTATTGCTTCAATGGAGCTGAAATTTTGAATAGATATAGATGATAGTTCAGATTAAAACATAGGCATATTATTTTTTGAAAATCGGGCAACGCCGGGTACTTCAGCTAGTTATTCAATAAAAATTCAACTACATAAGATTTTAAATACTAAGCAATCATTCATATCAATAATTTTAGTTAGCTAAAGTTGGGCTTCCCTAACTGTGACCCCCCATGGCATCGCGTAACAGAATTTCGGCATCACGAAAACTTTGGAAAGCGTTCGCGAAATACCCATTCGTCAGTATCTAAAATACTGGTTTGCAAAAATTATTACGGAAACCAGTTTGACCTAAATAAAATCAAAAATCACTTAATGGATCCATAACAAAGAGGATTTATTATCATCTAATATTTTAGGTGTATGTTTGTTTTATGTACCTATACGTATTATTTGTATCTATATATTTACGTTGCTAAACCCACTTTTTGGGCAGTCCGTGAGAGAAAAGTACTGCATCCATTTACTTCATTTTGGTCTTAAACGAAAGATTGTAATCTGTAGATTTGTCAAATTTGTTTTTTTGTAATCGCAATTTCTATTAATGAGCGATAATTTGCAATTAAAAAAATTATTTCTGCGCATGCCCAGTGGCACGTTTACATGTGGTTTTAGAAACTCACTGTTTCTGCGCATGCTCAGTGACATGTTTTAATTGTAAACACGTTTATTCTGAGGAGTCTCTCTAGATCCCTCTCTGCCATTTTTATTTTTATGATAATTATGTTTGTGAAATAGAAGATTAAACCTGATGGAAATTGTTTATTTCGCGCTGTTTAATGAGCGATAATTTGTATATTTATTTTATGTATATACGCAGGGTCGCGTCAAAGGGGTCGCTGATAGAAAAAAAAATTAAGAAGCCCTGAACAAAAAAATATCTAAGGGAAGGTATTAGAAATAATAAAAAAATAGTGCTTTTGAAGTATAAATACCATAAACGTTATAAGAAAAAATACCCTCTTTCAGAAATTATTAAATTTCAAACATTTTGAGTTTCAATAGTAATACCCCCATATTATGTTAAAACCGGTATGAATGTTTAGTATTCTTCAAGCTAGTGCTTCCCGTATCTTTCTCAATGAACGCAAATTATTTGATAACTTTGCAATGAAAAGATTTTAATGAGATAAGGCACAAAAATGAACTACCCCCAGTAAAAAATGCCATTTACGAGACCCGTTATTTCTTTCATAGATTCTTCCAAACTTCAACAATGAATTAAGTGACATCCTATAAGATGCATATAAAATAGGGGGAGCCAGACAAGCACCTTGATATACGGTCGCATTAGGAGGAAAAATAAACGTAAAAACAAGTGAGTAAGAGCTTATCCTGGGTGACTTTTCTTGAATTAGAGTGATGAATAATTCACCGGCACTCTATCGAGGAAGGCTTCTTCGCTGTCCCCATCAAAGAAATTTTGTCCCATTGTCTGGAATAATGAGTTCCATCCGTCAAAGAATTCTTTTTTTTCTGCATCGTACATCCAGTTTCCCCTACTTCTACTTATTTGCATATGTATACCTCGGAGACAGCTGCTAAACATTTATGGTGTTAAACCAAATATACAAGTTTAATGTCTTTCTGCTTCATTAGGAGTGATCATTGAGGATATGGAAATAGAGTAAAATTCATCTCCACGAGTATGACAAGATTAAACGGGGCACTTGAGAAGAAAATATTGAAGGTTTCATTTGCAGTCGCAGAGTAAATAATTTTAAATCATTATAACGTATTTTTAATATTCAAGCTAAAATTATTAATCTATATAATTTTCAATTTCAACTGTAAATGAAGAATTTAGTATCAAACATAATGTTTAACATCTCATTTGCAGTCATCAAGTAAATAATCATGACAACTTCATTTTATATTCAAGTTCAAATTGTTGATCATAATAATTTTCAGTTATAAATTTAAGTATCAAAATGATACTTACACACACACACACAAACATATATATACAGTGGTACCTCGACTTACAAGTTTAATTCGTTCCATGACTTAGCTCGTAACTCGAAATAATCGTATCTCGAATCAATTTTCCCAATTGAAATGAAGGAAAATTCCATTAATTCGTTCCGGGCTCCCCCAAAACACCGCAATGTTTTGTTACATGTTTTTAATATAAGAAAAACGTGCTTATAAACGACGAACGTTGTATAAAAACGCAATACAATAGAACGTACTGCAATAAATTTGCTTTATTAAGTGTAATGTACAGCATTTACCTTGGAGATCAGACTTGAAGATGCTGATGGAAGAGGAGGAGAAAGGTTGAACTGAAAATTTAAATCTTATTCGTTCATTTTTTACCTTTTCACCCCGCTTTCCTCACTTTCGGTTTTATTACCAGCTACTCTCTTAAAGTGCACGAGTGAGACACGGAAGCTGGGCGATGGTTGCACCGTTCACTGTGGCTGTAATGTCCAGATTCTTCTTTCTGAGAATCCGAAGAACGTTTTCTCAGAATCCAATCTCTCGGTTTAAGAATGGATAGTAGTCTCAGAATAATATGTATAGAATTGTATAATAATTGTACATAAAGGTTGTAAATATATGCTTCTTGTGTTATCATTTGACGAGCACGTAACATGGCATTGTCAGTTCAAACTAGCGGTGGGATATCTGAAGCTTGCTCGTAACCCGAATTTCAGCTCGTAACTCGAAGCAAAAAATCTACCGAGAGAATGCTCGTATCTCGAAAAACTCGTAAGTCGAGGTACGACTGTATATATATATATATATATATATATATATATATATATATATATATATATATATATATATATATATATATATATATATATATATATATATATATATATATATATATATATATATATATATATATATATATGTGTGTGTGGGGGTGTGTGTGAGTTCCTGAGCCTACATCGGTCTATGATACATGCATATTCCACCAGATGACACTATTATTCGTTTGCGCCGCTTCAGCTCAACTAAAGAAGAAGAGATCTGGCAACCCCAGTCAGTGTGTGGTTTGACGGAGACGAACTATGATGCATTTGTCTGATAGCAGTAAACGACTGCTATATAATGTTCATCAGCATATAATGTTATTAATTAACGACGCTTCTTTGTAAATACTTTTGTAAATAAGTAATATTCATTAAATGCTAGTATAGTTTATAATAGTTTAATTATTTTTAATCACCTCACGGTCATCCTAACCCACACTCAGAAATGGGATAGAGTACTAAAGATCCCAGATTAAAGATACAGGCAAAATTTTAATTTTGTTTGAAACTTTAAAAGTGAATCGCGAGGACTTAATTTAGCATCAAAGACATTATTATGGATTACCACTAACAACTTTCCAGTTCTACTAGAAAGGTAGAAGATTCTAAAAGAAGCGAAAGTACTGAAAAAAATAGGACTAAAACGTGATGTTCACTATCAAAAACCACAAGATGAAAATAAGAGAGAAAATTTTCATTCTCAAAGACTTGAATCTCAGAAGACTACGAATCGCCGATCTTTCCGTGACTGGTTTGTTTTGTTAATAGAATTATTTTGTAATTTGTCTGGCTATGATTGGTGTATCATAGGAGGAGTAATAGTGAGTTTATATTTTACCGGTGTTATTAATCAAACGAATATTTTTGCTGTTGTACAATTATATATTACGGCTATAAATTCCGTATAGTAAATGTGAATTTTATAAAAAAATATAAAAAAAATTAAAAGTATTATTATTCAACAGCATATATATATATATATATATATATATATATATATATACACAGGGTGTCCATAATTAAAGTACCACTTTCAAAAGGCTGGAAAAAAGAACCACTGGTCAGAATGACTTCAAATTTGAACTGAATATACTGGAAGAAGGGGGAAACGATTTGGCATAATAAAAAAAGTTTCAAAGTGTATCAATAGATGGAGCTGTAACATTTTGGAACTTTTTTTTATTATGCGAAATCGTTTCCCCCATCTTCCAGTACATTCAGTTCAAATTTGAAGTCATTCTGACCAGTGGTTCTTTTTTTGCAGCCTTTTGAAAGTGGGACTTTAATTATGGACACCCTGTATATATATAATGTGAACAAGTATGTGTTCCGTAAAAATGGAGCATAATATTTATACATAAATAAATATTATATATAAACCAGAAATTTTTATTTAAATATAAATAAAAATTCAATTTTTTATCCTCATTCTTTTGTTTATAAGTTTCCAATACTTCAACCGTGATTACTTATATTGATTTATAAAGGGAAAACATTTCCTTATTCTGTTCTTTGAACTATCTACAGAATTCATAATTCACAGGCGTAACGTACTTAAAATACGCTTTGAAAGTATACGATGAACTCCCACCGAAAGATTTTAGTGCAACATTTACGTCGTAAAGTTTGGAAACTTGAAAAAAAATGAGCTTCCGTAAAAGTTAATGCACCATAAATGTACCTCGTTTTAGTCTCAGCTGATTCTAAAGGGAAAAAAACATCTTATAGCATAAACTACCATAAACTTTCTACAAACTTTTAGTGTTAAATGTGTAATAAGACTGTTATGGTTTCATATTGGGTTATATCCGATGTCATTTTTAAATTTATTATGTTTGAATAAGTGTCATTTTAGTAGATTGATACTCGTACATAAATACGCATTCGCCTATATGGCGTAATGCTACGGGAAGAGTGCAAAAAGACAGCAACATATTAATTGTATTATTTTAAGTTAGGGAAAAATTTCTGTGATCGGGATAGAATCTGATAGTTCAGTAAAGACCAAAGTAAATGAAAAAATAACATAGTTTTTAAAATACAGATATTATGTAATCCATTCTTAAAATACGTGTAGAAGAAAATAGACTAAGTGAAAAAATTTCCGCATTTGTTCAAGATCAAATCATCTAAAATTACCGACAGTTTTAGGGAGAAACTAGTTTCAGGTCGACAGTGTTATTATGTTTGAATAATATTTCAATCATCATAGTATTTCATCCCTTCGTAAAGTATTTCAATCATCAGGTGTGATTTTCATAATGTTCGAATTACTATACAAATCAGTACATAAATGCAGTTAACATTATGCGTGATTACGTAGATTTGAACAAACTCCCTAAAAAGTCGTAGATTAAAAAGGCTCTAATTTAAACTTTATAGGTATCTAAAAATCCTACTTGACGTCTCCTACTCTCTACAATGACGAGGAAATGCAATTTTAATATTTTAAAACACTTTAAGGTGACTGCCTACGTTGAAAATGCCATTTTTTGACTATTTTGATCAATTTAATTTTTTGCAAGAATCTTGTAATTCAATCTTTTCTCTTTTCAAAACAGTTTTCATTTTCATTCTACGTCAATTAGAAGCAGAGTTATAGCTATTTTAAAAAACATCGTCTAATACAAAATTTAAGTAACAAACAACTTTAAATGCGTCCATTTTTTTACCATTTTGGTCAATTTTATTTTTTTCAAGAATCTTGTAATTCAATCTTTTCTCTTTTGAAAACCGCTTAGATTTTCATTCTACAACAATTAGAAGCAGAGTTATAGCTATTTTAAAAAACATCGCCTAATACAAAATTGAAGTGACAAACAACTTTAAAGGCGTTTTTCTCAGAATTATGTTTTTTAGCAGAAATCTCTACCGTTATCATGATATTTCAGATAATAATGCATATAATTTGATAAAATTTTCAGGAAATCTTTTAGATGTTATTGTTAATGAAACGACGTACAATAATTGATGTATAATAAATAGTTTTTTGTTTGGGGCTATTTTTATAAGGAAAGGAATGACGAATCGGGGAAAATTTTCATATTGGAACATAAAATTGTCTGTATTATTTTTGAATTTTAAAATTTCTCTTTGATTGTAGGTCATTTTGAAGATAACTGTTATATGTATCGTGTGTAAGAAGGAAATTAAAATAGTAGCATTAGAATTTTGTTCAGAGGGATAAGCGTTTTAGCTAAATTTCATTAAAAATTACTTCAAATTGACCAATTTCTAAAAAAGTATGATAGTTACAGGAAAGTTTTTTTTTTTATTTTTAATTTTTAAATGCTGTTTTACCATAAGAGACCAAAAAATCCTTGAAAAAACAATTTTTTAAAAAAATTGGCTCCGAACGTAGGCAGTCACCTTAATATTTAATATCTGAATTGTGATTATTTTGTATTCAGGTTTCAGGAAGTTATGACTATATTCATACATAAATTTGTGTGGTCTTGGCTCTATTTCTTTTTCCGTGTCCCCCAAAAGTTCTTTGGATTTCTTTTACAATTATTTTTGTTTATCGTCATTGTACCAAGATGACGTCACTAGTAGTACCTATTTCGAATAAAACCAAAAATCGCACTTCCAAACAAGAGCTCGGATTGGCTTGTTGAAGTATAAAAGACGGGAAGCGAATCAGCGCGGAGTAGTTCTTAGCCCTTTACAGTTTTAAAGTTAGTTCAGTGTGGGTGTGAGAGAGAGAGAGAGAGATAGTGCAGTTTAAGCTGCTAGAGTGCAATAATGCATAATTTTGAACGTGAGTACCGCGATTTTTAAACATTTACTCAGTAAGTGGTGCGTGCTAACGACCGTAAGGCATGCTATGTATTTTGTGCATGGAGACGTAAGAATAGAACTTGTTTTATTTAGGTAAATGGAACGGGAACCATCTAAGCTTGAAATGATTTTAATTTATGTTTTGATATATGTTTTGATATACGAGGGATGAAACTTTAATAGTGGCAACACTGTTGTAGAGACCCCACTCAGCAGAACCCGGGAAAGCCACTTTCACCACACTTACGTCACATACCTGCCTTACCTCAGAGCGAATGCAATCCCCCCCCCCCCCACAAACGTTACACGCCTGCACAGTGACAGGATGAACGCAGTCCTGTTTTAGTTACTGGTCTATCGTACGAAATAATTTGTTGCATCGTACTGAGGGAAGGAAAATGCTTGTGCGCACACTGTAGCTGATGTGTTTGCTCACTGGGGCTGGGAAGAGTTCTACCATCCCCCCTATTCCCCGTGACTTTGATATCATCCCCAAGATGAAGGAACGGTACTTTTCCGTTATAAGCATTACAGTCGTTTTGACACCAATTTGGTGCATTTTTAAAAATCGCCGCAACGAGAGAAAAGTAACGCTATATAATCACACTAATAATTGTCAAATTACAATATAAAAATATACAAATCGTAAGATTCTAGGATCACGAGACGATATGAGGATGATTATTATCGTGGTCATGGAGATAAACAGACTTCATGGAATGCCGTAATTAAATACGCCTACTTTAGTTTGTAAGGAAATAAGAATCCCCGGGAAAATCGGACTGTATTTTTACGTAATGGATTTTAAAATATGGAATTTGCCTAAAGATGAGCAGGCAACGTTTGAGTAATATCCGGTGTTATTTTGAGTTATTTCATTCGCCAATACGATGTGTTGTATCTGTGGGTCACCAAGATTAAAAATGCTCCAAGCGTAGTGCTTATAACGGAAAAGTACCGAAGGAACTGCTCCTTAACTTTCACAATTCAATTGATAGTGAACTCTTATCTAATCTTGCAAATTATGATCACGCTGACCCCACTAACAGGAAAAGGCCTCGTGCCATCCTGAGTCTTTCGTCTTAAATTTTTTGTTTGTCCTCGTCATTTAAATAAAAAAAATATATATATATATATATATATAAAACTATACTTGGTTTGCCAAGGCAAAAAACATTTAAAAAATTTTATAAAATAAAATAAAAACAAATTTTCTATCCTTAAACTTTCTTTTAGCTTAATTATTTTTGTCTCAGAGCAAATCCTTTGGCTTTGCTCATTTCGTAGTATTCGAACTCACGGATTCTGAACTTATCTCTCTATCCAGTCACTTTACTCTATTCTCTCTCATCTTGCCAATTGAAATCCAACTTACAGACAGCCATTGAGTCCACCCCCACCAGCGTATCAACTCGAAGATCCAGCAGACATCCAATCAGGACTGCCCATTTTCACCCTCCTATGTACTGACCAGAAGACTCATTGCTTCACTTTTTGTGTTGCATTTCCTGAACTTTTGACGTTTCACAACGTTGTTAAAATTATGAAATATCTGAGTTTGAATGCGTTGGCCTAGGTAACTCAGTTAAAACATTTTGTCCTATGGTCCTATGGTTCTATGGAACTGCTCCGTGGATTCCACCAGACATTCTGCAGGCTATGGTCCGCTCCATTCGACAGATCAGGTGTTACTAATGGCATCCCGCTGCTTCCAGAATGTTAGCAACGGATGCTAAACAATGCTGGTTTCTACTTTGAAGGGAAAAAAAAGTTTCGCCCTGAAATTCTTCTGTATACTTTGTACATACCTAGTTGTCCCTATTAAAGTTCCCTCTTTGGTATATATGAATCCATGCTGGTCACTACTAAATAAAGCCTATCAATAACCCTAACGGTAGGTTAAATGCCTAAGCTCAACCAAGCAATTGTTCAGGAGAAGAAAGGTTTTAACACATTAAAAAACAGGCTTTATTCCACGAAAATCATATTGAAGCAGTTACTCAGCATTTTTTCAGATATTATCCCCACAAAAATGTATATTCTGATCATGCCGATAATGCATTATTGGAATCATTAGTACCTCTTTTTAAAGGATTTTTTAAACGTTTACCTAATAAGTGGTGTGTTCTAATGAGGGTATGCCCCCCCCCAGGCGTGTATTTTGAGCTTGGAAACGTAAGAGCTTGTTTTAAGCAAATGGGACTGGCAGTCTTAAAAATGATTTAATATGTGTTGTTTTAAAAACATAGTTTTTAGTATAAGTGAATCTGTACTGGATACAAAGCCTGGAAATACCTGGATTTTAGGTTAAAAGTGTAAGCTCAGTTAAGCAATTAAAGAGAACCGTACAGATTCTTCGAATTATTTCAATATCAACAAATTATCTACAAATTACGTATATTAGAGTTTTTGATTAGAAATACCAATAGAAATCCAAACTTTCCTTCATCGGATTTTTACTCTAAAAGTATCCAAATTGAATACATGCATGCCTCTATTCACGTTTCCTTTTGATTGAAATTTCTTGATTGAAACGACGATTAAGAAGGACTTGAAGTCAAGATCGCATAAATGGATATTACATGATCTTAAAATAGTCACTACGTATAACATGACATAGTAAGATAATGTTGGAAGTATAAAAATTATCAAAACGTAAAATGAAATAGGTTTAAATTCATATTAAATTTAGTTATTCGTGAAACTCCCTTCTGTATACCCAGCTGTAAAAAACATATATATGAGGCGTTGAAAGGCAAAGTAGTGTAAGTCACTTTTTAAACTTTTTTCATTTGGGAGCAAATATGTAATCTCCATGTTCAATTTATAGTGGAATTGTAAATAGTTATTATTTTCAATATTGTAATAATTGTTATGAATTATAATTTGTTCAATTTGTGGTGGAATTTTTTGTAGTATTTGCAGTTAAACTCTTTTGACTTACACCACCTGACTTACTAACTTACACCACTTTGCCTTTCACCTCCTCATATGACGCGGTGAAAGGCAAAGGGGTGTAAATCACATTTTCAACTTTTTTCATTTGGGGGCAAAAATATAATCTCCATGTTCAATTTATTGTGGAAATTATTTGCAATATTGTAATAATTATTATCAATTATAATTTATTCAATTTATAGTGGAATTTTTTGCAGTTTTTGGAGTAAAACGGTTTTGACTTATACCACTTGACTTACTGACTTACACCACTTTGCCTTTCACCGCCTCATATAATGGATGGCATAAATGAACGGGATGTCAATAATTTAAGAAGAAATCTTACTGGATTAACAATGCGATGAAATAACTATTCAATATTGCAAAGGTGGAGCTATACTAATTTCCTCTCACCAACATATAAATTAGCATATTGAACAGTTGAAAAAAGGCAGTTATTTATATTTTCATAGTAGTTAAGTCCCAATATGTTAAGAAATGCATATACTAGTGTCATGGGCTTGTTTTAAATTAATATATGGGAATCAAGGAATTAAAATATACTCTATGTATAACAAATTATTGGAACGAAGTTCTTTTACGCGGCTTACAGTAGAGTGAACTGGTAGGAATCGTCACGTAACGAAAAAGCGTTATGGCCCCTTCATAAGAACTTTTTCTCAAGGACTCTGTGGCTGAATGGTTATCGCATCAGACTACGGAGTATCGGACTATCTCACTACGGAGCGAGAGGTCCCTGGTTCAAATCCCAGCACAATCGCTGGCCGTTTCTATTCCCACTCATTCTTGGAATAGAGCAGTATATATATATATGTATATATATAATCCATAGAATATATATATATATATATATATATGTATATATATATATATATATAATCAATAGAAATATACATATTAAATCACGTTTAGAGTTGAAAAAATAACCAAAGGAACTTCGTTCCTGACGGGGTCACCCGACCGGACAATTTTTTTTTTCATACAAATGTACATTCGTACAAAGAATGTAACAATTTATGTTTCGTTTATGTACAAATCAGAATAGTTTGGGTCCGTATTTTAGCAAAAATTAGGTTAAAAGATACTTTTAAGGAAATTATGGAACATGTAACATATTTTATGTTATGATTTGCTGAATACGTTTGCTAAATATTATATATATATAGTTTAATAGTTAAATTATTCTTTTCTTTTGACCTAACTTGCAGCGACTACTTTTTATCTTACCGTATATAAAATATGATGTTCAACAGACGCATTTTAAAACCTGGAAATCCTTCTCGAATACTTTTTCGTGAAAGATATCTGATGCATCCATCTAGGATCTGCGTATATGCTACATTTCACATTTCGGTGGTATTCCTAGGTTTATATACAGATGTGTGTGTGTATAAAATCAGGACATTTTACAGAAATCGTATGATTTTACTTCTAAGGAGTTAAAAATACGAAGCAGCTATACTTGTCACGCTATCAGATTTTTCTGTCAAAACGCATGTAAGAAAGAAATACGCGAGAGTTAAAAACATTTCTCAAATTCCTTCTGCATGCCTCAAAAAACAACAAAGGATACATTTTTGCTAAGTAGCTTTCCTTTATATCATACAGAGAAAGTCGGATGAATGTAAATCTCATTTCACATGAAAAAGTATTATTTATTTTTCTATTATCAAGCAAATTCAGAAAGCAGATGTAGAGATCTCCGCTCTTATAAAGTAGTGCATCAATATATACATTTCAGAAACTCAACTTAAGTAGGGAAAAAGGTAAGAATGATGCTGCTCTGAAGAGTAGCATTTCTAAAAATATTCTTTATTCAAAAATACATATAAATAAAGTAAACAAAGCAAGGTTAACAGAAATTCTAACTGAATGTTTATGAATGAAATATTTTCACAAATCCGTATTTTCGCATCTCTTTCGTCCCTTCTTAGAGCTTAAACATTTCAACAAAGGCTTTACATTTGTGGTTTTTCCAGAAGAAAAGTGTAAATTTTACCTTGATATAAATTTTGTTTCCGTGATATTAAAGCTTCAACAAATACTCGGTGACGAAGCAAATATTTCCTTCAAAAGAAAATAATCTCTTGTTTAAAAACAATTGATCTGAAAGAATTTCATCATATAATATTTCATATTTCACAATTTTATTTTTTTGCATCAGTATTATTCACTCAGTCCCTGTGTTGTACATCAGAGAAAGTTGTTTAATTTGAATACATTAGTTGAATCATACTTTTACCATTTATCTATTTTTTATTTCACCCAAGGTTACTTCCAACCAACAGAACATCCAAATTATTATTTCTCCCATAAGTTTTGAAAGAACCTGTCCAGGTTAGCCCGAAACCAGTCCAATGGCACCACAGGGCAAGTTACGATTGGCCAGGGGATCCGATGATCTATCCAATGATATCCTGAACCCTAAACCCAAAGGCGTCAAACAACCAGCCAATACTGTCTTCTAAAGTGACATGATTATACAAATGATCAGATTACCATCACATTAATGGAGACTCGAACGACATGTCATATACTCTAGTATGTCATATAATGTCCTATAATGTAAGTAATATATTCCCACTAGCAAATTCTATTTCACTTCTTGAAGCAGTAACTAGGGATATACACACGAACTGGTACTGAAATATTCAAAACAATACGGCATTTGCATGTCTCTTAGTTAAAAATATAAAATTGCGTTACCGTCATTTCTACTGATTGAGTGTGGGGTGAATTATATATAATATATATATATATATATATATATATATATATATATATATATATATATATATATATATATATATATATATATATATATATATATGTGTGTGTGTGTGTGTGTGAGCCTAAAAATATGGGGGGGGGGGCGATCGTGTGACCTTAAAACGGGATATTAGTTAGTAAAATATAGGATTAACAATTTAAAAGTCTGGGAGTTCAAATAAGCGGCATAAGGCATTGCAGTGAAAATAGAATTAGTGGGTTCGACTTGATTCAACTCCGAAGAACCGCAGAACCACATGGGAGAATTTTTAGGTAGACGTATAGCCTTGCAGTTTGGCGCTAAGAAAATGCTTAGTTTTGCAAAAGAACATGTACGATATGACATCACGCATAAGTAATGAGCGTCACTAAGCGTTGGTTTTATCGTTGAAACATAGAAAAATTGGCAGAGCCATGGATACCTAGGGAATGGAAAGGACGTGTGCTGAAGGCGCACAGATTTAAATTGGGTGGGGTATTGGGAATTAGTTTGATGGAGCTGAGTAATTAATTGGAAGTTAATAAAAGATGTTTGTAAAATCAATTGGACTGTTCTGTGGATACTGTGTCAACATTTTGAAACCTTGATGGAGATTTAAGGTGTGATATGTTCTCGCCACCGGACCACTGCTGACTGCATGATGATTCCAAAGAGGTCGAAATTACGTAAATTGATCGGGCGTGAAGCACCAGCGTCCGACAAAAGACGGCAGGGATTCTGCAACTTCTCGCTGTGGGAACTCATCCTTCAAGAGTTCTAAGAAATCCAAAAAATTCATCAGTTTGTGAATGTTCGTTTTGTGAAAATTATTCGATTGGAAAAAAAATTTTCGGCGTGCGGGAATTTTCGGCTGCTCATCGTAAAAAATGATCAAGAGTGTTCTAATTTGTGCTTCAAAATTGGTGAATGATGTCATCTACATTAAAATGATTGCAACTCTTCAAAATTTACAAAAGTGAAAAAAATGTGCTTCGGAAAGGGAGAAATTCATCGGGAAACGACTGTAAAAATATTGGTGTTCATCAAAGTAAAATTTGGATAGAGTTTAGTTTACACAGCGACATGACTGTTAATCTAGTCAACCAAAAAAAAGGTTTACCGTTAAAAAATAGTGAATTTTGGTGTTATTTGAGTTTTTCAACGATGGTTTTTGTATTACGGAAATTATCAAGGAACTTTACGGAAGATTCCAGGATGTGAATGTAAACAGTGTTCCATGGCTCTCCGGGACTTAATAATTAAAAAAAAAAATTACTGCTGGAAAATTTAATAGGTGATATAAATATTTTTTTTGGGGGGAGGGAAGATTAACTAAATTAAGGTAAGAAATTTTCATTCAAATTAAAATATGCAGATGGTGATATGATTACAGGGAAATGTTGTGGGAAATGTTGTGGGAAAAGTTACGTTGATAAAATTGTTAAAATCATAAAGATGATAATTAAATTAAATGATTAAATTTGCAATTAAAAAGTGAAGATTGAATTATTTTTGTAATTAAATTGTGAAATTTAAAAATAGAAATAAGTAACAATTCTGTGTTAAATGTGAAAATTTTGTGTAAATTTTGGAAATTGAGGGGACAAGTTAAAATTCAGTAAAAAAAAAAAAAAAGTTCTGACAATTTGAAACTATTGGTAATAAAAAATGAAAATTTTAATATTGTAAAATAATTAAGTACATTTTGATATTGAGTTCTGGGGATAGCAGAGTATTAGTAATAAATATTGGTAAAATTTTGAAAATTGTAATTTCATTATGTTTTGAAAATTTATGAGTTTTGATATAGTTATTGGAAAATTTTAGAACATATCAAAGTTAAATTGTCCATTTTGGTTTTGTTGCTGTTGGCAGTCTCGTCATTTTGTAAATAATTTTTAAGGTTTATTGATTAATAATGTGTTTATTTTCGGTATATTGCATATCGGTTGTCAAGTGTATAAAATTGAAAATTTTGGATATAATTTTATAATTGTATTTTTATTGTCTTAATATAAATTTATTTTGATAAGTAATGTTTTGTGAGGTAGGGAATTGAGTTGTATTGATCGAGAAGTAAGGTCTGAAGTTTTAATTTTTGAAATTATTAGAATTGTGAGTTTTGATCAAAGTGTGAGAGTATTAACATATTTTATCAAATTGTGTGTAGAAGCAGAACAAGCATGAGTTCAACCATGTTTACTTCAAACTTGAGTAGAGTATTTAAATCGGTTTTCGAACGAAATGAAAAGTTTAATGGTATAAAAATGTATAGGAAAGTGTTTTAATGAAAGTTAATTTCATACCTCAATGATTTAATTGTCTCTTTCATATTGATATTGTGTATTTTTGAGTTTAAAGCACTTAAATTTGATCTTTTTAATTTGTTTATTGTGTTTTAGTATTAATAATTTGATATTTATTTTCTTGTGTGTTTTTGGTTGCCACTTGGTTTGTTGGCTATCTTGGAGGTCTCCCTGTAATTTTCAGATAAGCATGAGTGTAAAGACATGCTTCATTATTTTGTAAGACTCGGAGGTAAAAACTTTTGTACATCATGGTGAAAACGAGAAAATTTAGAATGTAATAAGATTATTTTTCACTATTGATTTGTTTGTGTCAAATTTGAAGTTTCGGAGGAATCAGGTATCCCCGATGATACGCTGAAAGCTCTTAATAAAATTCCCAGTGCTGTTGTGGAGTATGACCACCATAACAGACATCTGAGGAAGGGTTTTAAATTCTAATAATAGTGTAAGGGATGGAAGTTATGTTTTTGAAGTTTTGTGACACCCCAATTTTCTACAAGAACTATGTGTCCAAGAACTCTGAACTTTGTCAATTTTGTAAAGTCAGGACTTAGCATTTTTAGGTAGTGGACTCAAGGTGCTTAGGCACAAATTTTATATTTCTTGAGCTACGAGTTGCAATGAGGGTGTTCACAGGAAAATTTTGAATATCATGTTCTTATACTTTCAATTTATATTTTGTGTTAATTAACTTTGATTTTGGTGTTTTATTGATAGTATGTTGGTATAGAATTCTTTTATAGTTAATTTGATATGTTGATTGTAATAATTTTAAGTCATTCTGTGTCAACTCCTGTCTCAAATGGAGATATTTATGTAATTTGTATTCTTCTCAGCTCCATGGGGTTAGTTGCACGACTTTAGTAAATAAGAATATTAATTTTAGTTTTTTAAATTAGATGTCAAATATTTAGGAAAATTTAGTTAATTTTAATGTGGTTGAATCAAGTCGTAATTAGGAATAATTTTGTGGGGTTTCTACTGAGTTTGTTGTGCGGGGAGGGCGCGCCCTGCGCATCAATTTTCAGTTGATGAGTCATTAATTAATTTTAGTTGTTTTTCTCTTCTGGAGACGTGTTGCAAGGAACTGGCCATTCTTTGTGTGCACACCTTCAGGAGAACGATCGCCCTATTTAAATCGTAAATGTTAATTTAATTTTAGTTAGTTTAAATGGGTTGGCCCAGGTAGAAGTAGAGTAAGTTTTCAGTTGTTAGGGTTAATAGTTAATGTTGTTGAATAGGTACTGCAGCCCTATTCCTCATTTTGTCGTTAGGATTTAAATTTAATTTAGTTTTCTCTTCTGGAGATTTGCTGCAGAGAGTTGGCTTCTCTTTGTGTGCTAGCCTTCAGGGAAAGGGAGGGGAAAGTTGGGAGGCTAAAAATATGGGGGGGGGGGCGATTGCGCGACCTTAAAACGGGATATTAGTTAGTAAAATATAGGATTAACAATTTAAAAGTCTGGGAGTTCAAATAAGTGGCATAAGGCATTGCAGTGAAAATAGAATTAGTGGGTTCGACTTGATTCAACTCCGAAGAACCGCAGAACCACATGGGAGAATTTTTAGGTAGACTTATAGCCTTGCAGTTTGGCGCTAAGAAAATGCTTAGTTTTGCAAAAGAACATGTACGATATGACATCACGCATAAGTAATGAGCGTCACTAAGCGTTGTTTTTATCGTTTAAACAAAGAAAAATCGGCAGAGCCATGGATAACTAGGGAATGGAAAGGACGTGTGCTGAAGGCGCACAGATTTAAATTGGGTGGGGTATTGGGAATTAGTTTGATGGAGCTGAGTAATTAATTGGAAGTTAATAAAAGATGTTAGTAAAATCAATTGGACTGTTCTATGGATATTGTGTCAACATTTTGAAAGCTTGATGGAGAGTTAAGGTGTGATATGTTCTCGCCACCGGACCACTGCTGACTGCATGATGATTCCAAAGAGGTCGAAATTACGTAAATTGATCGGGCGTGAAGCACCAGCGTCCGATATATATATATATATATATATACATACAGTCAAATCGATAAATATTGTTTATTTATGCTCCCTTAAAATATTACCCCTTTAAATATATTCTATTGATTTTTTTTTCATTTAAGAGCTCGATAGAATTTAAAGGAACACTAAAGAAGTGGATGTATTCTTATTTAATTCATAAGAACCCCACTTTCTATTAAGTATTTACTTAACTTTGAAGTGATTTCTAATGTTTGATCCATCATTCGATCTAATTTAAGGCTCCATAAAATTAGAAATGGCATCCTTTCATCGAAAACTTTCATTCTTGAATAGTTATAAAGACCGCAATTGAAAATCAATCAAGAATTCCTGTTGCAAGCAGTAGGATTACTTACTTTTTTATGTACATACATGCATGGATATACACATACATATACATACAAACGTATATATATATATATATACATACATACATATATATATATATATATATATATATATATATATATATATATATATATATATATATATATGTATATATATATACATACATACATACATACATATATATATATATATATATATACATACATACATACATACATATACATGCATATATACTTATACACATGAATGCAAATATCCATATAATTATAAAATTTAAAAAATACATATAATAAGAAATTCTAGCTGAATGGCAACCCGATGTGTTGCTTTTTCGATTTAAAATGAAATGGTTTCCTTTCTTAATGATTAATAACTGTTTAGTCACTTTTAAAATTATATTAGAATTTTCAAAAAACGAAATAATTATTTTAAAAACCTCTTTTTCAAATTTCTGTTTTTGGCTTTTGAAATAATTCTTTCAAATTTCCGTTTTCAAATTTTGCTTTTTAAACAAAAAAGAAGTTCATTCAGTTAGAAAAAATTCTAAAGGATTTAACTTCTCATTTCCTAAAACAAATATTAGTTCTGTTACTTTAAAATTATTTCTGGACTTCAATTATTAAATGACTCATTCTCAAATAATTATTTTTCGTTTGGCAACATGGCCGAATATAAATACTAAATCTCGTGGGGGAAAAGTGCTTATAAAAATAGAAAGACACTTCTGATGATTTCAAAATTGGTGGCGGAAGAAACGTCATCACTTCCTCATTAATTAGAAACAAATTTCACGAATTTGCTGGAATTATTAGTGAGTAAAATAATAAGTCGAAAAAGTTCGAACTCGACATTCAAGTTACATTAAGATACAATGGCGATCAGCTCGGGAAATCTCAAAAGTGAGTTTTATTCGTACACTTTTTTAGAATGATAAAAAAAAATTTTATTAAATGTATTTGCTATATTTTGGAAGCTGAACATCTAGAAAATGCCAATAAATCATAAACTTGTCTTTAATAGGTGTACTGTAGGATATTCGGTGAAGTAGGAAAACCGAAATATTTATCCATCAAAATTATCGATTTCGTTAATTTTGTAAAACTGCTTTGGGGAAAAAGCTTCGTTTGCAGTGAAAAACATTTTTAAATTTATAAAAATGTGTGTATCCTTAAAGATGAATAGTTGTAAAACACATGGAAATGAAATATTCGTTGATTGGTGGGCAGAAAAGTTTAATTTTGCATGCATAAAAATAGTGGAAATTTGCGAAACGGAAAGGAGCTGGCCCACTGGAATGTCAGCTGTTTCTGTTGTCCGCTCCTTTTGAGTAAGACGGTTTTAATTTAATAATTAAAAAAGTTTAAAGTTTTGAAAGTTGAGGATGGTATCAGTGCACGCGTCTCGTCCGCCCGCGTCCATCGGTAACACTCGCGATATCCTGCTATGCTTGGTTCGCGAGATTAGACCGTCCCCGTGTCTGCTCACTGACAAACATACGTTTGTTTACCTTCAGCTGTTAATAGTAAGATTATAACATATTATATATTATATATAAGTAAACAAAATGTCAAATCAACAAAATCTTCGTCTTTTAGGGAATTTCTGGCTGAGGTAGTTAAAGAAATAGAACGCCTCATGGCCAAGGTTCCGCGACCTGGGTTTTGGGGTTTATTTTTCGAAAATATCCCAAAATCTTGGTTTTTTCATTGTGAGTTAAAAATAGAGCAAAAAGTTAATATTTTTTTCTCATTATAAACATGATTTAATTATAATAAGACAGCTTAATTTAAAAAAAAATACAGTTTGCAATAAGATTAGTATTTGCATGAATCCAAAGTGATACACAAAGAAAAAAAAAGCGAGTCGGTGAACTCACTTTGCCGGGTTGAAACCCTCTGCACGGGGAAACTCACATGCGGCGAATTGAACAACCCACATTGGAAAGTTGAACCCACAACCCACTTTCGAAACGGGCATATATGTGTACTTACTTGTGTATATGTGGGTGTATATATATATGTATATATATATATATATATATAAATAAGATCACCACTTTTATACAAGTGGCGATCATTTCGACTGAATCGTGATATATATCCCCGTACAAAACCCTCAAAGAATACTTGTATTTGTTACGTAATGTCAAAGATCGATAATCCGATAAAATGAAATCTTACAAAACTTCATGACCTATTTAACTCTTTTACCTGTCTCTTCTGAGTGCGTTGAAAGAGTTTTTTCTCGAGTTAATACAACCACGACAAAAGACAGAAATTCTCCTAAAATTGAAACTGGCATCAATCATAGGGCGGCAAAACAAGCAATGAATAGATATCATTAAAATTGTCAAACGTGCATACCTTTAACAAAACTGGTAAAAGATGATTTATTCTCTTTGTAATGCGATGGCGTTTGTGGTAAGACATTCGCCGTTCGTTCTATTGCTGGCTACTTTACTGTGGGAGCACAGTAATGTGGTAAGCTGAGCCAGCATTGCTCCCTATGAAGGGACAATGAATTGCGGGTAATGAATTGCGGGTAATCATTTGCGGGTAATGATTACCCCGGGATACGGGTAATTAAAAATTGTAGTACGTAATTACCCGTAATTACGTATTACCCGTACGTAATTACCCGTACGTAATTGTACGTACGGGTACAATTACATACGCGTACAGTTACGTACAGGTACAATCACGTACGGGTACAATTTCTGTAATTACGTACGGGTAATTACCCGTACGTAATTGCCCGTAATTGCGTATTACCCGTACGTAATTACCCGTTATTGCGCATTTCCCGTACGAAATTACCCGTAATTTCGTTTTACCCGTACGTAATTGCCCGTACAAAATTGTACGTACGTACAATTACGTACGTACAATACGTACGGGTACAATTACGTAGGGTACAATTACGTACAGGTGCAATGTAAAAAATTACGTACAGGTACAATTACGTACGGGTAATTACCCGTACGTAATTACCCGTAATTACGTATTACCCTTACTCAATTACCCACATTTAACTGCGGGTAATCATTTGCGGGTAATGAAAGGCAACCAGGGAAACGACTAAGGGCCCGTTCATATAGAATCCGTCAGCGTAAAATTTTTTTAATCAATGATATGCCAATCATTGACTCATTTAACCAATCAGCACCAACCGAATCTTTTACGGTGACGCTGACGGATTCTATGTGAAGAGGCCCTAAGAAATGTGCGAGATTGGAACCCTACCCCCCAGCGCCGAAGCTCAGGGCATTAACCACTCTACATTGTTGTTGCTAATGCCCCCCCCCCCGGTTGGAAGTTCCATTCACAATGTCCTAATAGGCTATTGGGCTGAAAGGAGCGGCTCCTGTTTAGAATGAGCACTACAAGGGTCGGAACCCGACTTGGCTAAAGGACCGGTCCCGCCATTTTGAATCGAGTCAAGTGATAAGAACGGATCCCGCACCTCCAGAGGTAAATTTGAGAACTCGGAGGACATTGCAGCCATGACTTATTTTGCGTGCCCCGTCCACCATTAGTGAACACGGCGGTGGATTTTCAGCGACGAGCATCGAACCAGGGACGTTCATATCACTGGCCCGCTGGTCTTGCCAACTGGGCCTCCGCGCCCACTCTACAATGTGCGCGGCAGAAATGATGTAATATAAAGAATACAAAATAAGAAGTGCACATTTTTAAAAAATAATAATAAACAAATAAATAAATAAATAGAGAACTTCTGAAAATTAATTTGCAGGTGAACGATGAAATGGATAAAATTTGACAATTAAGGAAAATAACTTTGATTTAACTTGGGGTATGTACTACCGTATTTGGAAATATTTTTATAATTTTCAATTAAAAAATTTTGTTTAATGCTGGTTTTTATTTGCATTACAATCCGAGTATTTTAGATCAAATTTGGGATTATTACAGTTTGCTCGATGGGCAACCTGTGTAGCGGAATGTGGCAGATAGATAGCGCTTTCGCTGCACTTCGACTGCCTCACCTAAACCTTTCGGCTGTCCAGCGGAAAGCTGTATACGCAACAGTGGCATAGCGAGGGGGGGGCAAGGGGGTCTACCATGCCCCGGGCTCCATTCGTAGAGGAGAGACAAATGGTCACCAAGACCATGGGGGGGGGGCGCTAAAAGGTATCGTGCCCTGAGCGCCTGTTATGCTCGCTACGTCACTGGTATGCAAAGTTAATTTCATTCTCGTCAGGTGGCTGTTTGTGTATAAAAAGTGTATATATTTGTATAAGTGCTAGCTTGCTTGCTGGACCATGTATTCTGTATTGCTTTGAAAGCCCCGGCCTCATAATACTGGAAATTGTGCAAGGAATAAATTTGTCAATAGCAAAGAGAACTCTTCTCATTTTTCGCAAGTGTTTTGCTGACTTATTCCCCTATAACCTGCTCATAACCATTATCCCGTTGGGAATAAGCCGACAAATCGTTAAGAATAAATTTGACGGAGAAAAAAAGATCAGCTAGGATATTTGAAGTTTAAAAATTTTTAAAAATTTAGAAAGAAAATTTATCACTGTGCAGCCATGAATAAAAGTCCTTTCTGAAATGTATTTGAAAGCTTTGAAAATTTAATAGACATAAACTTTTAGCGTAATGATCAAATCTTCATTTTGGGAAAAAATTTAAAAGTTACTTCTAATCAGAATTCTTTAGTCATCCTAATTTTGTACTTCAATAGCTGTATCTCTACATCGGCAAAATGAAAGAAACAGAATCGGAGAGATAAATGATTAGACTTTGACACCAGAGCAGAGAGAATAAATCACCTGACAATAACACTGTAAACAACGTATAACAATGACTCCGTTCGATTATATTTATTTAAAGAATGTCTCTGTTAAATTCAGCTTACATGATAAAATGGAACAAGCAACATTGATCCACGAGATAAGACCGTAAGCCAATTTTCATTTTAGCGATGAGTCTTGGCTCAGTTTACAAATGGTTCTTGTCGTAATTTCCTCTTAAGGTAATAGGCGCCCTAATGATCCTCCAAACAACAGGAGTCTAAATAGATTGGGATTTGGTGAGTTACTGACGAAAATGAGAGGTATTATACCGGCAGTTCTCACAACACTCGACTTGTTTGCTGCAGGTGAATTTAATGCTTATGTCTGTATGAAGAGGATTGAAAACCTCATAGGCGCACTTTAATAAAACAAACTAAGGAAATAAATATTTTCTTCCCATTATCATTGTTAGCATTCATTTCCTGTTTCCTAAATTATTATGCATTACAACAAACAACATATTAAAAAAAGGTAATAAAAAATTATAAATATTTTGAGGTGTGATTGTACATATGTTAAACTCAAGAAAGTGTTATCTGATATTGGGAATATTAAATTTCATTTCATTCGATATAAAATGCATTTATTTAATCCTCATCTGTGCTGATATAGGATCCAAAAAACCAGGAATGATTTCGTTTGCTATAGATGAGGTTTGTTAGATAGCAAACCACATCTCTATATATAAAACAGTTCCATAACTGACTGACTGACTGACTGACATACAACGCACAGACCAAACCGCTGGACCTAAAGGGCTGAAATAGTGCATGGCGATTCTTCTTATGGTGTAAGGGTGCACTAAGAAAGATTGTTGAAAAATTCTTCTTAGATTTTTTTAAATTAAATTTTTAAGCTCTTTCAGTAACATTTTTTAAGTTTACATTTAAAATAATTTGAGGGTTATAAAATTTATATCACGAGAAAGACCATACAAATTCCTATAAAATGAAATCTTTTTCAAATCTTTATCTCTATTTTCTGGCTTTTGGTAAATTTTTAAAGATTAACTTTTTGAATTTAATTTATTAAATGCGGATCACGTGATTTCTTTTTCTGGTACTTTGAAAAAATTTATCGTCACGTGCATAACAACTTAATAGACAAAAAAATATTTGTTTTTCTTTCTAATGCAGCAGACGATTGGATATTATCCAAAAAAATAAATATCCCTTACGATTTTTTTATAAATATATATATATATATATATATATATATATATATATATATATATATATATATATATATTTTTTACATCAATTGTATACATTGATCGTCGCATGTATTATAAATATATATAATTAATTTTTTTGGCATTAATTGCATACATTGACCGTTGTATTTAATTTGAATATACTCCGTAGCGAAGCGAGGGTTTTCAGCTAGTATTAAATTAATAAATAGAGGCAGATAAGCAGAACTGTAATTGCTGATCTTCAATCAATTATAGCCCACACATCAAGGAAAACAGAAGAGGAAACATATTTTGTACAGTGATAGAAATGAAAGATCGAACCAATGCAAAGGGCTATTTACTAATGATATTTTATCTTGCTTTTAAAATTCCCATTTCCCATATGTATAGTTGTTTGCATATCAGGGTACAACCTGTTTAAATATGCGAATAATTAAACAATGTATCGATAATATGCAGTATTTTTAATTGGTAAATATTACTAAAGAACTTCATTATTTTATCTTTAAAGAATTCATATGTTATCTCAAAATTTTTATTCGTTGATCCCTGGTTATTTAAAATCGTAAAATTGAACAAAATGACAAAATATATTTGGCATCGTCTCCTTTGCATCTAAGTAAAATTTCAATGTCCAATAACAGCGGGAGAAGGGCCCATTATCCATTATTACATGTGCGTTAATGGCATCCCCAATACATTAAATAAATACTGTATTTTACATCTTTCTTCTACATTAGCTCTTTCTTCTACATTCCTTCTTTTATGCCACAAATGACTGTGTCATAAAATATGGATTCGCTCACTCATTTTTAATATCTCCGAAAGGAAAGCAGTAAGGGAAAATGCTTTAAAATTACGTATAAGCCCAGTGAAAGAGACTAGGTTTTAATTCTGTTTGCAAAAGTATAGATTATAATAATTTTTATGTATGCTTAGTTTAATTGCCATCAATGACAAGTATCAATGGCATTGCTTTATTGTAATAGGTTTTTAGGGGGGTAAGAAGGTGAGAAAATTGATTCTAAAATATAATTCATTCTTTATTCCCCTTTTTTTTCACAATTCATGAATATTGAGCTTCCAGTGGGTAGTTCAAATTACGTATATATCTAGAGGATACTAGACTATTTTGAAAAAATGCCTGAGCGAATCTGTGAGAATAATATATTTTACTAGATCACCCTTAACGTGATAAATTCAAATTCTTCCTTGTAAAATGACAAAGAAATATTTTATTAATTCAAATTAATCTTTCCTTTTTGAGGAATATTAGCTCGAATTACTGATAACTTTTGAATAACACATGATCGATAAGATTATGATTGGTCTAGTAAAATATACTATTCTCACTGTTTTGCTCAGGCAGGTTATTTATCAAAATAATTGTAAATCACTAAATCCAAATTTTCACCTGTAAATGACAAAATAAATTTTACTATTTCAGAATAAACCTTCATTGAGGAATATTAGCACGAATTATTGATAACCAGTGAATAACCAAGTGATTAATCAGGTTACGGGTGGTCTAATAAAATAAATTATTCTCACTGTTTACCTCAAGCAAGGTATATATCAAAATAGTAGGAAATAATTAAATCCAAATTCTCACTTGTAAATGACAAAAAAATATTTTAAGCTTTCAAAGAAAGCCTTTATTTTTTAGAAACATTAGTTCGAATCACTGATAACCTTATAATTACCAAGGGGTCAATCAGGTTATGGGTGGTCTAGTAAAATATATTATTCTCATTGTTTTGCTCAGGCAGGTTAATTATAAAAAATTTGGGAATAATTAAATCCAAATTTTCACGTCTAAATGACAAAATAAATTTTACTATTTCAGAATAAACCTTCATTGAGAAATATTAGCTCGAATTATTGACAGCCTATGAATAACCAAGTGATTAATCAGGTTACGGATGGTCTAATAAAATATATTATTCTCACTGTTTTCCTCAAGCAGGGTATATATCAAAATTGTAGGAAATAATTAAATCCAAATTCTCACCTGTTAATGACAAAGAAATATTTTAAAGTTTCAAAGAAAGCCTATATTTTTGAGAAACATTAGTTCGTATCACTGATAACCTTAGAATTACCAAGGGGTCAATCAGGTTATGGGTGGTCCAGTAAAATATATTATTCTCATTGTTTTGCTAAAGCAGGTTATTTATAAAAATAATTAGGATTAATTAAATCCAAATTTTTATGTCTAAATGACAAAATAAATTTTACTATTTCAGAATAAACCTTCATTGAGAAATATTAGCTCGAATTATTCCTAACCAGTGAATAACCAAGGGATCAATCAGGTTATGGGTGGTCTACTAAAATATATTATTCTCACTGTTTTGCTCAGGCAGGTTATTTATCAATGTAATTGGAACCAATTAAATCCAAATTTTCCTTCGTAAATGAGAAAATAAATTTTACAATTTTAAAATAAACATTCACTGAGGAATATTATTAGCCCGAATTATGGACAACTGAATAACAAGTCATCGATTGTGTTTCGATGGTCTAGCAAAATACATAACATTTTAATTCTTATAAATTTTATGGATATTATTTCACTTTTCGGAAAGAAAAAAAATTCTCCTCTAGAAATGCTAGTAGAACAGAATACCATTGTTATTGCAGAAACATCTTTTGCACTATTGCATTTCGGTGTACCTTTCTAATACTGAATGACGAAACTCTCCTTTGTAGTATTTTCTGTTTAATGTGACTTAGTGCCTTATGCAATGCAAACAATGTTGAAACGAAAATTGCCTTCATACCTGAGCGTATCTGAAAAGCCTTCCATCTTTGATGCAGCCCGGTCGCCATTCAGTGTTTTATTTATTTATTTTTTTTTCAAGAAACATGTGTTAGAAAATGTCTATATTCCTTTCCATGAATAAATACAAAATCTCTCTTACTTTTCATGCCTGAAATCTTGTCTCGAAGAATATTTTCGGGAATCGGAAAATTTCACTAATGTGCATTTTTTTTATATTTTTCCTTGTATACGAGGGCGATAAAAATGTTCCCAATGAACAAACGTATGTAAAAATACTTTATAAATCCAGTTCTACATATACACTGCAATACGAATGAAACATTTCCTAGGTTAAGAATACGATATTTTTAGGTTTGGAATTTTATCTAAAGAAATTTTCACATAAATATATATTTTTATTTTAATCTCAACTTATGCTTTTATTGTTCCAATTAAGAGTATTTGTCTATCTATAGATATAAAACAGCCCCGTAGCTGACTGACTGACTGACTGACAGATAACGCACATACCCAACTGCTGGAGCTAAAGGGCTGAAATTCTGCATGGTGATACCTCTTATAGTGTAGGGGTGCACTAAGAAAGATTTTTGAAAAATTCTTCGTAGACTTTTTTTAATTAAATTTTTAAGCTGTTTTTGTAGCGTTTTTTTAAAGTTGGTTTTTAAAATAATAATTTGAGGGTTAGAAAATATATAGCACTTGAAAGATCATAAAATTTTCTTTAAAATGAAATCTTTTTCGAATATTTACCTCCATTTTCTGGATTTTGGTGAATTTTCAAAGATTAATTTTTAGAATTTAATTTATTAAATGCTGATCACGTGGTCTCTTTTCTTTTTGTGATATTTTACATTAAATTTGCGTCACGTGCATAACAACGAAATAAATTGACAAAAAAATATTGAAATGCGGTAAAAGATAAAATTGAACTACTAGACTATTTGAGATGGAAGCTATTAAAGAATTTAATTCAAATTAGTATGTTTTATGGATATTAAACATACAAATTAATTGCATGGATTGGCCTTTGTATTTAATTTGAATATTTTCTTCAACATTATTTTGTCTATAAAAATATCCGTTCAGATTTTTTTAAAAATATTTTTCTTCGCATTATTTGCATACATTGACCGTTGTATTTAATTTGAATGTACTCTCTCTCTCTCTCTCTATATATATATATATACGCTAAAAAGTAATACGAATCCATGAAGTGTAAAATTTTATTACAGTGTCAATGGCCTGGACGTCAAATCTTCAAAAAAGGAATACATAAAAATCTTCTATAGGCACTTCTTCCCTTTCCTGCAGTTTTCATTCTGTATGATCCAGAGCACAGAGTTATTGCCTACACCAGGCGCCTCCCTCGTGCTTGATAAAGAAAGTATTTGAAACTACACAATTTTAACATCACATTTCACCAAAACATTCCAAAATTGGACCCTTCCTACAGTAAGAATTGTCGGTAGGTCAAAGCTAAGTATATATATATATATATATATATATATATATATATATATATATAATATATGGTTGTATGTATATGCATATATGTATATGCACGTATATATGTGTACGTATGTGTATATATATATATATATATATATATATATATATATATATATATATATATATATATATATATATATAATATATATATATATATATATATATATAATATATGGTTGTATGTATATGCATATATGTATATGCACGTATATATGTGTACGTATGTGTATATATATATATATATATATATATATATATATATATATACTAGCCGGGCTTCGCCTAGCTACGCTCAAGCCATCCGTCCACCAGATGAAGTTTCAATAAAGTGTGAAAAATTTTCATATTGGAACACAAAATTGCGTGTATTATTTTTGCATTTTAAAATTTTCTCTTAGATTTTAGGTCATTTTGAAGATAACTGTCATATGTATCATGTGTGAGAGGGAAATTAAAATATCATGTGTGAGGACTTTAAGATTTTGTGCAGAGTGATAGGTGTTTTAGGTAAATTTCATTAAAAATTAATTCAAATTGACCAATTTATAATAAAGTATGTTATTTGCAGGTAAGTTTTTGTCTCTTTTTTAATTTTTAAGTGCTATTTTCCCATAAAAGATGAAAAAAACCTTAAATATTTTTTTTTTAAATTGACTCCGAACGTAGACAGTCACCTTAATTCCTACTTGAGAATGATAATGAAAAATGAGGAAAGAATAATTTTCTCTTAGATTGTAGGTAATTTAGAAGATAACTGTCATATGTATCATGTGTGAGAGGGTAATTAAAATATCATGTGTGAGGGCTTTAAGATTTTGTGCAGAGTGATAGGTGTTTTAGGTAAATTTCATTAAAAATTACTTCAAATTGACCAATTTATAAAAAAGTATGCTATTTACAGGTAACTTTTTGTCTCTTTTTTTTAAATTTTTAAGTGCTCCTTTACCATAAAAGATGAAAAAAGCTTTAATTATTTTTTTTAAAATTGACTCCGAGCGTAGACAGTCACCTTAATTCCTACTTGAGAATGATAATAAAAAATCATGAAAGAATAAATTGTACCCCCACACTCATTGAAATATTTAAAGTAATAAATTCTGTTTGAACAATTAATTTGTGAACAACTGTTTTTATAAGGAAAGGAATGACGAATCAGGGAAAATGTTCATATTGAAACATAATTCTGTTTTAACAATTAATTTCTGAACAATTAAAAAAATAAGTAAATCGAAAAGTAAAGAACATAATTATATTTCACTGGCTTTCAAAAATATCCAATAATAAAACAATTTCCTTAGCAAATACAAAATAAACAAATATTTCACTCGTGTTCAAAAATATCTAATAACAACACAATTTCCTTAGCAAATACAAAATAAACAAAAAGTGAACAATAATTGGTGTATAATAAATGGTTTTTTATTTAGAGCTAATTTTATAAGGAAAGGAATCACGAATCGGGGAAAATTTTCATATTGAAATATAAAATTGCATGTATTATTTTTGCATTTTAAAATTTTCTCTTAGATTGTAGGTAATTTAGAAGATAACTGTCATATGTATCATGTGTGAGAGGGAAATTAAAATATCATGTATGAGGGCTTTAAGATTTTGTGCAGAGAGATAGGTGTTTTAGGTAAATTTCATTAAAAATTGCTTCAAATTGACCAATTTATAAAAAAGTATGCTATTTACAGGTAAGTTTTTGTCTCTTTTTTTAATTTTTAAGTGTTATTTTACCATAACAGATGAAAAAAACCTTTAATTTTTTTTTTTTAATTGACTCCGAACGTAGACAGTCACCATAATTCCTACTTCAGAATGATAATAAAAAATGGTGAAGGAATAAACTGTAACCTCTCTCCCCCCCATTGAAATATTTAAAGTAATAAATTCTATTTGAATAATTAATTTCTGAACAATTGGAAAATTAACTCAACGCAAAATAGAAAAGTAAATAAAACATAATTATATTTCACTGGCCTTCAAAAATATCCAATAATAACACAATTTGCTTAGTAAATACAAAATAAACAAAAAAAAGAACAATAATTGGTGTATAATAAATAGTTTTTTATTTGCAGCTGTTTTTATAAGGAAAGGAATGACGAATCGGGGAAAATTTTAATATTAGAACATAAAATTGTGTGTATTATTTTTGCATTTTAAAATTTTCTCTTAGATTGTACGCCATTTTGAAGATAACTGTCATAGGTATCATGTGTGAGAAGGAAATTAAAATATTAGCATTAGGTTTTGTGGAGAGTGATAGGCGTTTTAGCAAAATTGCAGATTAATATTCTACGTTCGGAGTCAATTTTTCAAAAAAAATAAATGATTTTTTTGTTTCTTATGCTAAAATAGCACTACTTTATTTGAATATTCTTTCTTTTTATGCTTCTGTCTACAACTTTTTGCAATATTTCTGAGATATAATTGTATTTTTTTTATTTTGGGCTGATTTTTTAAGGAAAGGAATGACGAATCGGGGAATATTTTCATTAGAACATAAAATTGCGTATATTGTTTTTGCATTTTAAAATTTTCTCGTAGATTGTAGCCATTTTGAAGATTACTGTCATATGTATCATGTGTGACAAGGAAATTAAAATATTAGCATTAGGATATTGTGGAGAGTAATAAGCGTTTCAGCTAAATTTCAGATTAATATTCTACGTTCGGAGTCAATTTTTAAAAAAATATTATTTTTTAAAGATTTTTTTTGTTTTTTATGGTAAAATAGCACTACTTTATTTCAATATTCTTTCTTTTTATGCTTCTGTCTACAACTCTTTGCAATATTTGTGTGATGTAATTGTATTTTTTTTATTTTAGGCTGTTTTTATAAGGAAAGGAATGACGAATCGGGGAAAATTTTCATATTATAACATAAAATTGCGTGTATTATTTTTGCATTTTAAAATTTTCTCTTAGATTGTAGGCCATTTTGAAGATAACTGTCATATGTATCATGTGTGAGAAGGAAATTAAAATATTAGCATTAGGATTTTGTGGAGAGTGATAGGCATTTTAGCAAAATTTCAGATTAATATTCTACGTTCGGAGTCAATTTAAAAAAAAAAAAAATTAAGATTTTTTGGGTCTTTTATGGTAAAATACCACTTAAAAATGGAAAAAGAAAAAAACTTACCTGTAAATAGCATAATTTTTTTATAAATTGGTCAATTTGAAGTAATTTTTATTGAAATTTAGCTAAAATGCCTATAACTCTGCACGAAATTATATTGCTACTATTTTAATTTCCTTCTCACACATGATACATATGACAGTTATCTTTGCCTGCGGCTTGTCCACTTATTATAGTCGCTTCTATAAAGTTCTTCATCAATCTCTTTATACATAATCTTGAAGGTGGATCCAAATTCTTGAGAACCATAATAGGTACACCAATCTTAATTCCAATATATGCGGCAGTACTCCAGAGGGCCACAGAGAGTAAAAAAATGAGTGTTTCTCAGAATATGTTTTTTAGCATAAATCTCTACCGTTATCATGATATCTCACATAAGGTATATAATTTGATAAAATTTTCAGAAAATGTTTTATATGCTATTATTAATGAAATGAATTCTTAATCGCTATTATTAATGAAATGAATTTTTAATTTCTATTTTACTATAAAACACCAAAAAAAACCTTTAAATAATTATTGTTAATTAGTAGTTGTTTAGTTTTATTTAAAGTTAATTTTCATATATTACTCCTTTTGTTTTCTTTTCGTTAATCCTTTTTTACTTGGTTAAAATTTTCAGGAAATGTTTTAGATGCTATTGGTAATGAAATGGGGCTCAATAATTGGTGTATAAGAAATAGTTTTTTATTTGGGGCTGTTTTTATAAGGAAATGAATGACGAATCGGGGAAAATTTTCATATTGGAACATAAAATTGCGTGTATTATTTTTCCATTTTAAAATAACTGTCATTTGTATCATGTGTGAGAAGGAAATTAAAATAGTAGCATTAAGATTTTTATGCAGAGTTATCGGCATTTTAGCTAATTTTCAATAAAAATTACTTTGTAAAATACCTAATAACGACATTTCAGAAAGTAAATAATCGCAAGTTAGTAAGTCAAGGAGGGGTTTCAACGGTAAAGAGTTTCAACGATTATTCGTATACTGAAAATTAACCAAGTAAAAAAGGATTAATGAAAAGTATACAAAAGTAGCAATATAAGAAAATGAACTTTAAATAACACCAAACAACTACTAATTAGCATTATTCCATGCGTTTATTTACGTTGTAATATTTAGGTGCTCATGCGCAGTTCTTATGAAGAATGGATTCCAACGCCTTCAGATGAAATATTATTTAAAAACTGTATTTATATATAAGCATTTTAAAGCTTCCAAACTTATATTAGAATTATCTCCAGGCTTCAAAACATAAGTATACGAAGTTTTAACCAGATTTGTCAAGAAATATAGAAACGAAAAAAATACCAAATGTAATCATTTCACACCTAAATGAGTAAATCCACCAAAAATCAGTATATATCTACTTAGTTTCAATAAATTATTTTTTATTATTAAACAATTTGAATGTTTAGTTTTTCAAATAAAAAGACACGGCGACACATTTCATTTCAGTGATTCATTTTTTAGTGAGAATCACGTTGTGAACGAATCACCCTTTGTTTACATCGTCAAAGAGCGATGACGCGCGATGACGCTTCATTAGAATCCAAATATCTCTAAAACTATTGAATTAACAGAATAAGTGTACGCAGAAAAAATTATCAGTTTCCGAAGCTCTTTCCAAATATGCAACATTTATGTACTTTCATGAGAAAAAAAATACACCGATTTTCCTGTATATTTGTCAGCCATTTTTTTTTCGAGGAGTGGCCCGCCCGGATGAGTTACGGTCACGTGATCCGACTTCTCCCTGTCCCTTTATTAGTATAGATATACTAGCTGAAAACCCGCACTTCGCTACGGAGTACATTGAAATTAAATACAACGGTCAATGTATGCAATTAATTAAAAAAAAAATATATATATATATATATATATTTATAATAAATACGACGATCAATGTATACAATTGATGTAAAAAAAACATATTTATAAAAAAATCGTAAGGGATATTTTTATAGACAAAATGAAGTCCAATCGTCTGCCGCATTAGCAAGAAAAAAATATTTTTTTGTCTATTTTTTTTTTGCACGTGACGATAAATTTATTTAAAGTACCAGAAAAAGAAATCACGTGATCAGCATTTAATAAATTAAATTCTAAAAATTAATCTTTAAAAATTCACCAAAAATCAGGAAATGGAGGTAAAAATTCGAAAAAAATTTCATTTTGAAGGAATTTTTATGATCTTTCTCGTGATATAAATTTTATAACCCTCAATGTATTATTTTAAATGCAAACGTAAAAAAAGTTTAAAAAACAGCTTAAAAATTTAATTTAAAACAATCTAAGAAGAATTTCTGAAAAATCTTTCTTAGTGCACCCCTACACTATTAGAAGAATCGCCATGCAAAATTTCAGCCCTTTAGGTCCAGCGGTTTGGTCTGTGCGTTGTATGTCAGTCAGTCAGTGAATGAATGAATGAGTCAGTTACGGAACTGTTTTATATATATAGATATATATATATGTATATTTTAAATTTATATATTTTCATATAGATATACATTAATATATATTTATATATATCTAATATGTACACAAATAGAATCTTTTGCGAATCATGCAACACAAAGAATCAATTGTTCCCTGCAGGATTTTCCAATTTAATCATCAAAAGGAACACACAGATAGTAAAGAAGTAAAAGAAATAAATACAAGCAAATAAAAATATTACGACACTTCTAACGAACTGAGTATCCAATAAATTCTTTAAATGTAGTTCCAGTAATTATGGTCTTTTAAAAAATGAGTCACTTGAGGCCTTGTTCGGAGGAAGCAAAGTTCGCTGAAATAACTGCGGGGAAGTTTCTAAAATATATTTTTCTAGGAAAATACTCTTTAGATCAGGATACCTTACTACTAGGTGCAGGACTAATCAGCTTAAATATCGATAAAAATTAATTGTCTAAACAATAAAGTAATGTGAAATGGGAATTATACATTGAAGAAAATTAGTATCTTTATATAATGTCTTAGTATCTGTATATAAGTACCTTCATATCTTTATATAAGTATCTTTATATAAGTACTTTATTAAATTTTACTAAGCTAATCTTTATTATAATGAAATTCTGAATATATATATATATATATATATATATATATATATATATATATATATATATATATATATATATATATATATATATATATATATATATATATGTATATATATATCTATATATGTATAAATATGTATATATATGTATATATATGTATATATGTATATATATGTATAGGTGTGTATATATATATATATATATATATATATATATATATATATATATACATATAAATATATATAAATATATATATATATATATATATATATATATATATATATATATATATATATATATATAAATATAAATATATATATATATATATATATATATATATATATATATATATATATATATATATATATAATATATATATATATATATATATATATATATATATATATATAAATATAAATATATATATATATATATATATATATATATATATATATATATATAATATATATATATATATATATATATATATATATATATATATATATATGTCAGGAATAATTAAGTTAAATTTAAAGGGGGCTACAGGATAATTTATTTCGTGGCATTAAAAGTCACTGTTTTCATAGTTCAGTACGTGCTACGGGCGAAAAAAGAGGGACTTTCCTGGTTTCATTAGATGACCTCGATTCGCTTGAATGGTCGGGCGAGCTATCTATTTTTAGAGCAAGCACGGGCTTGCGAGGAATGAAACTATTAAGTATCTTCAGAGATGGAAGCGTCTCGAACATTCCATAAACATCACAGTGAATGCCCGAAAGTTTTGTGCCTAAGTTTAACAAAGATGTTAATTGCTGTTTTTCGGATTACGGATTACGCGGTGCGAGTGTCACGAAGTGAGAGATCGAACAATGGCTCGGATTGAATCAGGTTAATTAATAGTATTTTAAATAAAGGATTTAGATGTAAACTAATTGTATTTAATTCCACAGGCCTACGATCATTGACTGCATAGATTTAGAATAAGTATTAGGGAAACGAGTTAAGAGGGAATACGAGAATTTTAAGCACGAGTAATTTTAAGGCCCATCATATATATATATATATATATATATATATATATATCGATCGGGCCATTTTTTCTGGGGGTACGCGGGGATACGGAGTTTTAGATATTATTTTGGCTCAACTTAACCAAAATTTTAAGAAACTTACTAACCAATTGTCAATATATAATAAAAAGGATTGTTTTAAATTTCGAGTTTTTAGTTCCCCTGTGACTTATTCTCGTAAATCAATATTTATTTTTCTGTGTTTCAATCTCTGTTGCATGAACAGATAAGCATTTCCCACGAAAAGAAACAAGAAACGGTGCAACAGCATGGCATAAGTAACCATAGATGTTATCGTGGTCTCCAAGATGACAGTATGGTTGCAAAGGTATTGACCTTTAGGAATCCTCGCAAAGGGACCTGCAGAGTAACGGGGTAGCGAGAAAGTCGGCAGAATGCAGTGAGCTAGAGAGTATTTCATCTTCCAGGTGGTTCCCATATACAAGAAAGATGGAAAGTAGGATCCACCAATATGTCCTATTTACTTTTAGGAAAATTTGAAAATATCTATGGAAAAGAGATTACTAGATGACGAAAAAGTTGATTTACTTAAGGGGACAGTGGACCTTTAAACCTAACTTTTTTTGCTTTCAATAGATTTACTTAAAATTTGATTATGTGATCAGTACCATAGATATGTAAAAGTGGTTAAAATTTAATGATGAAATATTAATAATTTATGAATTACGAATTATTAATTATATCAAAAATTGGCCTCATTAAAAATGTTCCAGGCGCATTTGTTTTGCATATTATATGGTCATTTTTATTTACAGGATACCTTATAGAACTAACAATGAAAAATATTGCTTATTTTAAGCATTCATTAAGAATATAAAGATAAAAAAATAATTATAGTGAAAACACCCTTTTTATTACGCAAAATACCTATATAAATCATCTTTTCAAGTACAAAATTTAGAAATTCTGAGCTACGAAGCATAATTCTTTTCAAAAAGATTTATTTGATGTACAGTTAAGTATATAAAACTTATACTTCAAATCAATACGATAATTAGAAATGCACCCGGAGCAGTTTGAATATTCGTATGACATGAACATTTTTATTTTGAGAAAAACACTTTTAAAGTTGTTGCTATTAGTAACCACATAATATCTAAATTAAATATAAATGCCTATAACTAGGGAAGTAATCGCAGAAATTAAAAATTATTTTTGCAACACGTTCCTACGCGTCCGTAGTTTCACAATTCAATAAAATAAATATCGAACTTTTGGACAAATTTCATAATTTTGAAAGTCCACTGTCCCCTTAAATGGGCCAAAGTGCTTGAAGCAAAACAGCGACTAGAAGAAGTTCAGAATCATTTGACATTTCGAGAGGCAGAAAAAAGGAATCTGTCAAGAAGACTTCGTTTCAATGAAAAAGAAATGATACAGAGTTTCCGAGAATACATGGAGAAAAAATAATTCCGGAAGAATTATTTCAATTAATAATCCAGGTCGAAATGATTCCGATATCTTCATGAGAATTTAAAAGGGGATTTTCCCCGATGAACCTTATTGTAACCCCTTTAAGAACTTCATTTTTGACTAAAACAAAATCGGTATTGATGTTCATCAAAATTGTTGGGCCTCGTCTAGATCTGTTCAATTCAACAAAATGTGTAGAATCTTGGTTGCTTTTTGGAACATCATTGAGTAATAGAGGTAAATTGCACAGAAAGAAATCGAGACATTGGACCTCATGAAGGCAAGAGCCAGATTTGGTGTTTATTATAAATTTTTTACAATTTTGTTTAACAAAATCTTGAATTTTTTTTTAGATTTCCGAATCAACAAATAGAATTAGAATTAACAAATTTATTTTTTTATGAAATTTATCTAATAAGGTCCAAAAAAAATGACCTTTAAGATCTTTCTAAACCTTAAATCCTTTTGAAGTAGCTAGCAAACACGGATCTAAAAATACACACCTGTATTTGAGAAAACACAGTATATCCACCTATTTTTTTATAAAAATAGCACTGTATATATATATATATATATATATATATATATATATATATATATATATATATATATATATATATATATGTATATATATATGTATATATATATGTATATGTATATATATATGTATATATATATGTATATATGTATATATATATTTATATATATATATTTATATATATATATATATATATATATATATATATATATATATATATATATATATATATATATATATATATATATATATATATATATATATATATATGTATATATATGTACATATATGTACATATATGTATATATATATGTATATATATGTATATATATATATATATATATATATATATATATATGTATATATGTATATATATATATATATATATATATATATACCCAACAAACACAAGACTGACGGCAACTTGACGGGCCGGTTCTGGAGGCGCCGGTAGAACGATAGGCTCGGGGAAAATGATCCGTACCGTTGCCGGGTGATTTACGAATCTCCGACGCGGAATCCCTTAGTGTGTACTCGTTTGAGGGCCGGTGGTGGTTGGATAGGAATCAACCCGAAAGCGCTCTCCCTGTAACGTCCCGGAATCGATAGTCCGATTCGTAACCACCAGTAACAGAAATCTGCATCAGAATTATGGATTTGAAAGGGAAGGCGAAGATTAGATTAAACAGACTTTTCATAAATATTTATTTCACTTTTTTGAAACCTATTTTGCGCGAAAAATTCACATAATTTTCCTTGTATGAAAAGATTGTATTATATCAGAAGTATACGGCTGACATAATATAATCTTTCGGTTATACTATGTGATATATGCATAATATATATCATCTATATATTTAATTTGCTAAGCCGACTTTTTAGGCAGTCCGTGAGAGAAAAATACTGCATCAATTTACTTCATTTTGGTCTTAAACGAAAGATTGTAATCTGTAGATTTATTAAATTTGGCTTTTGTGACAGCAATTTCCATTAATTAGCGATAATTTACAATTTACAATTGATTTTTACGCATGCTCAGTGGCATGTTTAAATCTGTCTTTAGAAACTCACTGTTTCCGCGCACGCTCAGTGACATGTTTTAATGGTAAACACGTTTATTCCGAGAAGTCTCTCTAGATCTATCTCTGCCTTATTTATTTTTATGATAATTATATTTGTGAAATACAACAGTAAACCTCATGGAAATTGTTTATTTCATGCTGTTTAATTAGCGATAATTTACAATTTAAAAAATTGCTTTCTGCACATGCTCAGTGACATTTTTAAATCTGTCTTTAGATACTCACTAAGCGCGAAGCCGCTTAATCACAATTTGTTTCTGCGCATTATTATGATTTTCAACATTTGACAATGATGTGTTGAATATAATTTGTGTATTAGTACATTCATTTACTATCTAGCCGTCGTGTTTTGACAGACATCAACTATTGTTAGATTATATTAATTTATTTTTGGCTTTTATATAGAAATGAAATAAACATCCACTTACAAATGGATAATTTTTTCGATCAAGAGTTTATGCACAAGAGAGTAAAGAGTAGTACCTGCCTAAATTTGTTTTCATTTTGATTAAGACGGACTTTTCGGCAGACTCTCTTGGATGCCAAAGCGGGTATCTATCTGGCGCTTCATTTCATACTCAGGTTCTCTGCGATTTACTTGGCAACCCTACCACCAGTTGCATTGGGCCAATATCAATTTCGTTAGGCGCTACATTTCGTTTTTTGGTAGACCGCTGGGTTACACTTATTTGGACTTCAAATTTTTCGGTGATGGTGTTGATAATTATTTCATGATTTAAATATTTCGTGACGCAGGAATTAGAGCCATTTTTTTTATAGAAACATGACCATTTTAGCTTATTTTCGGCACTTTTTTTTTCGCGGGGGGTGGGGGGGGGGTAAGTATATTGATTTTGTAATGAATAACATGACCGTTTTTATTTATCAGAAGATAGATATATTCATAGCATAAAGTAAAATACTTCGAGTGACAGTTCTCTTTTAAATGAAATTGCGTCCGAATGCATTTCAATAAATGTTTAACAGATTAAACACTAAAAACATATCATACATTTTTAAACCTCTATACAGTCATAATATTGTTATTAAAATATTGAGGTACATTGAATTTTATTCGTCATTTTTACAGTATTTATTCGCATACTTTATAGCTAGTGATGTATAGAACAATAAAGAATGAATCTAGGAAATGAAATAAAAATAATTGATGACTGAAAATAAATTTCATATAGCAGACCAACGTATATGTAAATGTAGGTACAAATACTTTATAAGTTTTAACACCCATTAATATGAACTGTATTCATATTTTTCGAATATGCTTCATAAAAACAAACTCCATCTCATCAGAGATAAAATTAGAAAGTGTGTGTTTGTATGTATGTAAATGTTTACAGTAATTTAGTAGCTTTTAATGTGCTAGTAAATACAGGGCAGTTTCTAGGGTAGCTGCCATACGTGTGCGAGAATAATTCCCCCCCCCCCTCATACCGTATGGATTAATTGAAATTTCTCTGAAATATTTTTACCTTAAATGAAACAACGAATTACAGAAAATATTATAAATTCAGTTTATTTTTTAATTTTATAACCTAACATAATAATTATTAATGTATTGATATAACAACTAAATGAATACGTTATATTAAGTACATACAACACATATCTATTAATACATATACTTAATAAGTCAGTCAAAAAGATAATCTTTGCTTTCCTTGCTTTTTTTAATGCAAATTTTGTTATAATATCTGATCATCTATATCTTCCGAAATGTCCTTTTCGATGCTAATAATAGATAAGTCTGAAAGCCTTTCTTGTCCCATTGTAGACCTCAAATAATTTTTTATTATTTTAAGTTTTGAAAAGCTTCTTTCCCCGCTAGCCACAGTCACAGGCAATGTTAATAAAATTCGTATGGTAATCACTAAATTTGGACACAGATAGATGAGGTTGTTTGTAAATAGGTATTGAATCACATTTAATGCGTTCATTTCAAGGGAAATATAGAGGGCAATGTTGTCAGTTTCATCGCATAAATCTTCAGCTATAATATATTTTTCATTTTTAAATGGATCATGTAACATACTTTCCACATATTTACATTTTGTAGACCTATTTGATTTATCTGTTTCAAGGAAATCTGATATTGAAATAAATCTCCAAAAAATGCTTCCTAATTTCCATTTGCTTTGATTTATTACTTAATAGAACAAATCTTACTACGACAGTAAGTCGGTCTTGGTTGCTTAGATCAGGGGTGGAATCTAAAATAGTAGAATAATATTTACAAAATTTTAAGAGTGATATTATTTCATGTCTTATTTTTTGTTCCAAAAGGGAAATAGTTCATTTTGAATATGAACACCTACAGTGGCTCCAAAATGTGTTCGTACACTTACGATTTTCAATGAAATAAGGATCTATCCATTAATTAAAATGAATATTACAGAATGGGCATTTAATAATAAGATTTATAATCTATTCTTAACAAAACTATATGAAATATTTTGAAAACATAGTAAAACTTTATTTTTAAAACACCAATAATCAAAAAGTAACAAAAACTATCTCACAAAAGTCATCGTACACTGAAATATTTTCGGATAAATTCATAACTAAAATTATCGCCTGGCGCTTTATTTTTATTTTTGAATTGTGGTGGTATTTAAAATATCATTTGGCTTTACTTTTTGCTTGTCTATTCCGTAATATTCTATTTATTATTTAAAAATGGCTTGCAAAGAAACAACAAACAGCATTGATCGAAAATTGATTATTTTTCATCATAGTTGTGGTAAATCAGTTCGGAATGTTGCTAAATTACTTAATTTATCCCATTATACTGTGCAGTATGTGATAAAACGCTTTAAAGAAGAAAATCGGATCAAAATCAAGATAAGAAAAGGTCGTCCGGCAAAGTTAACAAAACGTGATCAGAGATTTTTAATTAGAAAATTTGTGAAAAATCTACGTTTGAGTGCTGTAAAACTTTCTGCAGAATTTAATGAAACATTTTCTACTTCAATTTCACCTGAAACTGTTCGACGAGTTCTCAGAGCTGCTGGATTATATGGGCGTTCTGCCCGTAGAATTTTTTTTGTGAGTGAGAAAAACAGAAAGCTCGGGCTTTCCTTCGCACTATCAATGATTAATAAGCCCCAAACCTATTGGAATAATGTCTTATTTGCCGATGAAAGCAAGTTTATCATTTTTGGTTCCGATGGGCGTATAATTGTATGGAGAAGAAAAAATGAGGAACTTAATCCTAAGAACTTAGTAGAAACAGTTAAGCATGGCGGTGGAGGTGTCCTTGTGTGGGAGTGCATGTCAACATCAAGACTAAGTAATTTGGTATTTATTGATGGCATAATGAATCGTTCTGTTTATATAAATATTTTAAGAGACAATTTAAAATTATCAGCCTAAAATTCGGGTATTTAAAATTTTAATTTTTTTTAATCAAGATAACGATCCTAAGCCCACGGCTCTCAACGTTCGCCTCTGGTGTCTCTATAATTGTCCACAAGTTTTGAAAACACCACCTCAATCGCCAGATTTAAACTCAATAGAACATTTTTGGAGAGAACTGGAGGTTCGAGTACGAAAACACGACATTTTTAAAAGAAAACGCGAACTAAAAACAATTATGATGGAAGAATGGATGAACATTGATGCAGAAATTACAAAAGAACTAGTGCAATCTATTCCCAGACGTTTAAAAGCTGTTGTTGATGCTAAAGGATATCCTACTAAATATTAATTTAACGAAAAATTAGAATATTTTCTTATAAGTAGAGATTTTTTTACAAGTGTTCGATGACTGTTGTGGGATAAAGTTTTTGTTACTTTTTGATTACTGGTTTCTTAAAAATAAAGTTTTACTATGTTTTTAAAATATTTCATGTAGTTTTGTTAAGAATAGATTATACATCTTATTGTTAAATACGCATTCTGAAATATTCATTTTAATTAATGGATAGACCCCTACTTCATATGAAAATCGTAAGTGTACGAACACTTTTGGGAGCCACTGTAAATAATGAGGCATATTTGATGGATTTCTGCTGATTCTAGTGAGGTGCTCTGATATTTTAATGAAAAAATATCATCAAGTTTCCTTACCTGTGAAATATTTTTATTGGTCAGCAATCACAAAATCCAGCACAAAAATTAGAGACAAAAAGCTTTGTTTTTCAGTTGTTGAGGTGGACACGTTCAAAATTAATATAGTGCAAATTATCCCGGGTCGTGATTTATAGGCTCAGGGCATAAAATAGTATTTTCCTGCAACCTGACAAAAACCGCCCTAACCGACGCTATTTGATGGGTTAAAACGTGTTAAAACAAAAACGAAAAATGTATTTCCCAACTGGTTGCTACGTGGAGTAGCGTTTTTAAAACCAATGTAGTTTTGTTTATTTCCAGTTATTCTTGTAAAATTCATTTTTAACTCTAAGTAGTTATCTAGCATAATGATAATATTTTTATATTCATTATTTTACTAATAAATTAGTTTTAATTTTTTTTAACCGCGCATCCGCCCCCCCCCCTCTCGGCCAGCTGTGTGCTCGCCTCGCTTGGGGTCGTAAGATTCCTTTGTGTCGGTGTCCACCCCGTTTCGCCGACACAAAATTTCCTTCCCCCCTTTTTTTCCCGTTCAAGCTTCCCTTTTGAGATATTTAGGGATTTCAAGTCGAAGAGGGTTGGTGGGTTCGACATTGCAGGAAATAGCTCTGGGAACTAGATTGCAGGCACAAGTGCACAAACACATGGTGAACTTGAATTTTTTGATTTTGCGTCGAATTCTTTGGCTTGCGTCTAATTTCTTGGGTTTTGCGTCGAACTTCATTGATTTTGAGATAAAATGAGCGACATTTCTTTCATTAAATCAAAACGTGGCGGAAATTTAGTGCAGTACCAAAATTTCCTTTTCCGCATAGAAAGGAAAAGAGAAAATTTGAGCTACTGGAAGTGCTCCTCGGATTCAAAATGTAAAGCTCGTATAGTTTTACAGAAAGATATTTTTAAGAGTTCCTCCGGATTTCATGCACACGGTGGCTGTTAAAGAAATCCAACAAAAAACTTTATCTTCAAAACTGAAAGAAAGAGCCGTCACAGAAATGACAGTTCCAGTTCCAAGAATATATAAGTAACTATATGCTTATACGTAAGCCAAAGCATATTTAGTCTATATTACGAACTAAGGAATATTCGACTTCGTCAAAAATTGACTCAAGGAGCATTTCAAAGACTTGCAAATCTGGAAATGACTCATTTTGATAAAAAGCCCTTTAAAAGATATTTTTTCCCCTACCTTTAATATTTACTTTTCTAATACCACCAAGTTTTCATTTTACTTTTCATTATATATTTTAAATGCATTTTATTCCAATATTTACATATTTTTAAAATATTAATACACCCCAAAAAAATTCCAATTTTTGTTCGATTTTTGGTAATTTGAAAGTCCACCATCCCCTTAAGACATCTAGATTTCTTCTTTATGAGTATGCAGAGCAGTGGTGTAGCTACATATTCAGCGCCCTGGAGCAAATACAATCAGTGCGCCCCATTGTTTCTCGGAAGAGTTCTGGCGAAATTTGTTTTCTATCTGATCCTCTTATTTAGATTTAAAATCTTACTTAATAACACTTAAATTGAAATTAAAGACATTTCAACATTAAGATATTCAATTTAATAAATATTACTATAATAATAAAACAAATTATTATTCTTTAAGTACGGAGTTCCTACTAATATTTACTACATATTTTATAAACTGTATTGTCAAAATGCACTTATACATGTTTAGTTTCCACATAAAAACTTGTCGTTTTCTCACTTTTTCGTTTGCAAATCGATCAATCAATTTCTCCAGATAAAGTTGGAAAGTTATTGTTTTTCAATTTATATAGTGGTCAATGAGTTAAGACGGTGTTGTGACATGATGCTTCTAAAATGTTTTGATTAATTTAAGCTTTGAAAAACTTCTTTCTGCTGTCGTCATCGTCACCGGTAAAGTGAAAATATCAGGCAAGCTGTAATTATATCAAAAAAGCTACTTGAGTCTGCGGTGTGAATTAAAAGTAGTTCAGCAATTTCGCGTATTAAAGTAATTTGTTTTAATTGAATATAAAAGCACATTTTAAATCGAAGCAATTGAGGTCCAAAATTAGGTGAAATATTGGAAAGATATGCCGATTGTAACAATTCTGATCCTTCCAGAATACTTTTATCAAGTGACGCGGTGAGATATGCAAGTGATAAACATTTAAAAAGTGTACATAACTGTCAAATGGATTCAAATCTAATAGTAAATTGATTAATTATTAAATCCATTACTTTATAAAACACCTCGACTTTGAAATATGGTTCACTGTCTTCAATGAGTGCATCTACTTGTAATTAAGCAAAGAATCTTTTCACAAGACTCATCTTTTTGGGGGAAAACAAGGTTTAATATTCCATACAGCTGATAACTCAAGGGTATCGTTTTTTAACAAACTCCCAATTATTCCATAAGTTCTGGAATTGGGTTAGGAGTGACGAAAGCATCTCAGCGGATTTCTCTATATCTTCATGAGTACCTTGCAGCATTTTCGAGACTGTATTAATAGGTTCGAGTATTTTACTTTGCACAACTATCAAAATAATTGTTCTAAAAATTTTTCTTTGTCAGACGAGTCTATTTCTATATCAATGTGTTGTGGAAGAATTTCACTTTCTGTTTGAATTGTTTCAGGCGCAGAAATATTCCTAATGTCTGTATCTGTTTTGTCTGGAGAATTATTGCCTTGAGCTTGCGATTTGTTTCCACTAAAATTCAACGAGTGTATTATTTGAATCGACCGTTTTAAAAAATGTTCATATTTTAGCAACTTTCATTAAAACTTCCTTTTCGGCTTCTTACATTTCTATTCTTCGTTTTCTAAACTGAGCCCCACTTAGTTTTTTTTTTGACATCTCTAAGTACCTACAATACATATATAAATATATGGTATTTATTAACAGAATTTGATTAACAGAATATATATAAATATATCTGTTAATTGTTGATAATTTTTTTATTACTTTTAAAATTTTAAAAACGATTTTATTTTCTTACGTTATAAAACTAAATATTATTTTGTTTGTTGCAACCTTAATTAACATAATAATTTATAAACAAACCATTTACTTTTAAAATTTTACGTTGATGAATCCAAAAGCACACTGTATATAAGAAATTTAGTAAAATAGCCATAAATTTTACAAAGTCAATTAAACGGAACAATAAATTACAATCTCCAGTGCACTCAATATGTTTTAAAAATTATATAATACATTCATTACAGAATCAACTTCAAATCCTTACACTGCACAAAATAAAGGGAATATGAAACTCTAAATACTACGCTTGCTTTAAAAAAATCCCGAATATTTGCCTCGATTCTGCGCCAATGTTAACTTGCGCTCGTGGGATTTCCCGGATGCATGTAACTTTTTTGCTGTAAAACGCAACTTACGATACGCATAGTAAATGCCTATAGTAGTGATTTCAAACATTCTTAGCAATCATCATGCATTTTTATAGGTCTATAAAATGTTAAATTTATAATGAATATTTTCTGAAATCAAAGTTATGATTTCAGTCAAGTGCATACTAATATATTTAAAAGCTTTGTTTTATTTATCTAAAAAATATTTCATTTATTTTTTATATATTTCATAGAAAATCTGACAAATCGAATTTTTTATACAAAAGTTTTCACAAATTTTTATTTCACCCTTTCTAATTTTGCACCCCCATGATTCGTGAGCCTGGAGCAGTTCGCTCCAGGCGAGTAGTGTAGTTTGTAAATAAACATTTATCAACGAGAAGGAGGAAAGCATTTTTGTGTTGGCGAAACGGGGGTGGTGATTTTCCTCTTTTTGGGGATTTTTTCAACGAGAGGGGGAAGGAAATTTCAGTGTCGGCGAAACGGGGGGTGAACCCATTCTCAGAAAACGGTTCTTGCACGTGCAAGGAGCGTCCACGGAGGGACGACACAAAGGTTCACAAAGGTCTGAGAATGAGTGGGGGTACTTCTAAAAATAGACGGGAATGCTCTGGGGCAGTCGCCAATATTTTACACAGGACGTATAAAAATTGGCGATTTTGTTTTGGCGAAACATTTGGCGCACGCTATTTATGCCAATTATCTTCCTACACAGTTAATGTCTTCAGTTCTCTACATGATGCTCGACTGTGTGGGAAGTGGGATTTTTTTTATTTCCAACATTTTGTTAATATACCGTCATTGGACAATGACCGAAAGGTATGTTTATATTTTGTACTTGTTATTTTAAGTAAACTTCGTAAATTTTCTCAAGATAAGAAAATTATAATATTTTCCATAGAGGAAATTTATTTCATTCTTCTCAAAGTTAAAAGTGAGGTGTAATATACATTTGAAAATCACGAATTACCCGATTATATAATCTTAATTTATATAATTTATTTGAAAATGATTTAAAATTAAAATTGAATGTAGTTCAATGTTTTATAAATTTTGTTCAGTCCTTTTTTCAGTCTTATCGTATTCAGCAATATAAGACTGTAGGATGACAGAATATTATTATTTTTATCACCAAAGAATAAACTTATCAAGACGTATTTGAAGATGTCTCAAAACAAAATATTTCTTGAACAGCTAAGCTTTAACAATGAACCATTCTTTGATATGCAAAACTATGAAATGTTTTCACTTGTCAACTACTAAAATAGTACTGAACAAAATTTATAAAACATTGAACAACATTCAATTTTAATTTTAAATCATTTTCAAATAAATTATAACAATTAAAGTTATATAATCAGGTAATTCCTGGTTTTCAAATATATAATACACCTCACTTTTAACTTTGAGAAGAATGAAATAAATTTCCTCTATGGAAAATATTATAATTTTCTTGTCTCGAAAACATTTACGAACTTTACTTAAAATAACATGTACAAAATATAATTTTAAAGGATTATTCTGAACAAAAATTTTAGGTTTTAGCAGAGATTAATATTTTCTATTACCTGAAAATACACGAGAAAAAGAGAAAAGTTAAAAATATTAATACTAGTTATACATGGAGAGCCAGAAAAAAAAATAGAAATAAAGTGTAAGGGTAGATATCAGATGTTATATATATCAAGTATTATATATATAACATCTGATATCTACAGATATATATCAGATATACATCATCTGATGTATATCAAATGTTATCTTAAACACTGTTAAGTACTGTTATCATAAACAATCTCATTAATAAAAATAAAAAGCATGTGAAAGGAAGGGGTCTAAGAAAAACTTAGAAAATCTGTCGGAATTCCAATTATGGCCCAGCACTGGAAAGTAACCCTGATCGACGGCGCTTTGATGGTTTCGAGATGGGTATTTGACGGCCTGTCGACACGAATTATTGCTCCCGTAACCGGCCCGTCAGCCTCCGGCAATGGTGCGGCTGTATGTCCACATCGACGGGAAGTTTGCGGTTCAATCAAGGTAAGCAGTCGGATGTACGATAGCTTCATTGTTACCGGAAGCGGCCCAGTACTCGACGGGGAAGTCGCGGGCGAGAGGACAAGCCCGTGACGGATCCGATACTGACCTAATGCGCCGGCCCGGCAATGGAGAAATCGGCTGGCCGGAATCATCCGGCCCCGGCCCGATGCCTCTGTGTTTGTTGGGTATATATATATATATATATATATATATATATATATATATATATATATAATAACGCTACACCAATTTTAATTCTATTCCTCACAAACTCTGCATTTAATATTGTTTTCCCGTTCCATAAGTACCCCTGTGTTTTTCTGTATGGCGCGTGGCTGACGCGGGCATATATTGCACCACAGAGTCACGCGGGCAAACGAAACTATTTTTTATCCCTCTAATGGTACGGTGGGGGTCCTATCCGACCCAGGGGAGGGTTTTCCTCCTCTCGTACACTCTCCTCTCATTGCAAGAGATCGAGTTGACAATGAACCCTACCAGGCAGTCTTGCAACAGGTGTAGGAGCGTTTGCACTTATACGTTTGCAGTAAATACGAGTGTCTTTGATTAAAAACGTTATTCATGATAACTAGTCATTTTTTAAAAAAAATTTTATTTCTTTTTCAATATTTGAAGGCCAAAAATGTCAGTATATTTTTTTTTACATTTTGGCACTCGGAAATTTGGTTCAGTAACTTCTAAAACTAGGTACAAGGCTAAATTACTTATTAATCCTAATATATACAGCATTCTATGTAAATGGCAGAGAGATTTTCTTAGTTTAGCAAAATTACAATTCGTTGGTCTTTTTTTCTACAAAAAGGTTTTTATTTCATGTAAAATATTATCGCTAAATTTTATACAACAGAAATGTTTATTGTGTGCTTATTTCTACAAAAAAGCGTCATCAAAAAAGACATCGGGTCTGATCCGACCCGACCGTACCATCTATTTCGTCTCAAAGCACTGTACCGCTAGAGGGTTAATAATTGGTGTGAGTGTTGAACTGCGCACTTCGACATTTAGGTATATGTATTGAGCTATCCCTTCTCTCTGTGAATATTTAAATAGTTTCAAGTCTTTTTATTTATTATACGTGTTTGAATATTAAATGGCAGTAATGTGAATAAATAAATAAACGTATTATTACCAACAAATGGATTATTTGGTGTTTGAATTAGATGCTACTCATGCCTGACTACAAACGTTAACCCTCGTGCTACCGTAAGTAACTGTACCGAATTTCGTCGAACCCAAAGTTACATTATATATATATATTTATATATATATATATATATATATATATGGAGACAGCATGCGTGTATGTGCATTAATAGTCTGTTCAAATATTATGTTGTTGTTTCTTATGCCCCTGAAGTGTGCGGCTCCAGTTCGAATAGCACCACAAGCGTCGGAGTTCGTCTTAGCTAGATGCCACCTTCATTTGGACTGAGCACTCCGCAGGGGCAACATCTTGGGGGGTTCCCTGTCCCTCCCTCACTGACCTTCATAGAGGGCCTTTTCGGTATACGGACTGAACGTGCCCATATCCGGCCCAGATACGGAAGTATGCAATGGCGCGTGCCTGGATTCGATCCGAGCACCCTGAGCACCGCAAGCCAGCACGTTACCGCAAGGCCATCTCAAAAGCTCGAATATTATAAATGGTGGGATTACGTTCATTAGTATTCACTATATTTTCGAATGTGAACAGAGTTCATATAATAGTTTTGTCCCAGAAGTATAATTAATGATAATTTCACCACCATGCTCCTTTTCATTATTTTATTAACACTTCTGACTTAGTATGAAATAGGATTAACCTTTCAAAGAAAACATTATGAAGTTTCTATATTGAAATAAATACAAAATTTTCAATTTATTTTATCAGTTTTTTTCTTATTTCGGTTAAAATTTAACGTAATATTTTTCCCTTACTAACAAATTATCAATAAAAATTAATAGTTTGAAGGAAGAAAAGACGTGAAATATTAATTATACATTGTGTTGAAAATGTATATTTATCAATAATGTTCTAAGTAGTTCATTAAATTTTTCGAAGTTTCATTTTTATTGTAATGAAGTTCTGTTAAAATTCATTTCAAAATAATTTTATAATTATAATTAAATCATTTCTTTGCAAAAAGGAAATTAATCAGTTTTCAAGGTATTTTCACAAAATTTAATTATTCTAACACTGTTTTTAACACACCTTTTTAGGAAGATAGACAAAGCATTTCAATTTGTTTTAATTAGGCATTCTCGCTTATAACATGCTGTCGTAAGATATCAATGCTTTTCTTTTAGATATTAATGTGAAAAAAATTATAAAGCCTCCTCATGTCCTGATGAAATATCTTAATTAAATATTTTGATTTAATTTAAGTGCTAATACACGGTAAATCTTTTTCAAACAATAAATCTTTTTCATTTACTAAATTAATCAACTACAATAAAATCATTTTCGTTAGTTGGGCAATTATTTCTGGTAACATTTCGAAAGATTTTCAATAGTTTCGCTGCATTTCGGAGGAAATTAAATTTTGTTTTATACTCATATGTAATTTCCTACTTAACTTTGCCACTAGAAAAGGAAGAAAAAACTTCTATTGCTTTTGCAGTGACGTCTACATAGATCACAAATACCTGAAACAAAATTATTTTGCTCATTATCACAATATCTACATGCAGAATGCAAAAATTGACATTAAAATTATATCAATGTAAAATACTCATTATGGACTATTTTAATACGTTTCTGATATAATGGAATCGGTGTTCGTTATAACGCCCCACCCCTCCCCCTCAGGTGCCGTATAAAAGGGTCTTTATAACAAGTTGCCGCCGTAGAGAAAATTCCTGAAAAACAAAGTCTCATCACTTGCGTGAAAATTAGGATCTTATTTAGTAATATCAGTTACTCTAGCTATTGAGAATGATAAATTTAATAAAAATATTAGAATACAAAGTTTACATTTTTTATAGGTTTGTACTGTATTTTTAGCTTTTCTAATTACGCAGACCAACCAAATAGCTCATAACACTGTTGATCTTGGCCCCGCCTGAAATATAGTTTTTTAAGAAATATTGGTATGTAGTCCTAATTGGCAGGCATTAAATTAGCCAATATTTCATTGAAGTTCCTCATTTAGACAATTTGCAGAGACGATTCCCCTTAGTATCACTGCAATTATATCTTTTATAGCATGTTTCTTACAACGAAAATATCATTCCTTAATTGTGTCGCATTTACCACATATCTTCTGAAAATGACTTAAATTTTGATTGTATTAATTCCTTCCGATCTTCTCTTTGTTGCCATTTTATCATGTAGAAATAGACAGAGTAAATCAGCAGTTGAATTATATATACCATTTCGGTTTTTGTGTGTTCCACTGCTCTCAGATTTATTTTATTATATGTATTAAGTAATAAATTGCACAACATTTCATATGTTAGAAACATTTCCAATGATGATATAATGCCCATTTTCTACATCCTCGATTTATCCTTTCATCATAGTATGGCTGGACAGTGGCCGAATGACTAGGGCGCAGGTGAATCAGTAGCAGGGTCTGCGGATTGGAGTCTCACATTGACACGGATGTTTATAGCTGTTCGAAATCGACTTTAAGCTGGGAATGGTCTGATTTTCCCTCGTGTAGCAAAAGAAATGACCGTATTACTCTGTCTAAACAAACTGTCATAGAAAACGTGCGATAATTATGAAGGCATGCTCAAGTCAGGTTGTTACATTTGTGTTTTTTGACTGAAGGAAAATCGTATTTTATTCTAAAACTAGCCGGGCTTCGCCCGTCTAGCCGGTCAGTTTAGAGACCCGCTCCCTTCAGCAATCATCGTCAGAGAATGGAAACACTAAAATACAACGAATAAAGGTATTTAAACCGCTTTTGGTTTAAATAAGAGATATATAATCCTGTATATCGTTGATAATATTATTTCACTTCAGTCTTCTTTCACTTTTCTTGCTTGAAATGTCAGTTTAGAGAGCTTCAGGATATACTACATTTACTGTTCTTCCATTTGGAGCTAGGATGTAGAGATTTTCAGCTTTTCCAAGTCTAGAACAACCCACATACAGCTAACCATGGGAGAAACAGGATTTAAGAATATCGAGTCCAACTACTTTTAGCGATTGCCGTTGTACCTTCTTAATGCTCACGGAGAAACTTAAACGGACAGGGAACTGAAGTCTTTTAAATTTAAATGGGATATCTGAAGGGATGATTGGGAACCTAGGAATAAATACGTCTTCGCCTGCAGAATGTCCTGTCATGATATTGGCTTCAATAACATTTGGTATAAGTTTCTTTATAGAAAGTCTTGTTCCATTGCAGAGTGAAGGTGGATGCAGATTTCTGAGCAGCATAATTGGCGCACCAATCTTTAGCTCTAATATGTGAGAGGGTACTCGCGATGGCTACAATGTATTTAAACATTCAGTGGTGTGGTTGACCGCCTCTTCTGTTTCACAGGTTGTGTCAATAAATTTGGAAATTTGAGCTGTACCTGGCAATTCTTTTAAAAGCAGCTTATTGATGGCGTTGACCTCTTCATTTCTTGGGGTAAGGATTGCTCTTTGGCACAGCCATGTGTGATTATTGCTGGATAAGTGTGATTAGTGCTGGATTTAGAGTGTGATAAGTGCTGGGCCACATTTGGAAACACCGCCTCTTTCAGTTCTTGTTGAGCTGTCCCAATCATTCCAACCTTTTCCAAGGCTATACATCCTGTATTACCAGAAGTAATGGCACCATTTCCTAGTTGTAGAAGGTTATCTGCAAATTGCTGAATTGAGGGATCAACATTGATATGAACTCGCATGTTTGTTGAAAGACCAAGTCTTTCGATGTCATTCCACACGTACGACTTTTTAAGCAGGCCTGCATTTCATCTGTCCTGGTTCTACGGGTAATAACCGAAAGTGTCTGTTGAAAGTCGCCAGCCAAAACCATAGTTACGCCTCCCATTCTGTAATTGTTACCTCTGATGTCCTTCAATGTGACATCGAGTGCTTCGAATGCGACTTTGTGGGACATGGTGCATTCATCTCAAACAATTAACTTGCAATGCTTCAGAACCCTTGCCTTTCCTGAATTTCTTGAAATGTTGCATGTAGGAGTCTCTGTATTTGCTAGATTTAAGAGAAATTTGAAAGCCAAGTGAGCTGTCCTCCCTCCTGTCAATAGCGTTGCGACAAAGCCCGAAGAAGCAACAGCCAGGGCAATCTCATTTCTGCAATCTCAATTCTCGTTCTCAATTTTTCTTAAACCTAATAAATTTCTGAAAAAGTTTGCCTTAAAACTGAGTTTAAAATCGAAAGTGCAATATTACAGAAAATGAAATCAAAAGTATGTTTTAAAATTATAGAAAGACAAAAATAAAATTAAATAATCAACTGAAAAAGTTTGCCTAAAATGAAACTGAGATGAAAATTACAATTAAAGTTTAATTCCCAATACACGGTGCCATCGCAAATTTGGCGAAAAGTTGGCGCCAAAATCCCGTTCGGAGACCTGTTAGGCTTAAATTGCGAAATGCAAACGAATGTGGCGACCAAGAAAGAACAAATAAATGGGAAAACAAACTTACTGCTGGCTTTATGAAACTCGTAGGTGTACACGGGATCTTCGCTTCGCTCAGATACCCTTGCTTCACTCCTCTACGCTCACAAAAATTCAAAACATATCATCCGATCTTAAATCCCCCCCCCTGATATTTAGAAACATCTTTAACCAACATAGCAATAAACGGCTAACTGAAAAGCAATTAACAAACACAACCCTTATTTGGCATTTTATCGCCAATTTGGCAAAAATCTAAAAAATATACAGCACCGTGTATCGTTCTTGAGCCCAATTGGTTTAAAGTAATAATATAAAATAAGTAATAAAATTAATCTATACTAATAATAGGAACAGCTTCCATATAGGACCCTATTGGCGATATTTTATATTGGCGACTTTTTTGTCGCATAACCAAACATCGCATCGTAAATATCGTATGAATTTACATAAAAATTTAATTTTGCAAAATATAAATTAAAAAATAATGCAATATATATTAAAAAATAATACAATATAAATTAAAAAATAATACAAAAATGAAAATAGCGTAAATTTTGTAAACGAATTTTTTGTATACCAAATTACCAATATATGAATTCTACTATACCAAAGCTGTTCCAACGGGGTACGATGTTGAAAATGACGTAATCCAACTTGTTACAATCTGGGAAATGGTTTATTTCAGTTATAACACCAAATGACTACAAAATAACAATAATATGTGTAAATATGTTTAGAGAAATTCAGATCATTGCGTTCACTAAGCATTCTGAAGTACAAATACAATTTTTAATTTACCAAATTACCAAATTTCCGAAAGTAAACAATCGCAAGTTAGCGAGACACATAGGGGTGATTCCCAGAAACGTAACAGCTTCCATTTACTGTTGTCACCCTTCAAAATTGTTGGTTTTTGTTAATTAAAAATTATTATAATTATTTTAAAGCTTCCAAATTTATCTTAGAATTATCCTAAGGCTTTAGAACATAAGTATACGAAGTTTCAACCAGATTCGTCAAGAAATGTAGATTTGTATACTATACATACATACATACATAGAGGCACTTTGCTTTATTTATATAGAAGAATCGATCTTTTTTATTTTCTATGAAGCCTTTTATTACCGGAAACTTACAATACGTCAAGTCGGTAACTGCAAATATGAACGAAACAGCCCATTTTAGGAAACTTACATTCATCAGGTCATCTTACAATGTGTCAAAGAGTAGACTAAGTTTTTGAAAAAAAAACATCAAATGTATATAAAAAAACCTTTAATTCATTTACTGAACAAAATGTTTTGGCAAAAATATGTCATTTCTGGAACGACAAGTGAGAACGCAAGAACACATTGGTGTGTGTGTGTATGCCAAAATATTGACGCATTTTGGTACTTTTCTGTTCAACTACTTACTGCTTGCCTAAGCTATACAGACTGGGTTTGGCGCGCTGCCAAAATTAAAACTCGCGATGCAGGACATGTGAAATTTTGTTTTCCGGAGGACTGTTATGTAGGAACGTAATCCTACGTTAAAAATGCTAAAGGTACATTAAAAACCCTTTTAAACTCTTTCATGGAAAAAGATGTCTTATCTATGTGAACGTAAGTACACAAACACAATCGAAAGAACTTGCTGTCTAAATAATTATAATGTGTCATTTTCATTCAATACCTCTCATGGTTTTGTCCTATTTCAAGTCTCTATCACCTGCATGAATTACTTTCCTGAAAACTATGCAATATAAGAGGGCCCATTTTCCTTTAATATCAAAGGCTGTAAACATTCATGGACAAAAGGTTTTTATGTCTTATCGTGCATTTTGCACGAGTCTTTAATTAAATATTCCTCATTTCGTGATATAAGAAGTGTATTCCTTACGCACTCAGCGGTATTTAATTTCCAATTTGGGGCAACATGTAGGATAAAGTACTCAGTTTAATAATCTGTTCTTCATCTTGGTTCCTTATTGTCATGTGCCACTTAATTTCATAATCTGCATTCTAAATAGACTTGAAGATCTGAAAGAAGATCTCATTAAATGATATCGGCGTGGTTTCCGAAAGGAATTAATTTCAATTATATATAAAAAAGGTGCGACAATATTTTTGAAGGCCATAGTTTAAAAGTAAAATTTACTGTCAAGGGTAATTTCTGTAAATCTACAAGGTGCGCCCATAAGGTAACCGGACAATTTTTTATAAATAAGAAAAATATTACTTACCTTAAAATAAATTTATCTACTTCAAAATAATCGCCAAAGGAGTCTATGCAATTTTTCTAACGTTTCTTCAAGTCATTGAAACACTTTTATAGGCGTTGGAACTAACCGTTCGCAAAATACGCGTAACATTTCATTTAGTATCCGAGACGTTTTCAAATCTATGTCCTTTCAAAGATTTTGTATTTTTTGATTGCAAAGGACTTATTCACCACGAATGTGTTCCTGAAAATCAAACAATTAATCAGTATTTTTACAAAGAGGTGCGTTTTCAATTAAGAAACAGGATAAGGCGAGTTAGGAAGGAACTGTTTGATTCTGGGCAATGGTTTCTTTTACACGATAATGCTAGGCCTCGTTCAGGAATTTCTGTACAACAATATATTGCTAAGCATTCAATTACAGTGATAAATCACCGACCATATTCTCCCTACTTATCGACAGAAGATTTTTTCCTTTTTCCGGAGCTTAAGAAAGGACTTGAAAGATTTGAAAACGTCTCGGATATTAAATCAAATGTTACGCGTATTTTGCGAACGGTTAGTTCCAACTTCTATAAACAGTGTCTCGATGACTTGAAGAAACGGTGGAAAAATTGGTAGACTCCTTTGGCGATTATTTTGAAGGAGATAAATTTATTTGAAGGTGAGTAATATTTTTCTTATTTAAAAAAAATGTCCCGTTACTTTTTGGGCGCACCTTGTATATTCCCTGAAATGTTTCGAGTTTGAAAGCATTGTAAAGAAACATTTTTCTTTCTTCCCATCAGCTTCGATAATAGTAAGAAAAAATATCTACCATTTCGTTTTCTTTAATACTTATATTATGTTGAATGTGTACAGGAAATTTACTTACAAAATTTCGTTCTAAATGCATTCTGAAATTGAATTCTGAAATTGATCTGAAATTGAATTCTGAAATTGATCTAATAGTTTATCTAATTAAAAAAGTAAATTACATTGTTCATTACTTTGAACACTAGAAATTCTAACCAAAAATATTAATGGCCAGAGGTATCCTAGTGGTAACGCGTCGGCTTTCTGCGCCGAGGGTGCTCGGATCGAATCCCGACAAGCGCCATTCAATAGCTCCGTGACCAGACGTTAAATCCATAGACCGGAAAGCCAGAGAGTGCGGGAGACGGTGCAATCACCCCATATGCTGCCCCTGGGAATACTCGGTTGAAATAAAGGTGGCACCTGGTTCCATTGTGGTGTCATTGTATAAACTAGAGTCGCACCCTTCAGGCCTATATGGACTTTGTCTGGAATACTTCCGTCTAGGGAGGCATTAGAAACTTCAACAGCCAAAAGCATTTAGTAATTGTCATATTATTTTCTACATTTTGGAATGTTTTCTTTTCATTCTTATTTTGCGGGTAGGTAAAAATCCAATAAGGAAAACAATTAAATCAGTATTCAAACAATATTTTAACCTATTTGTATTTTACATAATTATCGAATACATGCATCAAAAGACATGTTCTTATTATATACACGTCTGTATTTGTTCACGTGTGTCCATTCTTTTAACTGAATATGTATTCTTCGAAACAGTAACAAAGTTTCGCTTTTATCCTTCATGTATTATTGTTTACAGTTTGCATAATGTTAAAAAGAAAATAGAATGTGCTGTCTCTCCTTTATATATATATATATATATATATATATATATATATATATATATATATATATATATATATATATATATATATATATATATATATATATATATATATATATATATATATATATATATATATTTGTAAGTTTTCTGGTGAATCCATTTGCCCCATGGTTACAATGTTTGTGACGTCAGTCTTCTTGCGTTCTCCTTAACTTAACTTTAACTTTGTCTGGCACCAAATTTGGTGTTCTATGATAAAGCCACTGATTATTCACTTCTGTTTCTTATGGATTGTACGGTGTATAAGTATGTTTATTGCTCATATCATACTTATAAGAAACAATCCATTGGTCTTTAGACAGTATCGGCACCGCTGATGACAAGATATCTGTCTACAACGTATTTTTCACTTATCTTTTCATGTTTTTAGTTCCTGGCTCTTGTGGTTCTGAGCATATACTGGTTTTTCACTTTCAACTGTGTCTTTATATATATATATATATATATATATATATATATATATATATAATCTCATAACTTTAAGTAATCTGTCAGGATTATATCATATAATTTCTTTTCTGGAATTAAAGACAGGCATGGTGTTTTTTTAAATTCTAGCATTCGGTTTTTTATGGCGGAAATGACGTATTTTCCTTCATTACAGCAAATCAGATCAACACATTTATTATATGATACAATTTCGTATCAATTTTTTTTTTTCTTTTAAGGTTCGACAGTCAGAGCAATAGCTTCGTATCATATCTAATACATTTCCAAATGAATTATGGATTATCCACTCACCAAAACTGTTTTCTTTTATTACTTTCTCCAACGTTTCCAGCATCGTTGACAATTTGATTCATGACTTTTTCGTGGGGAACTGTATTTAAGAAACTACACCTAATTTTAAATTTTAGATTTTTTTTAATTGAAAAAAAGTAGAAAAAAAACTAATTTTTTTTCTTTAATACAGATTGTCACTGGTAGTAAAATCCCATAATTTAACAGTGGAATAAACTAGCTGTTTTTATATCGTTTTTATAACCTGAAGACACTGTGTAAATTTAAAAATTTATTTTAAACAAGGAAACTAAATTTCGAGAAATATTTTTTAACGACGAAATTCTTTTTTCTTGTGTGTTAGCGATAAAAAAACTGGACAAATACTTTCTTTTTGTTAATTGAAGTCTTAAAAGGATATACATATAGTTAATTAAGGATATATTGGAAGACGCGTGCAATTAATAACATGCACTTCCTTTCAAAATCACTGTTACAAAGAAAATTAATTACGCATTTTTATAAGGTAATTTTTTTTCTTTGCATTTGAGTCGAAACACTTTTAGTTTTTAATTATTTTAAAACACTGCTTTCTCTCTTTTTTTTCTTTTTTTTTAGTAAAGGAGCAAAACTCGGAATGTGCATAAAAACTGAAAAATTGCAAAATAGGAGATTCTTACTGTATGGTTTGGTTATTTAATCATATTTTTCGTATGTGTTTCTTCAAGCGTAAGTGAAAAAAAAGAAATAAGTAAAATATTTTTTCCTTTCTGTTGTTATACTGCTGGCGCCTTTATAATGTACACGATTATTAGTAAATTTTGAAAATTATTTACGTTCTCGTTATATCTCTATATTACATTTTTTCTTAGCCTTTAGCATAGTTTAGATAGCGTAACATTTAGTGTGACCAAAAGCACGACAAACCAAAAGTATACAGCTTCAGTTGGTACCATATATATTAAAATTATAAGGCTAGTGGAAAGTTTTGCCTCGTAAATCCATACGATAACGTATGCAAAACAAACAATAAAAGAGGATTTTGCATAGTCGTAAATATTGCGTTTTTTTCGTTTTTAATTTTTTTCTTTTAGGGATCACTGTTTTCATATAAATATATTTGATAAGATGTGTTCTCTGCATATGTCTCTAATTTAGGACATGCTTTGAAGAAGTTTTCACCACCACATTCATTATGATAGGTCTTTTTCTTTTGACTAAATGTTTCAATGGGGAACTCGGGATCTTGGGATGTCTTTTGGTTATACCTGCATCCTATTCAGAAAGTTCCCCTTGAGGTTACTGATTTGGTTAGGCTCCCTGATGACGAGACCAGTCGGTTACTTCGATTTCTGGTTCAGTTCCGGCATCACTACAGAATCTTACCTCTGGTGCGTGGAGCCCTGAGTGCTTGATTTCTGTTTGTTTTTTGTCTGCATTCTTCTTATAATTATCTAGCTCTGTTGTATTATTTATTTTTAGTTATATTATGCTAGGTCAAATAAGACATGATAGTAATCTGTTCATAGTTGTACAGTTCATGATTGGGTAAGAATAGCGTATTACCAGAATAAATTTCCGAGATTAATTTAGAAGCTGCATGTTTCAACTCCATCCATTCTTAGAATTTTTTCATAATGTTCTAAAAGAGATTTCGCATATTTTGAAGAGATCTTATTCCTATAAATCACTTGTTAGTTTTTTCTGCTCCTAAAATAAATTATTCGATTGGTAGAGTATCTAATGTGTTCTCGGACTCAAGATCTTTCGAGTTCGGTCGGTCATCAGGATATGCTCAACATGGGCTCAAACATCTTCGTTTGCGGGCAGTCCCTTCCCTCCTATCAGTTCTCACCCATTTCATCCTACTCAAGTAATATTAACTTTCGAGACCCTAAATAAACATCGAACTAACAAATTTCAGAACAACTCAGATGGGACAACTTATAATGGCATCAATCGGCACATTTTGGAATGAGCGTTATTATCTGAAAAACGGGGAAAATGTCAATTACAGAGTTATTCAGCATCATCAATTTAGTAACAAAAGACACCTTGCGCATATTAATACTTAAGGGAACGGTGGACATTAAAATTTACTTTTTTTTACTTTTCGTCATAGAGATACGAAATTTGGTACATATACACATTTCACTATAAATAAATAGAATACCTTAAAAGAAATTTCCAATCTCCTTATAATTTTAAGATTTTTTAAAAAATTTGAAATTTATAAACAAAATTTTAAAATTCTCCTTGCTACTTAATCCTCGATTTTGCATTTTAATCTCTTTAAACTGTATAACAAACAAATCTGGGTATCAGTTATTTAATCTCTCGAATAGTTAATTTTTGAGAGATTTTTTTCTGAATTCTATCCCGATTTTCATTAAAATTTTGCCGTTTGAAAAGTTATAAATCAAATTTAATTACCTTAATGAAATCGAATTGTAAAACGCATACCCAATTTTTTTTGTAAACAGCATCAGGATTCTTCCTTATCAATTTTGTGAAGTTTGAAGAAAAATTAAGTAGCATGGAACATTTAAAAAATCTAAACACCTTGAAAAATCTGTTTTGAGAAAAACAGATTTAAAATTTATTACTACACTTACCCAATATAAATTAGTTTATAGAAGCTTCATAAATGATTTTTTACTTTAAAAAATTATTTTGGTACTAATAATCTGCAGAAATATATATATTTTTTACAATAACACAATCAGTATTACAATGACGAGATTTGCTCAAATAAAGGTCCACCGTTCCCTAAAACAGAATGTAAGAAATGAACATTTGTTTGGTCTCGATTTTGAAAATTGTCATGTCATAAAGAGTGGAACAAAGAAAATAAGACACTTCCCTATCTTCGGGATCATTTATTTATGTTGCTGAAAATGCTCTCCATTAGACACTATACACATTTGCACTCTGAAATGAATTATTTAGTCCGCGAGGTGATCTTTTCGCGACGGCACAGTGTCGAAAATCATGACCAAACAAAAGTTCAGTTTTTACATTCTGTTTTGAGTATTTATATGCGCAAGGTATCTTTTGTTACAAAATCTATGATGCTGAACAACTTTGTAACTGACATTTTCCCCGTATCTCGTACCGCTTTTGAGATAAAAAAGCTCATTCCAAAATGTGCCGATAGATGGCGTTGTAAGTTGTCTCATCGAGTAGCGCATAGGCTTTTCACTATGCCTAGACACCCACTTTATGGCCTAAGCCAGAGGTGGGGAACCTTTTTACCATTAGAGACCACATGTAAATTAGGTAGTAATAAAGGAGGCCGCATAAATTGATGAACCGATAAATGCGACTTTTATGAAATTATTATAGTTAGATATAGTTTTAACAATTTGGTGCATAATATAGAAAAATAACAAAAAAATTGAGTCCTTATTTATTTATTATTTGACATAAAAAGTTACGATATAAAACATTTCTGTATTCACATAAAGATAAAAACTTTTTATAACATTAATCATTTATTATTATTTATTTTTTTTGGAGAAAAATAATACGTTTTAACGTACATGGAGTCAGTCACAACAATAATAGTGATAAAATAGTTTTTGTGTAGAGATCATATAATATGTCTGGTAGTATTGCTAAGAAAGTCTGAGCATTAAATTACATTTATAGTGTAGTTAAAGTATCATACAATCAAGGTAAACGAAGCTCATTTGGATAAATATACAATTATAGCGACTTTAATTTAGCCGACTCTGTACATACATTCATGCCGTAATTTATTTAATTCTATTGATTTGGAAATTGTTGTAATCTATATAATTAAATATTAATTAATACAAGTGCTAGCTTTTATGAAGGCCGCAAGAGAAGATCACGGAGGCCGCGCGTTCCCCACCTCTGGCCTAAGCTGTCAGCGTTTCGAAGTTAAGGGGTGTGTGACGGATATAGGTGGAAAACCCTTTATATTTTTCGTCCTGCAAGGCTAAGGACCTGTTCTCATCGCATCCGTTACTCCATGGACTCTCAGATTGTTGGCTGGGGTGGTCTGCACATGGGTGGTCTACACGTGGTCTTCAAAATCTGGCTTAGTGGTCCGGAGACTTCTACGGGTTGGGAATCACTGCCCTAGAGCAGTGCTTCTCAACCTTTTTATCGCCGCGGACCGGTCAACGTTTGATAATTCTACCGCGGCCCGCTGAGGAGGGGGGAAGTTGATTGTTTATATTTTAGATTGTTTTGATTTAATAACTTTAATTTAATTGTACTTAAACATGCCTTCAAAATAAAATGCAGTTACACCAAAAAATGAATATAAAGTGATTTAGCATTTTAACTCACTAGAGCGATAAATCAATGACAACCCTGAGCTTGTGGCCCTAAGCTGGCGGCCCGGTACCGTTTGATCCACGGACCGGTACTGGTCCACGGCCCGGGGGTTGGGGACCACTGCCCTAGAGCATCCATTTTTTGAATACGTAGATAAACTTGTGTTATTTATAATTCCCAACAGCCATCCTAAATGGCCCTCTAGCCAGCTGTTTTGGGCGCTGCACGATTCTGCCCCTCTGTTTCTGTGGCTCTGGAGTGGGGGTTTCTTTGGGTGCGCCCGTGGAGAAGCCATCGTCTGTGGTCTAACCCCACGGATGGGACTCCTTACCTGGAGGGTCTTTATGAAGCCATGGTGGGTCCTATGCCATGCATTAGTGCCATTGGTTAAATTTTTCACGCTGATGCTACGTAACGATCCGGAATCAGTATGAAAGGTCGTATCTATATATAAAACGCGTAGGTATGCGGCACAAAAATCGACGATATTTCTACACTCCGAATGGCAACGGCTTCAACTACCGGATGTAAACATTAGCGGCTGTCCGCAATTTAAAAGCGCGTGTGTATAGTGGCATCATATGTTACAACCTCTGATCTTTTGACAAAATATGTTTAGACCCATCAAATCCAGTGTTTAGTCATGGACACTTGTATGTAGGTTTATCTAGAGTCCGTTATTTTGATTCTGTCACTAGTATCTCCTACTTTTGAAATATTCAACTGTGTATATCAAGAAGTTTTATGGATATCATAGTTGTAATCCACACTATATTTTAGTACTTGCTGAATTTTTACTCCATTTTAAAATTGAAGATATTTTCCCAAATATAATTCACACTATATGTTAGTACTTGCTAAATTTTTACTCCATTTTTTAAGTGAAAATTTTTCCCCAACAATTTCTTATTTGATATAATGATAAAGTGTAGATATCTTAATTCTGAAAATTGTACATAAAGAGAGAGATGTAATTTTTTAAATCATTGGTGTTGGGTTTCTCAATCTTATCTTTAACTCTGTTCTGGAGTAATGGAAATTCACATCTTTTAATCCTGATTTTTTAGAATCAGCGTTATAGTGAATTTATCAATGATTATATTTTTTTTGGCTGAGCACCCACTACCCCTTAACAACGTATATTTAACGGTGATGGTAACAGGTAATGGTAACATTCCTTACATAGGTTACTTTCAGTTGAGTTGTTTTGAAAAAGAAAATATAAAACTAAAAGCGACCATGATGGTCGCGCAGCGGCTAGTTCTTGAGTATTTTAGGATCTATTTTTGACAAGCCCCGGAAGAACAAATCGGACGTTTGGACTTGCGGATTGATAAGAGCGCTGTTGGTAGACATTTAACTTCGAAAGAAAATTTTACAATCAGCTTATAAAACTGGATAAAAGAATACAGTTCATTACATAATTCACTCTTGCTCGCAAAATCCAAACTATTTAAATATAACAATAGTTTTTTCATTAAATAATTTATAGATAATTTTCAGTATTTTTATGTGAATATACTTAAAAAATTAACAAAAATGAAATTGAAGGCTCCAGTAAAAAAAAAAAAAAAAAAAAAAAACTTCCAATAGAGGAAAAGAAAAAAATCTCTACGTTACTGATAAGATTTCCAAAGACGCAATCAATATATGAGTAAATAAATATTTATAGGCATAAATAAAGCAAGGGATAAATAATGGTGCCCCCATAATAATTGCAGAATTCACTGTCCCAACGAAGAGAAGTTTTCAAAATTATGTTAACAATTTATATGACATTGTGCATCATAAAACTTAGGTAAAAAGATTTGTTTAGTAAAATTTTTACAGCTACTTTGAACGTTGAATAGCAGAAAATATATTATAGTCGTAATAACCTTTTAAAAATTTCTTTTTTTATAAAAGCAGTAATTATTTCAGAGTTTCAAATGTTGCATTATAAAAATAGTTCTAAATTAGTTTCAAATTTTCTGCTAACGCGTTCTTAACATGGATATCTTATTTTTTTAACTTCCTATTATTTTAAGCAATATTTTTCTGATATAAAGCAAATTAATTTTTTTGAGTCTCTTGTTATTTAAAAACCTTATACTTTGTACTATAACTTATTAGGTTTTCCATCTGACTTTCTATATATTAAGTTTAAAATTGTTTATCATTTTGAGGTGTAAATATAAAAAATTATATCAGTTTTATATAAATCCGTTTACTCTTTCATTATATTTTTCACTTCAGTAAAAACAAAAACCTGTAAAACAGTTTTTTATCTAAGAAATAAATGTTTTATATATTTTTAAATTTACAGTTTATTTATAAAACAATCACGGTGCTTACTTAAAAAATGTAGATATCAAATATTTGCGAATCAAATTTATTCCAATTACTTAATTTTGAAATGATTTTCCGGGTACAATTTAATAAATTATACAATAATGAGTCGCTGTTTGTTCAAATTAAAATATTCCTTAAAATTCCATTCTTTCCAAATTAATCGTTTGAGTTCTCGAATTTATTAATAATTACGTGATATTCCTTGGTTCGGAGATTAAAATTAGCAATTTGAGGGGTGCAGAGGTTTATTTTCGTGAATTCTAAATAAAATTGAAAAAAATTAATTTGTTCTGCAATATTCTCCTTTCTTGTTTAAGGAAACTCCTTCAAGGTATGCCGGAACGTGTGTATAAATATTTATCGAGTGTGTTTCCTGAAAAACAGAAACTCTTACAATATTTCTGAGGGTAAATATCTAATTGATTAAACTTTTGGAGAATTTTTGTCTTAGTTCGTTCGAAATGGTTGAAAATTTCAATTAGCACAGCGTGTTCTTCGGGAAAAATTTCAACTCGGGAGTTGTCCTTGAAAGAATGAGCATTTCGCTAACAAGTTCCATTTTAAATCTTTACATTAAGGGAATAAATTAAATAAAGTACAATTTGACACCATAAGCACCCCCCCCGTAAAATAAAGCCATAAAATTAATTGCGGCACAAAGGGAAAAGGAGCCATTTGGCATAACAAATCACTCCTTGAAAGCGACGTCTAGAAAAATTCTGCTATAGTCAAGATAAACAGAAACTTCGGAGCAGTTTATTTGTATTTTTAACGGCAAAGAAAAATGACCTGGAAATATTAATTTTACTCAAACTTAAATTTCAGAAATTGACACTGTTTTGTGGAGAGGCTTATTAAATAACTTCGTTTGGGGAGAGGGAAAAATTAATTTCGCGTACTGGGAAAAACTTAAATTAAATTTAACTCTACTGGGCTATTTAAACGTATTTTCTGGATTTCATTATCAGAAATTTTTCCCTTCGGCGTTTTTTTTCCTTTTAATTTCACCCAAATTAATGTATCATATGGGTGTGTTTTACGTGGCTTCGAGAATATACAGAAACTTTCCCAAAATCACTGATATTCCGCCAGTTTTCTAATTTAAAGACTCCTTCTAAAATGCCGGGCCTCAAAACAAAAGTTACTTTGGAGCCCAAAAATACAAAGTCGTGTAAATTTAAGAAAGTACACTTTCTTGACTTGATACTTTAGAAATTTATTTTCCCCAAAGTTAAGTTCTGCGCTTAAGAACTTATTTAGATGGGATTTTAACGATGCACTCTATAATTAGTTTTCCCCAGGCACATTGCATGTATGATTTATCTTTTCAGCATTTGGCATTTTGCGTATAGCATAAATTCTTGATATTATGAAAGAAAGTAAAATTAGAAGAGTAATAGGAAAGTAAAAATATGTAAAATTGATATCAGAATTTAATACTTTACGAAATTTACAAGCAAATTAAATATTGTAACACTCATTCTCACTAACACGCGGTATGTCGTAAATTTGTTGGCTTCTTCGTTATTGGAGCACAAATGAGTTGAGCCAACGTAGTTCCCATTGATGGTACACACACACACACACACACACACATATATATATATATATATATATATATATATATATATATATATATATATATATATACATACATATACATACATACATATATATATATATAAATATATATATATATATACACATATATATGTGTGTGTGCGTGCGTGTGTATAGCTCTACAGACCATAAAGAGATAATTCCAAGCCCCCGCCCCCACATTTAATGTTCCTATACCCAGCGTACACACGGTAGCATCCGGTGGCGCTTCTCGGGATTCGAACCGAGCTACCTACGTTCAATTTCCAACAAACAAACTACTGTGTTATGTTATATTAGCAATTTTAGTCTGAATGCATTAGACATGCATGAATATATAATTGGCTTCACCACTTATCGTTGCATACTCAAGAGAAACATTATTTTCTGTTTCGTAACTACCAAACATTAAAATAAAAATATTCCCTATCAATAAATTTAAAGTCTCAATTTCCTACATGATATTTAAACAAAATTGTGTTTATAGACTCAATTTATCTGATAGATATCCTTGAAGTATCATCTAAATGTAATTGATTTAAATTGCCAATTTAGAAATACAAGGTGCGCCCATAAAGTAACCGGACCATTTTTAAAGAAAAATATTACTTACCTTCAAATAAATTTATCTCCTTCAAAATATTCACCAAAGGAGTCTATACAAATTTTCCAACGTTTCTCCAAGTCACCGAAACACTGTTTATAGGCGTCGGAACTAACCGTTCGCAAAATACGCGAAATAATTGATTTAATATCCGAGACGTTTTCAAAATTCTGTCCTTTCTTGGTCATCTTAAGCTTCGGAAAAAGGAAAAAAAAAATCAGCTGACGATAAGTCGGGAGAATATGGTGGGTGATATACCACTGTAATTGATTGCTTAGCATGATATTGTTGTACAGAAATTGCTGCATGGGGCCTAGTATTATCGTGTAAAAGAAACCATTGCCCAGAATCAAACAGTTCCTTCCTAACTCGCCTTATCCTGTTTCTTAATCGAAAAAGCACCTCTTTGTAAAAATACTGATTAATTGTTTCATTTTCAGGAACAAATTCGTGGTGAATAAGTCCTTTGTAATAACAAAATGCAAAATCCATGAAAGGACAGAGATGTGAAAACGTCTCGGATATTAAATCAAATGTTACGCGTATTTTGCGAACGGTTAGTTCCGACGCCTATAAACAGTATTTCGGTGACTTGAAGAAACGTTGAAAAAATTGTATAGACTCCTTTGGCGATTATTTTGAAGGAGATAAATTTATTTGAAGGCGAGTAATATTTCTGTTATTTTAAAAAAAAATTGTCCGGTTACTTTATGGGAGCACCTTATAGTTTTGTCACTAGTGTTTCGTTTTAAATAACGGGTATTACACAAACGTGGGTGTAAATAAAGATTACAGCATCCGAATTTAGTCTAATTTCATTGCCAAAGATTTGTCAAACAATTCAAAGGTAGTTACAAAAGCCACCATAAATACTATTAGTTTGCATTACGGACATTTCGTGAAAGTGGTCCAGATTAAAAAATAAGGAATTATCGATTGTATATATTGCTTGAATGAAATAAAGAGAGAAACTAGGGATGAGACATCGATAACAAAACATCAATGTTTTGAAACATCAATATTCAATATTAAAACGTCGATGCTAATAAAATGTCGCCCAAAAACCATCGATGTTTTTAAACAGCGATGTTTTAGAACATCCATTTTTTAAAACTGGTTTAGTAACTTTTAACATTAATGTTACTTCGGTTAGTCTTGGGGGGGGGGGGATGATTTAATTTTACTCTCTGATTGGGCTGACACAAATGACAAAACTTGATTGCTTTTTCCTTGGGCTACATTGATGACTCAAAATTCTCGTTGTAAATATTGCCATGTTTTGCCTTGAAATGTCCAGATAAATTCGTGGTATTGCCAAAAGTTTTGAGGGACTTAATACAAATATTGCATTTCACAAATTTGTCAGAGGTTTTGCAAAAATATTTCCAAATGTTACTTTTAGGATTCATCTTACTAATAATATTAACGTCAAATTATATAAAACAGAACAAAACAAAATCTTAAAAATGGCTGTTCTCGTGTATATACTATTTATAAAATAAAATCCCATGGAAGGTTCTGGAGTGTCAGGAACATTCCAAGCCCTCTGATTGGTTCATTGGTTGTTGATTGCCATTAGTCTGTTTGCTAAGGATTCGTTCTCTCTTTTGTATATTCGTCCTTTTCAGAATTCAAACTTACATTTACTGAGTGTGAAAATTATGCTACGTGGTAAATTTTTTTATTCTGGTACTTTTTCATTAATAAAAAACATCGAGACAACGTAAAACATCGAGAAAAAACATCGGCTTCAATAAATCGATGTTTAAAACATCGATGTCTTTATGAAAACATCGATGTTTTGAAACATCGACATCGATGTCGCATCCCTAAGAGAAACCGATTTTTAATTAATTATTTATAGTAATCCCCCGACCGACACTATTGCAAAATAATATGACACTTTCATTAAAACAGGCGACAACCAGCAGAAGCTTAATCTGCATAATGCCTAAGAAACACTTCGTTAAAGCGACGTAAAAAATAAAATCTATTTTGAAAACGAGTTTTTTTTTTATTGAAAAAGGGGAAAATAAAATGAATTGGATGAAAAATTTTACTTTTGTCAAATCGCGGAAATAAATTAATTTTTCACTCTCGTGTTTTTTTTCTTTCTTTCTTATTCTCTCTAACACATCAAATTAATCAATTTGTACTTTTTCTACGTTGCTGTACATGGGAGATTTCTGACAGAAAGTGGAAGATATTTCAGCTGAATTCATGAAATAGTAGTTTACATATGTAGATATATATACTACATACATATGTAGCATTATGGTGGTCCAAAAAAATTAACTTTCGAAATATATTGCTCCACAAGGTTTATTTTATTATTTTACATGTAAATAATGCGCAATTTTTTTTTCTCCAAAATAATAATATTTACAGGTCGCTCAAGCTGAAACTTTAAAAGTTCAGATTAAGAAAGATTTCTTGGAAGTCGAGGAATAGCTCTTTTGGTGGTTTGCTACTAGACGAAGCAAGAATTGTTTTTGTTCTTCGTCTTTTGTAAGGGTTTCATTGTATTTTTGTATTAGGATTATAGCTCTTTCAGCATTGTTATTTACAACTTTCATTTTTAAGCGCCTTTCTCGAAAGTCACAGGATAACTTTCCCACTGAGATGGTAATTTTTTTATGAAAACTTGCGATTTAATTTTACCTCCTTTTACCATGACATCAAAGAATTGTTTTGTCTTTTCAGACACAAGTTCTTCGATCTTTACATTTTACTCTTCATTTTTTAGTTCCAGTCGATCATCACGTGTAGGTTTTGGTGGACGATGAAGATTTTGTATCATTTTCATTTTTGTGTCAATGCTGACTCTGTTATCAAATAAAGCTAATACAACTAAGTGCTCGTGATAAATACCATATGTGTCTGGAAAATGAAGATAATGCTATATTTGCTACAGACGGATTTGGATATCTCATCAGTTCATTTAAAAACTCAATAGCATTGTAATGAGCCTTAATAGCATGCGGTGTTTCATTCCACTATTTAATATATTATATTAGGTTCACAAAAAGGCACAATTCTGTAATTTTACCAGAGTCTTCAGATGACAGCTTAAATTGTTCTCGAAAAAGGAATATTTTTAGTGCATAAATATCTTTAGACATCCTTCGAGCGTGATGTGTGGGTCCAGGAGCGCAAAACGACAGATTATGATCTCCTCAAAGAAAAATTAATGATAATTGCATAAACTCTTTATAGTCATCCCTTATAGTTGGAGATTTAAGAGCTTTTGGTATAAATGTTAACATATATTCTCTCAGTTTAGTAAAGTTTACATTGTCAAATAGTTCCTTATTTGCTGGATTATAAGCAGATTTATCTATTTCCAGAGATAAATTCTTAAAACGCTTAAATATTACAGTTTCTGGACCTTCAGATGGGCCGAATATAACAGAAAACACACTGGATAGTACAATCTCCATTATATGTTGGCGACATGAAACCCAAATAAAATTTACCCCTAAAAATTTATGAATTCTGATGCATGCACCTTTGCTATGGTATCGAACACCAGTCCTTTAATTTGAGATATAATATTCCATATCTGAACTGTCTCAATAAATGGTTTTGCTTGTAATTCTCCAGTTCCTAATTGAATCTTTGGAATTTGAAGGAGCTTCTCTTGATCATTTCCTGAAACAATAACGGCACCTCGATCAAATTTTGTTTTTGATCCATCAATATCTGGTAACATCTTACCATCCCAGTGTAATAATAAAGGTTCATCTAGAGAATTTTTTTTGTTTCTGCAGCTAGTTGCCTCCCTTTTCTTCTATGACTCCTTATTGAGCTTCGAGAAAGGGTTTTTGGAGAAACATCGTTCCCAGGTGCACGTGCAACAGCTCGAGCCACGAATACAGCTTTCCGATCAGAAATATTAACATGATCTAGTGCACCTACAACTTTAGGAGACTTAAATATATTTTTTACATATTTCTTTTTCGCAGCTTCGGGAACTGTAGTTGTAGTATTGAGATAAGATTGGGATATAGATGACAGCAGCAGGTACTCTTCTTTACTCTCAAATTCTATGGAATGTGAAGTTTCGGAGTCTGATAATTCTGACATGATATTTTCTACCCTAATTTGTAATTTTGCTTCTCTTTCTTCATATTGTTCTTACGTTAACACTTTATTATCTTCCCGTTTTCTGTTTAATTATTTTTTTTTGTGTAGTTTTCATGTCAACTCCACTCATATAACAACAAAAAATATCTTTCTGCTTTTGAAAGTATTCTCTGTCTTCTTTGTTGCTATGTTATATGTTCTTTGAAAATACAAATGTTGAGCGACCTCTTAATATTATCGGATTGGCCTGGAATTTTATTTACATACATATTAGATACAGGGGAACAAAATAGGGCTTGTTTAAGGAAGATTCTTACACTTTTATTTTTTAGCATTATGTGATGGACCACCCTAATGTCGCATGCATATATGCATATAATACATATATATATATACTCTTAGACACACATACATTATATATATATATATATATATATATATATATATATATGTGTGTGTGTGTGTGTGTGTGTGTGAAACTTCTCTAACCAACCACCCCTCTAAATGTCCACATTTTGTTCAGAATCGATTAGAGACTCCATATAGACAATGTTGTGGAAGAAACCTCTTTTTGACGGCTACCTCTCAATATGGCCACTTTTCATCGGAACCATTACTGGCCGACGTAGAGAAATTTCAGTATGTGCGTGTGTGTATATAAATAAATAAATAAATAAATAAATAAATATATATATATATATATATATATATATATATATAAATTTATATATGTATATAAATATAGATAGATAGATAGATAAGGGGTAAATGCTAATGTTTGCTTCTTCTTTGCAGTTTTAAAGCAACGGTTTAATCCCCAAGTGTACGATGAGTTCGTGGTCCGTGGCAATACAGCTGTGCTCAAATGTCACCTCCCATCGTTTGTGCGAGAGTATGTCGTCGTCGATTCTTGGATTCGGAACGATGATCACGTGCTCAAGATGACAGAAAACAAAGGTACTGTGCTCCTCTACTTCTCCTATTGCTTTCTTTCCCGAGCTTGGATTTGAATATGTGCGTGCGCAGTCGAAGATTATCTCACACTCAATGACTTACCTCCTTTTCTCAACAGAGAGCTATAACTTGAATACTATCACATAATATTTTTTGGACAATTGTTTAAAGCCTACCCTGAAATCGCTGATTTTGCGAAAAAATTTCGAATTTTTTTATTCTTTTAAATTAAAGGTTCAAACATTTAGGATTATAAAAAGGCTTTACTTTTGGTTTCGTGATAATAAGAAGCAAGGTTATAGCCCAAATTTATAAACCGGAAGTGAGCTTTCTCAAACCAGACGTGAACTTTTAAAGGGCAACAGATATGTAAAAAATGCATTTAAAGAGCCGTTTCTTTACTTTATGACCAGAAACTACCAAAAAAATGTAATCATGGAATGACTCAGAACAAGAAAGGATCGTTTAACAACGTTTTGTGGAATATTTCGCCTATAGAAAATTTTGTACAACTGCAAACATTGTTATTACATGCTTCTGTTACAGTGATACTATTTGATTCAGGTTTTACTGGGCTCGCCGTCATATTTTTAATTATTTAGAAATAAAAACTGAACCAGAAAAGTTAAAAAAAACTACAAGGAAATTAACATTGAGCGAATAACGAAATAGAGGTGACAAATACTGCGAACTGCAAAAAAATCCAGAAAAATACTAAAAGCTAAAAGAACATCAAAATTAATTCAAAATGAAGCCAAAGAAGGCTTGACCTACAAATATGGTGAATTTTGAAGTGGTAAAAGGCATACATATTTTTTTGTGCTACATTAAAATCTATATTTGCGTTTTCTGGAAAACTACATTTTTCATTTTTTACGTTTACGAAAAATCTCCTTTCTTCAAAGGTTTTTAGATATTGAAATAAAATTTTGTCACAAGGTTCTGCTTCTCTGTTAGTATGTTATGAAGCAAAATATAATTTGTAAGAATGTATTTATTAATTTGAGAGCTATTTTTATTGAAAAAATACAATTCAAGAAAAATGTTGTATATACAAAATTTGGTATATGTAAGTTTAAGAAGTATTGTAAATATTTTGCTTCATAACACATGTAATTGAATTTTTAATATATTGGTGATAAAAATGTGAAATATATTGGTCAGATTTTGTTTTAGAAGCTTTGGCATAAACGTCAATTTTTACTAAAATTTGACCAAATTTCAAAAGATAATTAAAATTCGATTAATTTTCTTTTTTATTCGTAGTTTTTTTTCCCTGTTTTAACTAAAAACACTTGTGTTTCATGAAAATTTCCTATTTTTCAAAGTGCCGAAAAGGTAGGCACATACCTTAAGAAAATATTCTCTCTTTAAAATGAATTCATGTAAAAGTTATTTAATCAGGATTATATACAATTTCCACTTTCATTCATTCATACACACACACACACACACATATACATATATATATATATATATATATATATATATATCACGCGCCTAAGTACTCGTGCTTAAAATTCTCGTACTCCCTCTAAACTCGTTCGTTACTAAATATTTATTCTAAATCTATGCAGTCAAGAAATCGTAGGCCTGTGGAATTAAATACAATTAGTTTACATCTAAATCCTTTATTTAAAATACTATTAATTAGCCTGATTCAATCAGAGACAAGTTTGATCTCTCACCTCCTGATACGCGACCGCACAATCCGAAATCCGAAGACGGTCTGCAATTAACCCTTTGTTAAACTTAAGTGCAAAACTTTCGCGTATGCTCTGTGATGTTTATGGAATGTTCGAGACGCTTCCATCTCTGAAAATACGTAATAGTTTCATTCCTCGCAAGCCAGTACTTGCTCTAAAAATAGATGAGTTCGCCCTACCATTCGAGCGAACCGAGGTCATCTAATGAAACGGGTAATTTCCTCTTATTTCCCCCGCAGCGAGTCCTGAAATATGAAAACAGTGACGTTTAACGCCACGAAATAAATTATTCTGAAGCTCCCTTTAAATTTAACTTAATTATCCCTGACATACATATATATATATATATATATATATACAGTCGAACCTCCATATATCGAAGTAGCAAAATGTCGGAAAAAAATTCGATATATAGAAATTTCGATATATAGAATTGATCTTAGTTTTGTCATAATTCTCCTAAAACATTAAAATTAAAGCTAATTTTCGTATACGAATCTCCATTTCCAATTTATATGCGAATCACATTAAATCAAAGTTAACTAAAAATGAATTAATGTGAAAGATTTATTGAGTACTATATGCCTTTAAAAAAACAATAATCCAGACAGTGGTTACAGTAATCACAGTTACATTCTTTTAAAAAAAAAATTCGAATATCTTGCTAAACAGCCAGTTTTGCGGAAAGTTCATCAAAGAAACGTTCGCATTTATTCAGTCCATTAAATACTTTATCAGGGGTCCACTAAGTATTGTTTCAAACGCCAAAAATTGGAAGATTTTGTTCTAAAGTAGAATAAAATCTCCCAATATGTCGTGAAAAAAATTTCGATATATGGAGGTTTGACTGTATATATATATATATATATATATATATATATATATATATATATATATATATATATATATATATATATATATATATATGTATATATATATATATATATATATATATATATATATATATATATATATATATGTATATATATATATATATATATGTATATATATATATATATAGATATATATATATAGATATATACATATATATATATACATATATATATATACATATATATATATATATATATATATATATATATATATATATATATATATATATATATATATATATATATATCCGATTCTCTTTTTGCACAGTTTTGAAACAACGAAGTCCAAGAAAAAGAACCGATAATTTTTTTACACTGTTTCTTTTACTTTAGGTCAGTTTAAAAATCTAAAAAGAATAAGAAATATTGCGTGCAATGTTATCGGAGAGTATTTCAGGAAATGTAGATGTTTCCACGTTAGATTAAATTATAGTAGTGATGGTGAAGGAATGGTTCCACTCTCCACAATGATAACTCTAGATGGCCACCAACTAGCCAATAAACTTGGAAATGATTTTCTTACAAATGATTTCAATTGCGAACGATGCTGTACCATTCCAACGTGATTTAAAATTGATTATGGCACGTAAGAATCATATAAAGAGCTAAGAAATAAATAAAATCACAGCATTTGATAACCAAATTCGTATTGAAACCAGTAAAACAAAAGAAACACAAGATGTACATTTTATCCATGGTACACTTGTAGATATTTCGCCATTCAATATTTGCAGTGACGAGAGGAATTTTTTGCACCGAAAAACAATAGGAAACGGGATTATTTATTGTTTAGTAGTGACTCTGAATGATTGTTATATATATGTATGTATTGATAAACAATAACTTTAATTTGTTTTTAATCATTTGTGATTACCCCACTTTTTCAATTTAAAAAATAACCAGCATAATCACACTTAAAATTGAATTTTTGAATTATCTCTTGCATATTGATTCAAGACTAGTCGAACGAGTCCAAATTTTGTTTATAAATCAACATTTTCGTAGTAAGTATATATGGATGGAACCTTCCTCCCATTTTTAAATGTTCCCCGAATTTTTTTACACGGACTTTTTTTCATTGTATTCTCTGGAACGCATCCCTTGTGCAAAAAGAGAATCGAGTGTTTTTATATATATATATATCAAGCAGGGCGGTCGACCTGCAACGCCAAGTTAAAGAAAACAAAATAGACGCCAAATGAATAAACGCGCCAAGTACAAAAATTCGTCAGAGACCGCTACTGCTTATATACTCTGATCCGCTTGCTCCTATTCTCGCCATGTTAAAGCAGTTTGCGTAAATTATAAAATTCTGAATGAACCAAGCATCGTACAAAATTAAAACAAAAAGTAGAAGAATCTTATCAGCGAGTACTGTAAATTGAGATAAAAATGGACTTTCCAAGTTAAATATTAACCGAGATATGGAATTTTTAATTTTCCGTAAAGTTAGGGATTTTGCTAGATTTTGCTTCTCGCCAATGAAGATTTCGTCAACATTTTAAGGCGACAATAGACCTTCAGATTGACAAAAATATGTCTATAAAACGATTTTTTTTCTTTCAGAAAATGATTCTGGAACCCATCAGCTTTAAATTAAAAAAAATATGTTGACCCGATCATTATTAATCGAATTATAAGTATTTGTTTAAAACGTAAACAATGGAAATGGTAGTCAAATTAAAACTTTAAATGCCATTTTCTCAAAACAAGTTTTCACGTCGTTTCGGTAAGTTCAAAATGTTCCATGCGTCGTAATTTTTCTTGAATTTTCATAAAATTTCATAAAATGATTATTTATATATATTAGAATAAAACTCACTATATTAGAATAAATTCATTACACTATTTTAAAACAACTTAAAATTCTTACAATAAAAATTCTTTTTTTGATAAAATTTTGAAAAAAATGACCTATTTTTATAGATTTATATTCTAGTTTTTATAAATATGACTGTAAATCAAATATTGCTACTAACTTTTATAATTACTATATAAAGCTAGCTTAAGAGAGAAAATTAGATATCTGAGACAAAAATTAATGCTCATGGAACATTTTAAAAGAGTAATTAACAAACTGATTTTAATTAATATCTTAATTAATTAAATTCTGATTTTTTTTATTTATTTAGAATTTCCATCTCTAAACAACACTGTAAAAGTATACAAAATTTCATATCAATTGGCTAATAAATAAAAAAAAAGTTTTTCATGGTCCATTGTCGCCTTAAGACCTCTAGAGTTTAATATTGAACAGATTCGATTGAGGCTTGCTTTTTTTCGATAAGTTATTCGCTAACTTAAAATCTTTTATATGTTTCAGTTTAAAAAAATAAATATTTCTATCTTTAATTAGAATAAAACTGCAAAATTTGCATCTCAGGGCGATAGTACACCAAAATGGCAACCATTACTCAGCAACACCGCTATTTTCCCAACCGTTCAATCATAGAAGAATTGCGACAGTCACCCTGTGGCTGAGTGGTCAGGACATCACCCTTCCACGCTGTGAGCGCGAGTTCGATTCCCGCTAAAGACCACTCTTTCTTCTGGAGAATTTTTAATTATTTTGCATATGTGTGTCCGTATTTGTTTGTTTGTTTTAAATGTCCATAGAAAATACTAAGGATTGAATTCAAATAATAAGGATTAATTATTATTCATATTTCACTTCTTGCTACAACCATGTGGGTTTGCAAATTAGAGAAAAATTTATTTATCAATAAAATATACATATAAGTATACAAAATATACATATAGCAAATGATTTAATCTAATATATAAAAATAAATGTTTGTATCTCTGTAATTGTATAGAAATCCACAGTTTAGGAGCAACGATCGTGAAATTTTAAATACAGGCGTCTTTAAAAACAGCCGAGGGTCTGAAGAACTTCAAAAATCGAAATTAATTACCGTTGATTTTTAATTAATTAAAAACCACAATTTTGAAACTAAATGTAAGCTGTTACACTTTGTGGCATCATCCCTCTGAATATGGCGTCCACGTTAGGCTTAGCTGATAGCGAGCGAAAAGATAAAAATAAATAAAATCAAAAAGTTTCAAGTTATATATTAAACCAGAATAATAAATGAAAATAATAATCTTTCAAGTCAGATTTTATACTTTAAGACATTTCGATTAACGATCGTCGTTTATTTTCGCCGTGTTATTTTGTAAACAAACGTTCTCTGTTGCCATTTTCATTTCAGACATTTCTTATTGAAACGATGTAATGCGTAGTAAATGCGTTAAATATTTCTTATCTAAAATTTATATTTTAAAACATTTCAGTGAAATTAACATCGTCTTCAGATTATAAACAGACGTTATTTGTTGCTATTTTCATTTTAGAAATTTCTTATTAAAATGATGGAATTCTCCGATATATTTCCATAGTGGAGATTCCATAGTGGAGATTCCATAGTGGTAGACACATTACAGAATTTTAAAAAAAAAACCTTTTGTGTAATTTATATATTTGTGTGTGTTTAATTATTTCAAGTGACTCTAAAGTGGGCGTGGCATTTTTTCCACTAGCGTGAAAAATCAGAATGATATTGAATTATTTAATTTTTTTTTGCTCATCAGACGACAGTAGCAGCGAGTGGCAGTAGTTACACAAGTTTGAATTTGAAACATTGTTTTGTTGTTTCCTAAAAGAAGCAATAATCCGTTACTGTATTTTATATTGTTCTTAATTTTATAATTCACGATGTACTTTTAAAAGCATAAAAATTAGTATATCTTAACTAAAAAGAATCAGTCTAAACTTAAGCACAGTTTTGCGATTTATTTACGGTTAACTATGTTTGTGTTTAGCTATTCCATTTGTTTGTTTTAAAAAATGAATTTTTAAAGGTTTTTTTTGGTGCTTTATGGTAAAATAGCACTTAAAAATTAAAAAAAAGAAACAAAAACTTAACTGTAAATAGCATACTTTTTCTATAAATTGGTCAATTTGAAGTAATTTTTATTGAAATTTAGCTAAAATGCCTATAACTGCATAAAAATCTTAATGCTACTATTTTAATTTCCCAAGCACAACTCTAAAAATGTTATAAAATACGCAGCCCTACTTTCCGATTTAGTACAAGAATTTAAAATTGATTTCAGGACTTCGGGGAAAATAAACAATTTTTGTTTTTGCATGTTTTCTATTCTATTTACAGTCGATATAGATATAATGCTAGCAAATTGTCAAATGGAATGCATAGAGTTGCAATCTGACATCTAACTTAAAGAGTTGTACTCATAAATCATACCTGCCCAGATATAAATATCCTTCACTGCATAGTCAAGCGTTATTCTGGTCATCAACGTTTGAAAGCACGTACATCTGAGAACAACTATTTTCAAGAGTTTCAACAATTTTGAAGCACCATAAGAGTCAAATTCGAACCAAAATTTATTCGTTGTTTTTTAGTATTGATGTGTATGACATTTCCCATCCCTTTTTTTATACTATGTTTAATTTTTCATGCAGAGTTCACAAGGCAAAAGACAATTTGACAATTTTACTTTTCAGCTTTTAGTGATGAAAGGCTGAATCTATCTAAATTCTGAGATGTGTATAACATTTCACATGTTTTTTTCCTATGCTATTTATACTGTGTTTAGTTTTTAAGTTGACTTTGGTTAACAAACATTCATATTGAATCCCGAATCAAGAAACGAGAAACATAGTTTATGAAGGTACTTCAGATGATATTTGGATCAGTTTAATTGAACAGAGATTTATATGGAGTTTAATAAGGACAGAATGTTTCTATTATTGCTACAGAATCTTGCATTTATGGTCCGTGTAGCCCAAACTGCAGATTTCTGTTAATTTTTTCATCAGTCAGTGCCTTTAACAAATACTTTAATACTTTATTTATATATTTTTTTGGCTACAGAATCCTGCATTTATGGAGGTATTTATATGGACAATTAGACATTTTTACTTTTAAGCTTTTAGTGATTTATTATAAATGTATATATTTTATGATATTTATACTGTTATTAAATCTATGTTATTTATACTGTGTTTAGTTTTTAAATTACTTTTTGTTAACAAACATTAGACAATTTGACATTTTTAATTTAAACTTGAAAAATGAAAGGCTGAATCTACTAAAATTCTGAGATGTGTATAACATTTCACATGTTTTTTTTTAAATGTTATTTATGCTGTGTTTACTTTTTTAATCAATTTTGTTTAACAAACATTCGACAAAATGACATTTTTACTTTTCAGCTTTACTTTTTAAAACTCTTAACTTTCCAAGAGACAATTTGACATTTTTTCCTTTTCAGCTTTTAATGATTTATTATAAATGTATATATTTTATGTTTTACTTTTCAGCTTCTTTTGCTCCAAAGATGAAAGGTTAAATCTAGATGAATTCTGAGGAGTTAATTATAAATTTATATATTTTTTATTGGATTTTTTAAAAATTATTTGGGTGTATAACATTTCACATGCTTATTTTTCTATGTTATTTATACTGTGTTTAGTCTTTAAATTGATTTTGGTTAACAAACATTCGACAAATTGACATTTTTACTTTTCAGCTTTACTTTCCAAAAGACAATTTGACATTTTTCCTTTTCAGCTTTTAGTGGTTTATTATAAATGTATGTATATTTTATGTTTTACTTATCAGCTTCTTTTGCTCCAAACATAGAAGGTTAAATCTTGCTAAATTGTTTAGATTTTAAATTGATTTTTGATAACAAACATTCCACAATTTGACATTTTTACTTTACAGCTTTTAGTGGTACAATGATGAAAGACTGCATCTAACCAAAATACTGAGATATGTATAACATTTCACATGCTTTTTTTTTTTGGCTATGTAATTTATACTGTGTTAAGTTTTTAAATTGATTTTGGTTAACAAACATTCCACAATTTGACATTTTTACTTTACAGCTTTTAGTGGTACAATGATGAAAGACTGCATCTACCAAAATACTGAGATATGTATAACATTTCACATGCTTTTTTTTGGGTTGTGTAATTTATACTGTGCTAAGTTTTTAAATTGATTTTGGTTAACAAACATTCCACAATTTGACATTTTTACTTTACAGCTTTTAGTGGTACAATGATGAAAGACTGCATCTACCAAAATACTGAGATATGTATAACATTTCACATGCTTTTTTTTGGTTATGTAATTTATACTGTGTTAAGTTTTTAAATTGATTTTGGTTAACAAACATTCCACAATTTGGCATTTTTACTTTATAGCTTTTAGTGGTACAATGATGAAAGACTGCATCTACCAAAATACTGAGATATGTATAACATTTCACATGCTTTTTTTTGGCTAATTTATACTGTGTTAATTTTTTAAATTGATTTTGGTTAACAAACCTTCTTAAAATTCCGGGCAACGCCGGGTACTTCAGCTAGTCTCTATATATATATTTCTTCTGTCCGTGTGTATGTCAAAGAACTCCTCGTAAACGGCTGGACTTATTTTTCTGAAATTTTGTGTGTCTGATTAAGATGATTCGAGAATGGTTTAGATTCACAATAAGACACCGCTAGCACCCTAGGGAGGCAGGGGGCCAGGGAGCACATGCAAAAATAATTGAAAACGGCTGATATCACTGTCGAATCCATAGTTTTCGGGGTCGCTAAGATTAATAGTGACACTCCGTTGTCATTTAAGTGCAAGTTCAGTCCCTCATTAGCATAGAGGGGGCGAGGGGCGAAGAAGGGGGAATGTAAAATCTCCAAAATGTCCTAGAGTTGTATCGAATCCATAGTTTTCGGGGTCGCTGATATTAAAAGTGACACTCCAGATGTCGTTTAAGTGCAAGTTCAGCCGCCCATTAGCATATAGGGGGCGAGGGAGGAAGGAGGGGGAATATAAAATCTCCAAAATGACCGATAGTAGTGTTGAATCCATAGTTTTCGGGGTCGATGAGATTAATAGTGTCACTCCTGATGTCGTTTAAGTGCAAGTTCAGCCCCTCCCCCATTACCATAGGAGTGTGAGGGGGGAAGAAGAGGGGAATATAAAATCTCCAAAATGACCGAGAGTAGTGTCGAATCCATAGTTTTCGGGGTCGCTGGGAGGAACAGTGTTAATCCCATTGCCATTTAAGGGAGATTTCAGCACACCCCCCCCCCCCAATCAACGTTGGAGGGAAGGCGGGGGGGGAGAAGAAAAAATGTCCAAAACGACCGAGAATAGTGTCGAATACATAGTTTTCGGGGTCACTGAGAGAAATAGTGACACAACTGATGCCGTTTAGTGCAAGTTCAGCCCCCCCATCAGCATTGGGGGAGGAGGGAGAAAGGGGGAAAATGAAATGTCCAAAATGTCTGAGAGTAGTGTCAAATCCATTGTTTTCGGAGTCACTGAGATGAATATAGGAAACTAAATGTGTTGTTTATAATGAAGTTTTGAGTTAAATAATAAAGTGAATTTGTAATTTTATTTTATCATTTGTATACTGTACATATACTTTTAAATACCCGTAAATAAAATTACTTAGATTTTACACTATAGGTAGAATTCATTCCTTTTCCTGTGTAGTAAAAAATTGAGATTAATAAATACCTGGGCAACGTCGGGTAAACAACTAGTCTATATATATATAAAAGAGAATGTTTGTGTGTGTGTCTTTTATGCGTTCCCGAACGGTCCATCCGATTGAGATGAAATTTTTTACAGATGTTGTTCTTACTCTATCAGAAAACACTAGGGGAAGACACCCCTAGCACCCCTAGGGGGTGCAGGGGGCACATATAAAAATAATAGAAAAGTCTAATATTAGTGTCGAATAAAGAGTTTTCGGGGTCGCTGAGATTAATAGTGATACTTCCGACGCCGCTTAAGTGCAAGATCAGCCCCCCTCAGCATTGGTGGGGGAGGCGGAGGGGGGAGAAAGGGTGAGTATAAAATGTTCAAAATGATCGAGGGTAGTGTCGAATCCGTAGTTTTCGGGGTCGCTGAGATAAATAAGGACACTCCCGATGCCGTTTAAGTGAGAGTTCAGCCCCCCCCTCAGCATTGGGGGGGGGAGGCGGGGGGAAGAAAGGATGAATATAAAATGTCCAAAATGACCGAAAATAGTGTCGAATCCATAGTTTTCGGGGTCGCTGAGATGAATAGGTACACATCCGATGCCGTTTAAGTGAGAGTTCAGCCCTCCTCAGCATTGGGGGGGGGGCGGGGGGAAGAAAGGATGAATATAAAATGTCCAAAATGACCGAAAATAGTGTTGAATCCATAGTTTTCGGGGTCGCTGAGATGAATAGGGACACATCCGATGCCGTTTAAGTGAGAGTTCAGCCCTCCTCAGTATTCAGGGAAGAGGCGGGGGGGAGAAAGGGTGTATATAAAATGTCCAAAATGACAGAGAGTAGTGTCGAATCCATAATTTCGGAATCACAGAGGGGAATATAGGAAATTAAAAATGTTGTTTATAATCAAGTTTTGAGTTAAATTAATAATGGAGTGAAATCGCAATCTTCCTTTATCATTTGTATACTGTATTTACTTTTAAATACCTTTAAATTAAATTACTTAAATTTCATACTATATGTAAAATCCATTCCTTTTCCCCTGCAATAAAAAAAATTGAGATAAATAAATACCCGGGCAACGCCGGGCAAACAGCTAGTGATGTATAAATAGTGTTTAGTACGATATTCCCCACTGTGTTGATAAAGATTGACTAGAATATAAAAATGCCATCCGAATTACAATTAAAACGATAAAACAAACGGCCCTATTACAGAGATTCGAAAAATAAAAGTTCTCCAATTAAGTTCACAAAGTGACACATTTGTAACTGATGATGAGACCCTAGGTATCAAGCAATTGTTTGCCTACAAAAAAAGCCCTGTTTGTGAATGGTTATTTACCTATTTTAAAAAAATATCTGATATCCACTAAAAAAACTTTTAAAAAGTAAAAAAAACGCCAAGCTTCAAAATAAAAGTTATGACTAAAAAATGGTGTGATATCAAATATCCAAGCTTATTAAGTTCTGGTACTTAATTTCCTAATCATGAATTTTTCACATCTAAGTGAAGTGTTTAAGCATGACTTGTTGATAGAAACCCTTCTTCCCTAGACCACACTCATCATAACCTGTTTCTGAAATTTTAAGTTTTAAATATTTATACATACCAGGCTTGGTGACCGTCTTAAAAATAAAATCATTAAAATGACAGAAAGCCCCCCCCCAAAAAAAACAAAAAAAAAAATAGTTAATGTGAATTTAAAACAACAGTTTCAGATTTCAATTGCGCACTTCGGTGCTCTGTTAGACAGTATGTTTATAGCATCATTCCAACAAAAGGTACGACAAAAAATGGTGCTATATTCAATTTTATTAAGCAGTGGGACTTAACAGATTTTTAATGGGATATTAGTCATTTTAATCAGTCTTCTATTTGAAGTTAGTGCATGATGTCAAACAAAACAAACCGTTAGCTAGAAATAAAAATAATAAATAATGTTGTCATTCCCCAAAGGAAAAATTTTGCATTAAACGACAAAAAATATGAATACCATGTTTTGGAGATACGTTACCCAAATGTAACGTGAATAGAAAATTCAAATTTATAGAATAATTCGTGACCATCTTCAAATTGCTGCTACATTCATTTTAAAAGTAACCAAATAATAGGACACACATATTTTGCATAAATAACGAAAATGAATAATTTATACAACTAAATAACATACTTTCGACGTTTTAAAAGACAAAATTTATTTATTCCAAATACGAAAAGACGGCCGACAATCCTGGTATGTATAAATATTTAAAACTTAAATTTTCAGAAACAGGTTATGATGAGTTTGATCTACGGAAGAATGGTTTCTATCAACAAGTCATGCTTAACCACTTCACTTAGATATGAAAAATTAGTGATTAGAAAATTAAGTACCAGAACTTAATAAGCTTGGATATTTGATATCACACCATTTTTTAGTCATAACTTTTATTTTGAAGATTGGCGTTTTTTTTACTTTTTAAAAGTTTTTTTAGTGGATATATCCTTACAGCTCCAGTAAAATAGAATTCTTTTACAGCAAGAAATAGAATGCGTGAAGTACTCAATTTTTCTACCGACAACTGACTTGCTTGGACCTGCATAGTTCGCTCCAGCTGATCTGCTCCAGCTGAAATATTACAAAAAGAAAGTAACACGGATTCCTCACTTTTATCCCCCCACCCCCTTATTCACATGGTCATAAAGGATAGGGGAAAAATGCGTTTCAGTCATAGGAATAGAGCAGCAGCAGACTATGTATGAAGCGTTTTTTTTATTCTCCACCAATTTGGCGGGCATTTGACTAATCACGAATTTTTCACATCTAAGTGAAGTGGTTAAGCATGACTTGTTGATAGAAACCCTTCTTCCATAGACCAAACTCATCATAACCTGTTTCTGAAAGTTTTAAATATTTATATTCCTGAACATCTTGATAGGAATTTTTGTCGGTTGCTTTATTGCGGAAACCCCATTTAAGAAATCTGCGTAAAGTACCTGTCCCTTCTGTCCGAGCTGCATTAAACCCAGGAAAGGCGAGTTACACGTAAATATCTTTCTCAATTTGAAAATTAAATATATATATATATATATATATATATATATAGGGTAAATACAATAGTATGACGATTACTTCAGGTTAAAAAAATTGTTTGGGATGTATACAATACAATGGTTATAAACTGCTTTAAATGCGTAAATTCCATTTATAAAAACCATTTATAAAAACCATTTATAAAAGTTGCAAAAACTAATAAAACATGAATAAATTATTTAGCTGATAAAATATAAAAACCGAGGAAGGTAATCAGAATGTCATCATGTACACAGTTTATTGAAAACGTGAGAAAGATTTTTTTTTATGCATTTAAACGGCATACCGTTCATTTTACGATTTTGAATATTTGTTCTTCTGAGTTTTTAATTTCGGGTAGTTTCCAAATTTAATATGTATGTTAGAACTTGTCATTTACAATATTATAATAAAATAAGAAATAAAAACAAACACACACAACACACACACACATATACACTGCTGGCCACCCAAATTGCAACACCAAGAAAGACAAGAGATATCACAACAAAATTTATTTTGTAGATAACATGTTGACCAAGTATCAAATGAGTAAATTTATAGACTTCTGTGAAGTTTGGTTCCTGCCAAAATCAGTAGCCAGAGTAGCCGCCATTGTTGGAGATCACCGCTGCCACACGCCTCGGCATTGATTCAAAGAGACTTTGGATGAGTTCTTGGGGTACAGCAGATCAAGCAGCTTCCACACGTTGCCAAAGTTGATCTGCTGTGGCAGCTGGGGATGGAATCTGGGTCAATCGTAGAGCAACCATGGACCACATGTTTTCTATCGGCGAAAGATCCGGAGAGCGAGGCAAACAGGGAAGCAATTCAATCTGGCGATTGACGAAGAACCGTTGGACAATGCGTGCCACGTGTGGTCGCGCATTATCCTGTTGAAATATGGCTGTGGGCAAGCCCTGAAGGTAAGGAAGGACAACTGGCTCCAACACCTCGGAGATGTAGCGCTGGCTGTTTAAAGTACCAGCAATGCGCACTAGAGGTGTGCGAGACTGATATCCAATACCGCCCTATACCATAATACCCGGTGCAGGACCAATGTGGCGGTGCATAACGCAGCTGTTCAGAATCCTCTCTTCACGGTGTCTCCAGACTCAAATGCGACCATCGTGGTGTTACAGACTTAAGCGTGACTCGTCAGTAAAGACAATTTCATTACATTACATTCAAGCAATGGACGTCTTGCGGACAGACCACTCTGCTGTAAACGGCGTCGAATGGTACGCGCAGACACTGGATGATGCGTTACAGACTGCATGTGCTGTTCTATGGTTCGTGATGTGACTGAGCGATCCGTCACTGCCATGCGCACAATTTGCCTGTCATCACGTGAAGTGGTGCGCTGAGGTGGATGCGATCGAACACGCCAGTCCGTCGTACCCTCCTGCATCCAACGATCACATATCCGCATTACAGTTGTTTGGTTTCGTCCAACACGACTACGGATTTCCTTGAAAGATAATCCACAATCTCGGTAGGCCACTATCCTTCCTCTGTCGAACTCGGATACTTGATCAAAAGGTGATCGCTGTTTTCGATGAGGCATAATTGATAGTTTTTTTTGAAAAAACCACAAGAAAACCAAAATTGCCGAACTTGAAATCGTCTAAATCTCCAAGCCTTAAATAGCGCTTTGAAGTGGCGCCACAGGCGCGCGTGATGTGCGTCTGCGCTGAAATTCTAATCATTTGCATATCTCACCTCCGCTAATGCATGTTGTAAATTTCATGTTATTTGCATGTTTCCTTCATGGTGTTGCATTTACAGTGGCCAGCAGTGTATATATATATATATATATATATATATATATATATATATATATATATATATATATATATATATATACATACATACATATCTGTGGCTTGGTACAAGAAGTGCCTAAGTCAGTTTTCTAGAAGATGACTGTTTGCTTATGTCTCTTGAAAAAAACATTATTTTCAATGTAAGAAGTACCCAAGTCCGTACAATGGCTTAGGAAGCACTTTTAAATCATCGGACAAATTTAGGTACTTCTTACATTGAAAACAATATTTTTTAAGGGACATGAGGAAACAAAGCCATCTTGGAGAAAGCTAACTTAGACACATTTTGTACCCAGCCACAGATATATATATATATATATATATATATATATATATATATATATATATATATATATATATATATATATATATACCGGGTGGCCATAATTAAACTGACAGTGCTCACAGTGTTCTGTAGCGCGATCTATTTGCGAGAATGACGCCACATTTTGTAGGAAGATCAAACAAGACGGGGGACTAAGGATTCCGCGAAAAAATAAATTAGTTCCAAAAGTCACCACTAGGGGAATATTTGGCGCTGTGTAATAGAAAATAGAGTGTTAACAAATGCAATTTAATACGGAATAAAATTACCTTTTATTATGCACATTTTCTTATTTAGTTGAAGTGCAAAATGCAACACTTTTAAAAAAGCGTAAAATCTACATAAACACCGATAAAGTCTCGTGATCAACAATATCACGTACGCTGAGCAGAAGAAGAAGTTCTTTATAAATTTCACGTTACATCCATTGGCACAGTGCCAGCTGCTTGGGTTTTAAAAGGCAATGTGTTACGTTTCGAATCAATCGGATTGAAAGTTTATGTGCAATGTCTCCTTCTTTAGTCGAGCGTGCGTTACTGGTCAAATTCTTTTACCTCAACCAGTGCAACGCGTCAGCCGCTCTTCGTGCTTTTAGAACGCACAAAAAAAAATGCGTAAAGGTAATGGTCCTGTGTCAGTTAATGGGCTAAAAGCAATGGTTGCGACGTTTGAGGAAACAGGTTCTCTGAAGGTTCAGTCAGGCAGAGGACGAAAACCTGTACCACAGGATACAATTGAAGTAGTTGCCACGGCGATTGTCGACAGAGGACCAGACAATATTGCTGCCACCTCTAGCGCTCGTGGATTAGCTCGGAATATGGATATGCCTTACAGTACGGTACGGAAAATCTTACGAAAGATTATCAACTTCTATCCGTACAAGATCAGCCGTGTACAGGAGTTACTGTACCCCGACCATGATAAGCGATTGACTTTTGCTCTCACCTTTCTTGCCAGAATGGAGGTGGATGATGCTTGGCCGTGGAAAATCTTATGGGGAGACGAGGTCCACTTTTACCTGTATGGAACTGTGAATACCCAGAACTGCCGAATTTGGGATGACAAATCACCACATCCAGTCACAGAAATTCCCTTACATTCACCAAAGGTAACTGTTTGGTGTGGGTTCACAGCGGAATTTATCGTAGGTCCATTCTTCTATGAGAACATTACCCCGACAGGACCGGAAACCTGTTCTGTTACCGGAGAGAAATATCGCCACATGTTGAACAGCTTTGTTATTCCGGCACTTCAGCAAAGACAATGCCTGGGTGACATCATTTTCATGCAAGACGGAGCCCCTCCACACGTTGCTGTACGGGTGCAACAGCTGCTACGACAGAAATTCACAACAGAAATAGTCATTAGCCGCTACTTTCCAAATGCATGGCCACCTCGGTCGCCTGCTCTTACCCCATGCGACTTCTGGCTATGGGGTTACCTAAGTCCAAGGTCTATCAAGGAGTGGTCCAGGACCTGGCTACGTTGAAGGATAACATATCAAGGACTGTACGGGAGATTCCTGCAGACATGTTACATTCTGCTGTTGTGCATACTGTGCACAGAATGCAATATGTGGTCCACAACAACGGCAGCCACATTGAACCTCATTTGAATGCAAAATAAAAGGTAATTTCCGTATTGATTTGCATTTGTTAACACTCTATTTTCTATTACACAGCGCCAAATATTCCCCTAGCGGTGACTTTTGGAACTAATTTTTTTTTCGTGGAATCCTTCGTCCCCCGTCTTGTTTAATCTTCCTACAAAATGTGGCGTCATTCTCGCAAATAGGTCGCGCTACAGAACACTGTGAGCACTGTCAGTTTAATTACGGCCACCCGGTGTATATATATATATATATATATATATATATATATATATATATATAAACAAGAGATTTTTTTATCATTATTTTATCACGTCAATGCAATTTTTAAGTAAAATATATATCACCCTAAAATAAATCCCTCAAACCTTTTAAATAAATGCAAAACAATGAAATCATGATTATACTTTATAATTCACGCATATTAGAAAGAAAGGTACGTTACGAGGCGCACTTACTCTGGCGAGTGGTCGGAACAAAGGTTTTGGTAAGATTCGGAATGATGCTTATAATTAGCACTTAGAAATTTTCCACTGAATGAAATTCTCCCCCAAACATCGATAGTGAGTGAACTGCTGAATCCCACGAACGCTCTCATATCCAAAACTATTTACGAAATAATTTATTAACGATAAATAATTTTCGACGTTTTAAGGGAAACTTTGAAAACTTTGGACGGAAAATGTTTCTTTCCATGAGCCTCGCTCTAGGTAATTCGTATTTGAAATTAAAGAAATTTTTAGATTAATATGAATCGTATAGGAACGTGATTTTTCTTTGGTTCATATAAATTGAAGGGTCAGAAAAATGTAACTTATTTTGATAAAATTGCTGCTATTCGATAACTTTAACCAAATAATAATGCAAAAATTTGTCGACAAATTTTGTGTAAAATTTCCTGCTGTATTACGTATTTAATGGAAAATGTTACAAAAAAAGGTTGCAAATGGACACTTAAAATTTTTTTTATTACCAATAACGCGTGAAAAATGCATTTATTGTACATAAATTGTTTTTTCTTGTGTAAATTTTTAATAGACATATACAGAGTTTAACAAAATTTCTGAAGTGAGTCCGATGTTTTAAGAAACACCTCCCCACAACAATTGCGGGAAATATCTAATAAAAAATATAAATACATAGATGTATGTATATTCCACCACTACACAACTATAAAAGATACACACACACAGAGACACAGACACACACACACACACACACACACATATATACATATATATATATGTGTGTGTGTGTGTGTGTGTATACCCTATTTCAGGAACTTTGAATTATACATTAGGCTTTAGTTTGTTAAAGAAAACCTCTTGCAGACGTTATTTTCTTTTATGAACGGTGACGCATTCTTCATCATTTATCCGAGCTTCGAATTCCTCATGACTCATGTTAATAGAAAATATTACACCGAAACTAATGAAAAAAGCACTGCTTGCAGAAAAACCTTAAAATATGCAATCGAAGTAACTGAAAGCTATGCTCTCTTCGCGAATTTTTATACTCAACTCTATATTCCTCTCCTCCAAAGTTGAGCAAAAATTGGAACGCCTACGTATAAAAATTGGCTATTTGGATTTCTTCGGCATACTGTATGGGAGTTCTCATACTCTCTGTTCCTGGGGAATAAAACTGATTTTGCATTTTCAAAGTCTTCAATTTCAATTGAAATTCGACTTGTTTTCAGTACATACAGTGGAAATTTTAAGGATTTGCTAATTTGCAATTCAAGCCAGAAGTTACTAGTCATGGAAGATGAAGGGAAACATGTTTTTCTTAAGTCTTTTAATCATATTAAGAAAACTTCTGAGTACGACAAGGGAATTTGTCCCTATCTGCCATACAAAAGAGTATGGAACATCAACATTTCGAATCAGAGTATTAATTCTATAATTCCTGATTAAAATAAATTTAGCTTTATGCATTTATAGGAGTTCACTAGAATTATGCTGTAGTAATTTATTTTACCTAATTAGTTAACTAATCCCGACGTCTTTATATTTGCACTATATATGTATATCTATACACACACACACACACACACACACATATATATATATATACGTATATATATATATATATATATATATATATATATATATATATATATATATATATATATATATATATATATATATATATATATATATATATATTTATATCGTTTGGACACTTTATTTGTTGCGTTTTTCAATGATGTTCAATTTTCACGCTACTCTTTCACTATTTCTTCCGTATGCACAATGAAAAAAGACTGTTTTAACTATTTAAGGCATAATTCAAATCAACATACTTGACACAGTTGTGCTTCGATGAAAAGTTTTTAAAGGGGAAGTGGGCATAATTTGTAAGGCGAAATTTGCAGTATCATTTGAACTGCGGCGGATAAATCTAACGGCAATATCCAAAACGAAAGATACAACCTTATCGAGTTTTTAACATTTGTAATTTCTGGCATGATGTATGATTCTTATTTATTACATATTTATCTTTGGCAATGGCATATTTATGCTCACATTAGCAGCTTTAAATCATTGAGAATAGAAGTTGCAAACAATGGCGTTTGCTGTAATGGTTTATCCTTAAGCTATTGTTACATAAATTTGAAGTTACATAATAACGAACTAGTTTAAATTACAATTATTTCTATAGTCCTTCGTAAGGAATATATTATTTCTCGTTTTCCGTACATATATGCGATTATTATAGTTATATAACATCTTCAAGCAATGAAACAACTTCCTATGTTTTATTCTATTATTAAATTAGTTATTTCTAGATAAAAATTGTGATATGAACTTAATAAATCCTTAGAACTGAATAAGGCTATAAGTGAAACAGTTTCGTTTGAAGTCACTTTACTTCTGCACTGCAATCAAATAAAAGCGTGTGAATTCCTTTTTGTTGAAACAATGTTTTTTTTCTTCAACGTAATAATCTCTTGAGGTGTAATTTACTCGTTAAATCTCTTGAGGTGTAATTTCTGTTTATGTATATAAAGGAATAAGAACATATGAAGTTTTATTTACCGTGCATCTTGTTTACCAACATAAACATAAAAATAACTTTCTGGGGCAATCTAAATAACATTTCATTATGTAAAAACAAATTCAGAGGAAAATTTGTTTCACTCAAATATTTACTTCTGAATGTTAGAACCTTTGAAATGTCTTATTTGTTAAGTCTGGAACTCCGAAACTAATAAATATGTCACATTTTTATTTCGTATACGAAACTGCACGTTTTGTTCTTCGGTATGCAATTTCGTTTCTAAGCTTTACCCTTTGCAGTTACAAAATTGTGAAAAGAAGTTTCTATATTATGATTTATGAAATTTATATATCTAGTACATTGTTATAATAGTTTTTTTTAATGTTTCGTTCTTGCGTATATTTTTAAATAGTCAGATTGAGAATCTTTGAATACATGACCCATCTAACTAGATAGTGTTTAGTGCTATTGATAATACAACGTATACTTTTCCGCTAAAACCAGATCAATATGTCTAGTGTCTGGGTCACGAATTTGATTCGTTTTAAAGTAGGATTACGTTCCTCCATAACAGTCCTCCGGAAAGAAAAATTTCAGATGTCCTGCGTCGCGAGTTATAATTTTGGCAACGCGCCAAACCCAGTCTGTATCGCTTGGGCAAGCAATAAACAATTAGACAGAAAAGTACCAAAGTGCGTCAAAATTTTGACATATATATATATATATATATATATATATATATATATATATATATATATATATATATATATATAAACAGATAGATACATACAAAAGAGGTAAGCAACGATAAGTAATCCTACGTTAGCAACGGTAGTTTCATTATAAGAGACAATCTGAATTTTTTTTTTCAACTAAACAGTTATAAATTGCTTTTTAAATAAGATGAAAACTTTACATAAAATAAATGTTGATGTTTGTATTTGCAAACTATAGGGTGTGTCGGAAAATTTGAATCATTTGAGGTATAAATACCTCAGTAACTACATTGGCTAATCTAATGAAACTAAAGAAGCTTATTGTTGAGTCATTAAATATTTGTGAACCAAAATGTGAATGAGAAATACAAATGCATGTGGATTCCATGAAAATTTTAAAAATGTTTAATATATGCGTAGCCGCCTGAGACACGTCAAGTCTGTATACATGCTTCCTTCCTCACGCAGTGTATCATGCCATTGGTAGCAGTTATCGAAGCGGCATCGATTCACTGCTGGATTTCCTTTACATTTCGGGGGTACATAAACCAGGTATTTAACATATCCCCAGAGGAAAAAACATCAAGAGGCGACAGGTCAGTCGAAACGTTGTGACCATTGCAAGAAAGAAAAAAAATTATGTAGAATATCGAAATAAAAATTTGACGTGTTTCCACATATTTAAATATTACGTCATTTGAAGGAATATTGACAAAGTTATCAGATTGAAAATGATGTCAAATTTTCTGAAACATCCTTTATTTTAAACGAAATACTATTTAACACGTAATAAAAAACAGTTCCTACGCGTATAATAAAAAATGTTGTTCCTATGATACAATTCAATGATTACTTTTGTAACTTTATAATATTTAACTCAGCGTGTCAATCTTTAGATATCTCATTAGGAGTTCGCTAGAATTCTAAAAAGTGAACATTTGTAAAACCTTTTTACGTCGAAATATCTTTCAAACAATTTTGCAGCTTGTGTAGACTTTTAACTGCTCTACGAATGTTCTTTATGGATTTCTTTCTCGGTTCTTTTTATTAGACGTAATTCTGTGAAGATGACTTGACTAAAGCTTGTTAAGCCAGGGATCACACGTTCAAATAAGAACTTTTATACACTAGTTTAAGTGTAAAAAGCGGGAGGCGTTGGAGATCTGATTTGGTCCTGCTTTTGTAGTACGGTATTCATAGTTCATAGATGTTGAATTCTCAGACTCCGAGTCCAGCACAGAGAGAGAAAGAATGTAGCTAGTCGAGTACAATAATACATTTTTAAGATCTTGAGAACCTCTGTTTTATAATTCTTTTAATTTCTCTACTTTTCAATAAGGGTAAGACATCCTAGAAATATATTTGAATCTTGTAGACATAAGAATATACAAGGTGCGCCCATAAAGTAACCGGGCAATTTTTTATAAATAAAAAAACATATTACTCACCTTCAAATAAATTTATCTCCTTCAAAATGATCGCCAAAGGAGACTACACAATTTTTCCAACGTTTTTTCAAGTCATCGAAACAATGTTTATAGGCGTTGGAACTAGCCGTTCGGAAAATACGCTTAACATTTGATTTAATATCCGAGACGTTTTCAAATCTCTGTCGTTTCATAGATTCTGCATTTTTTAATCATAAAGGACTTATTCACCACGAATTTGTTCCTGAAAATCAAACAATTAATCCGTATTTTTACAAGGGAGGGGCTTTTTCGATTAAGAAACAGGATAAGACGAGTTAGGGAGGAACTTTTTGATTCTGGGCAATGGTTTCTTTTACACGATAATGCTAGGTCCCATACACCAATTTCTGTACAACAATATCTCGCTAAGTATTCAATTTCAGTGATAAATCACCCACCATATTCTCACGATTTATCACCAGGTGATTTTTTATTTTTCCGAAGCTTAAGATGACCATGAAAGGACAGAGATTTGAAAACGTCTCGGATATTAAATCAAATGTGACGCGTATTTTGCGAACGGTTAGGTCCAAAGCCTGTAAATAGTGTTTCGATGACTTGAAGAAATGTTGGAAAAATTGTATAGGTCCTTTGGTGATTATTTTGAAGGAGACAAATTTTTTAGAAGGTGAGTATTATTTTTCTTATTTATAAAAAAAATGTCCGGTTAATTTATGGGCGCATCTTGTAGATTGATTTTTCTTTCAGCAAACAGAAGACATGTGAGCTGCAGAGGTTTTGTTTTTAACACTTGCTGTGTTCGAAAAAATGTTTGTGCTATAAATAAACCTGTGCCAGTCCGTACTAAGCGAAGCCTACATTGAACCCTGGCGTTGGGTTATTAAAACCTAAATTGCACATGTTTTGCACATCACATATAAAGTTTTGAATAGAAATAAATAAAAAAACATACATATTGGAACCTTCCTAAAAGAAGTGCCGTGCAAGGTTTCGTTTCGAAAAGGAAATTGCTGGGTTCAATAGTGGTCACTACCTCTGACTTTGTGAAGAAAATTCATAAGAAATGAGCTCCTGATGTACGGACATTTCTAATAGAATCTACCAGGAAAATGTTACACTTTTTCGGCGTTGGTTATTCGACTTTTACAGCAAGAGTTTCTATATATTTTTTTGCATGTCTGTATGTCTCTCTCTCTATATCTATCTATGTATCTATCCATATATATGTATGTGTGTCCATTTATATATATATATATATATATATATATATATATATATATATATATAAAAGAGCTCGTATGTTTGTTTCTCCGCTATAGAATAATAGACTGTTTCACCCACCGGGACCAAACTAATACATAGGATGGAACTTTAATAGTAGTAACTAGGTATGTACAAATTATACAGAAGAGATACAGGAGTGGCACTTTTATAGTCCTTGAAAGTTGTAACCAGCATTGTTTAGCACCCGTCGCTAACGTTCTGGACGCTGCAGGATACCGTTGGCAGCACCTGATCTGTTGATCCTTCGAATAGAGCGGTCTACAGCCTGCAGTATCTCTGGTGGAATCCACGGAACGGTTCCTTCACCTTGAGGATGAGATCAAAGTCACAGAGGCTTAAGGCTGCTATGTACAAAGAAAAAAAATCGCATTTCGCTTTTCCTCTTCTTGCAGACTCTTGTGGTGGGAGGAGTCCAGTTGACAGTTCGAGAATTCCATCCCCCTTAGGATTGACATTTTGAGGGTTTGTATTCGCTCTCTTTCTATAGGGGGGTTAAGCGCTGCCCCCCAATTTTTTATTTAAAATTTATTTTTGTCAACTATTTACAGGTACATAAATGCTGATAATCAAATAAAATTGGTATTGTCGGATAGCCTGAACTTTTCTGCAAAGCGCTACAGGATTCATTTTATAAATTTCGTCCACCGAAGGAATTTATGAGCGTTTAAAACACGCTATACCAGATTTTTTCCCCGAATAATTTAAATTTTAAAATATTAGTTGAATTTAAAAAAAAACGAAAATTGTACACAAATGGGAAATTTCTTTCTTTGTGACGATAATATGGACTTTGTAATTGTACTTTGTGAGTACAATTTGGAAAAAAAATCTTTGAATCCAAGTCGGGAATCCGTGGACAAATTTTCTCCTTAGGTTAACATTGAGGTGAGCGAATCTAATGGGGTTAGTACATAGCAGCCTTAAGTCCGGGGAATATGTGGGACTATAGAGCACTTCCTAGCCCTAGAAAGAAAACACGTCAGCAACAGTGTGCGCAAAAGCATTGTCCTTCCATCAGTACGATGCAACACATTATTTCGTACTATGACTAAAATGGGAATGTGTTCATCCTGTCACTGTGCAGGCGTGTGATGTTTGTGGAGCGAGCGCATTCGCTCTGAGGTAAGGCAGCTATGTGTCGTAGGTGTGGTACAAGTTGCCTTCAGGGGTTCTGCGGCTACATCGACTCTTCAATAGTGTTGCCACTATTAAAGTTCCATCCCTCATAAGTCAACCTAGGAATATATTGGGAACTTGTAAACATGAGAATACAGATTGGATTATTGCAGCAAACCAATGACAGGAACTGTATAATATTCAAAGTGATTGTAATGTATGTTTTAAACACGTGTTGTCTTAGCTATGAAGGTTTCAGTATAAATTAATCTGTGGCGGACATTACCAAGTGAAGCTTTGATTGAACCACGACATTGGGTTTGAAAACCTAAATAGCATGTCTTGTCTATACATATAAAATTTTTAATAGAAATAAATAAAAAAGTGCAAACTGGAGCCGTTAAAAGAGATACCGAACAAGTTTTAATATTGAAAAAATTTCTGACTTGAATTTCTTAAAATTCTACGTGATGAAAATTAGCAAACTATTGTGCCATTTTCTTTTCTTCGAGTAAATGTATTTTTCATCGATCTCATTACAAGCTTTAACACAGTGGAGGAATTTTGTACGAATTCTTCATCATAAGTAGATCTATTCTCCAGAACTACGGAACCATGCCTTCAGCGAACTTCATGTGAACTCCCAAGTTGCTTCGAGCTAAACTAGAACTTAAGAGACAAAGTAAATTTCCTATTCGGATTCACCATTGGTCTTCCTTAATTAAGTTGATCCCGGTGGTGACACTGAATCATTCGAAACGGACTGCCCAGACGAAGAGCCAGAATATTTCCAATACGATGATAAACTCGGGTTTCGAAATAGTGCTTTAAGTTCGTAGGCGTTCAGCATAATATAAAATTAAATTTTTATTCCTTCCCAAGCATTTGCCATTTCAGGAGATAGAAAACGCAAACTGGGAGAAAATCGAAAAGCTCCTTCGCTTTCTAAACAAATGCAATGGAATATATTTCTCCGAATGTTTCAAAATCATATAATTCGATAGAATATGAAAACAAACTCGTTTCTATATAAGAAGATTTGCATCCGGTTAATATAAAATTTTAAGAGAACTATTAGATTTCTTTTTTTTATATATATAAAGTTGGGGTTTTATTTCGGTGGTTATAACATAACCGTTCTTTTTATTTTTCTCTAAGCAAGATGAATTGATCCGAAATTACATAATTAAGTTACGTATAAAGGAAAATAAAATGTTACACTAAACGATGAAACTTAAGATACATTTCATTTTAATGCCTATAATAGCGGTTGGAAATAGATGTAGAAAATAATTCTAAAAATTGTATTATAACGGTATATATTTAGAGGTTGTGTATTTTTGAGGCCAGGAATTGAAATAGTATATTCACGTTATATTATATTACATTGAGGTATTGAAATTTTATATCTATAAATCTTTTATACCTTTATATATATATATATATATATAAAGTCAAATACCACTGGTAACTATATCTCTCAGTGGTAACTATACCTCTGGAACTATAAAGTCGAGGAAGATGAAGTTTTAAATGGTCTGAATAAATTTAACTATTTTTGGGGGGAAGAGGGCACTAGGTAGCTTAGTGGTAGCGCGTTGGTCTTGGGACGGAGTCCCTACTGACGCCATTTAACACCTTGTGTGTAGACCGGTATTCGCATGTTAAATCCGTAGACCAAAAGTTTTTCTACAAGGTCAGTGTGTGGGGGAAGGAGCGAACACTCCAGATGTCAACCCTGAGCGGTGTTTGGTCCTACTTGAGATGGCACCAGATTTCGTGGTGTTGCCCCCATTCAAAGAGACAAATGATTCTCGATGATTAAGTACGAAGGTCTTCACTGATAAGGGCCACGCAATAGAAAACACTTTATATATATATATATATATATATATACATATATATATATATATATATATATATATATATATATATATATATATATATATATATATATATATATATATATATATTATATATATATATATATTATATATATATATATATATATATATATATATATATATATATATATATATTATATATATATATATATATATATATATATATATATTATATATATATATATATATATATATATATATATATATATATATATATATATGTATGTATGTATATATGTGTGTATGTAAATCCTATTTCCCATTCTAAAAGGAAGTTAAAGGAATAAATATTGAAGATTACTTTAGTTGTTAATTGATTCATTTCACGCGAACATTTATATTTCTTTTGTTGTTGTTGTTATTCCTAATGCCCCTGATCAAAATTTATTCCAAACCATGTCCTTGTAGGCTAGTATGCTGAGGGGTGCGGCTCCGGTTTTATGATGGCACCAAAATGGTCAGATCCGACTGAGCCAGCGGCCACCTCTGTATTGACATAGCACTCTCACGGAGGGGTGTTCTGGGGGATCGTACCCTCTCCCAACCTCTCTGACCTCATAGAGAGACTTTCTGGAGTACCGATTTAACGTGCACATATCCGGCCTAGACGCGGAAGTATTGAATATCGCTTTTCTGCATTCGATCCGAACACTCTCGTCACCGAAAGCCGACGCGCTGCCACTAGACTACCTCCAGCCCTATTTCTTTTTTAAAAAAATCATTTTGCATTCAGATAAACAGGGGATGTAAATACACGTGCTTTTTATTCATATTTAGGATTCAGAAACGGGGGTCATAATATTTATTTGAACAATAAACACGTTTAAGAAATTGTTACGTTTTTCCCAATCAGACTTTTTTATCCCTTTGTAAAGGCACTTGCACAGTGTAATAAAATTCATTACGGCTCAATGGAATCGTATTCATAAAAAAATAATTATTTAATTTTTGCCTTCTATACACATCTGGAAAAACATTTTCAATATATGAAGCTTTTATTGTTTCAAATATAGTACAACATTTTGTTTGGCTCATCAAAATAAAAAAATAAAAAAACAACCGCATGCACAGGTTTTGCGTGAAATCCAACGGCTGCAAAATGGAGGTTTAAAGAATGTGTTACTTCACAGCAGAAATCTGAACTTAAAGATTTATCGTTAAAGTGTTACTTTTACCACAGGCAGTATCAAGATGTTGAGAAACCGGTAAGTGTTTAACAGCATCGATGTATAAACTTTACCCAAGACTATATAAAGAAAGTGTTGGGATGTAAGATAAATGGATAGAAATGTGGGTTTACGTTGTACGAGAGCGGGGCCGATATGGGGATATGTTGTACAGTGTATGAACGGTTAAACTGATTTGTAAAGATTGTATTAGTAAAATGATTTGTGATTCATTTTACTAAATTTGACGTAGATTTTATTTTTTCTGGGGATTTCGGTAAAATGGAGTTATTTTACGGGAAACGAACCGTTCTAACTGGTTTATAGTTAAACATTTCGGAACAGATCAAAATTTTTAATTGGATTTACTTAAACGGGGTTGACTGTTAAACATATGCGACAATTCTATGCTCCAGCAAGGAAAATCGTATTTTATGAAAATAAAAAATAAAAAAAAAGTTATAAAATTGTGTTCTGTATATTTATAAAGAACTAGCTGAAAACCCGTACTTCGCTACGAAGTACATTCAAATTAAATACAAAGGTCAATGTATGCAATTAATGCCACAAAAAATAAATATGCATATATATATATATATATATATATATATATATATATATATATATGTATAATAAATGCAACGATCAATGTAATTGATGTAAAAAAAAGGCAAAATATATATTTATAATAAAATCGTAAGGGATACTTTTAGAGACAAAATAATGTCGGAAAAATATTCAAATTAATTGTAATAGGAAATACTAAAGAATATAGTACAGTTCATATAGTACAGTTTGAGGAACATAATAACTTTTATTGTATTTTAATATTTTTTGGGGTACTGTCCAATCATCTGCCGCATTAGCAAGAAAAGAAAAATATTTTTTGTGTATTTAATTGTTATGCACGTGACGATAAATTTATTTAAAGTACCAGCAAAAGAAATCACGTGATCAGTATTTAATAAATTAAATTCCAAAAAATAAATCTTTAAAAGTTTACCAAAAATCAGAAAATGGAGGTAAAGATTCGAAAAAGATCTCATTTTAGAGGAATTTTTATGGTCTTTCTCGTGATATAAATTTTATAACCCTCAAATTATTATTTTAAATGCAAACTTAAAAAAAGTTAATAAAACAGCTTTAAAATTTAATTTTTAAAAAATCTAAGAATAATGTTTGAAAAATCTTTCTTAGTGCACCCCTACATTATAAGAAGAATCGCCATGCAAAATTTCAGCTCTTTAGGTCCAGTGGTTTGGTCTGTACGTTGTATGTCAGTGAGTCAGTGAGTCAATCAGTTACGGAACTGTTTTATATATATAGATGATCCCTTTAGCTAAGTCAGTATAATTAATGCTTATTAATGATATCTTCTGATCGCTAAACATTACTTTAAATCTTGCGAACTTTTCATCTTTCTATTAAACACAAAATGATTTGAGACACGCTTGAATACTCGTCTTGCTTTTAGGCTATCGTTACAGGGCCAATCCAAACTGAGTTTAATTCTGAGAATTTATGCTGACAATAATGTCCTAATGTTCTACGTAATCTATGACATTCCTCTATTAACCGTAACCGCTCTGTGCCACTGATGGAAATTCCCATCTTACGTGTCTCCAAATACAGTTAGGGGTGCTATAGTCTATGATATTCTCATAAACCATTCTACAAATGGATAGATTGCTTGTAATCTACAAAACTATATCGAAGAACGTAGGGCTTTAGAATCCGATTTCGTCAGTGGTAATTAATGCAGTAAAAATTTTATTCGTGGGGGCTGTAGTTAGTTGTGTCATATCTTGTTATTTCTCGTTTTTTTCATTATTGTTCAGAATATTACAGCACTTATTATTTTGGAGCCCTAAAAGGATAATTTAAGGTGTAAAAGGATGATATACCTATGTTCAGAGAACTTTTTTACACTTCAATACATATATTTTTAGTTCAAATGGGATATAAAATCACGAAAACAAAAATTATTTGTATCATTTTAGTAAAGAAAAAAAAAAAAATTCATAACATTTTAAATGGAGGGACACCTTAAAACAAATTTTTAGTACAATTGAGTTCTTACGTCAGCGACCCTACACTCCAATCAACTCAATGCATCTCGATTTCCTTTATACAATTTATTACTGTGACACTTACCTGTGTTCAAAAGTAAAAGTTTTACAATAATTCAAAAAATTACTTAAATATACTAATAAAAAAAATTCAGATAGTCTTTTCTAATGAAACTACCGCGGGTTATTAACATAGGATTACTTATCGTTGCTTACCTCTTTTGAATCCGTATATGTATGTATGTGTTATGCATACTCGTATATGTATCTATCTATCTATCTATCTATATATATATATATATATATATATATATATATATATATATATATGTACGTATGTATAGATATACATATATGTACTGCATGGGGTGAATAGTTCTATAAGTACTAACCTTCGAAAGACTGCTATTAAAGTTTCGTGACATGTCGGCCATTTATTTACGAGTTGCGGTCGTGTAAGTAACGCTACTTTTGATTTTATGTAAATAAAGGATCAAAAAGAATTTCGCGTCTTAATTAAAAATTGCTTTTTGATTAAAAAAAAATACCATCCAAACCCAAGAATGGCTGGAAAAAAATTACAGCACATCTGCTCAGTCGAAAACAGCCATTTGTCGTTGGTTTAGCGAGTTAAAAAATGATCGTACGTAAACAGATGATGCCGCACTTTCTGGACGTCCAATTGAGGCAACAACTCCAGAGAACGCCAAAAAAGTCCACCGTATTGTGTTGAAAGACCGCAAAGTGAAAGTAAGGGAGATAGCTGACATAGTAAAGATATCAACAGATTGGGTGAGACACATTTTGCATGAGCATTTAAATATGAAAAAGCTTTGTGCGAGATGGGTGTCGTATTGCTCGTCCAAAGTTATTTTAACGGGCGTGAAATAGTTAGTTAGTACATTAAATTATTTATAAAGGGGTAGTTGGGTGCGTTGTGTTTTTTAAAATTTATTTTGTTAATAACCCGTAGTTCAGGACGTAACTAGCAATTGACGAACAAGGGAACTAAAAAATTGAGAAAGAAATAAAACAGAGAGATTTAAAATTAACTTAAACTTAAATTTATTTACAAATTATTATACATTGTTTGTACACATTATTTTAATCATATTTTTTATAGACACACTTATCCATATACCAAAATTAGTTTATCATTATATCGAAATTTAACATTCAAAATTTACTTGACGAGGAAATTAGGGAGCGCACGACGAAATACCAAACTCAAAATACTTATTCAACTCTAACTCTTATATAAAGTACTCCCACTCTGACCGTAAACAACCTATTTCAAAAAAACCAAAAAACAAAAAGGGGACTGATCTAAACAATAAAATTGCGCCACTCACTCAGTTCCGTTGATATTTATCTAATTGTTGAATCCGCTGACTCGTCTAGCTGGGGTCCTTTGGATCCTTCTGTACATAGGCAGGGCACACACACACCTCTTGATTCTCCGTCTCTTGATGATTCTTGTGACCGCGACACCACTCGCTCCACTGTTATTTTATATGCAGGGAATTCTATTTTATCATTAATATTTGTGGGGAACTCCAAGTTCGACTGAACGCAGTAATAACACCAGGAGAACCGCAGCTCTACTCCAATACGCAAAATCTCATGATAAAAGCGGGGAACCGAAGCTCGACCCGACACGCCAGAAGTCTGAGTCTGAGACTCAAGAGAGAGATCTGAGAGAGCCCCCTTTTTTTTTTAAACTCCCTAATTTATACATTTCAAACTCCTTTCTTCTTTCGTGTCTCCTCCTCCTCAAAATTTTCTCATCCATCCAAGATTCAGCAAAAAAACTCATTCGCTTGCTCACTTCAAACTTTATTTTATTGTCCGCCCTCAGCTAAGCCGCACACGCCCCCACGGAAAACAGGCCTGCATAAACCTCACACGACGCCCTTGGTTCTTACATGCCGCCGTTGTAAATCTGAAAACACAGTCCATTGTCGTGTAGTGTCAAATCCTGGCGACAACTCTCTTAAATCTTGTCTGGCGATCTACCTCCCAAGTTGACCACCGCCGCAGGACTATTCACTGCCTTACGTCACACAGGACCTCTCCGCTCTATAATTATCGTCCCGCTCAGCCGGCGTTCCCAATTTCATCAAAACAATGTAATGATAAAAGCCTTCGATCGACTTCACCTCTTAATATTTCTATGAAATTTTCATATATCCGAAGGCGCTTCATTACAATGGGTGCCGCGTTTTCTAAAAATTGTGTGTTAACAAAAAGCGTAATCCAAACGGGTTTTTCCGTCGACTCGCAACAATGGAGGAAACATGGATCCATTACTGCAGACTTGAATCAAAAAGGCAGTCTGCAGGGTGGTTGGAAACTCGAAAAAGCCAACCATAACAACCAAAAAACGCAACAATCGGGTCTTGGCCAGTATTTTTGGGGATGCACGTGGCAAAATATTGATTGACTATCTTGAGATAGTAAATCAATCACAGAGTATTAAACAGCATTATTGGACCACTTGAAGTACGATATCAAGGAAAAAAGCCGCACTTGACGAATAAAAAAGTGCACAAACAATTCACTAGCTCACACATCAGTGAAAGCGATGGTAAAATTGAATAAATTAAAATGCGAATTGCTCCACCATCCACCGTATTCTCAAGATCTGACCCCCAGTGACTATTAATTTGAAGAGATGGCTTCAGGGGAAGAGATTTTCATCAAATGAGGATGTTAAATGCGAAACTGACGTGCAATTTGAAGCCCATAACAAATCGTATTATATGAAAGGTATTCAAATGTTAGAGGACCATTGGAATAAGTGTATCGCTCTTGAAGGAAACTATGCTGAAGGATAAAATCGATTTTTGACAAAAAAAATGTTTTTTTCATTGCTAGTCCCGGGACTTTGCACCCCATGTAGTATGTCAAAATTTTGACCTATTTTGGTACTTTTCTGTTTAACTGTTTACTGCTTGCTCAAGCGGTACGGACTTTGCTTAGCGCGCTGCCAAAATTATAACTCGGGATTCAGGACATCTGAAATTTTGCTTTTCGGAGGACCGTTATGGAGGAACGTAATCCTACGTTAAAACACTGATTTTATTAACACAATTATATTTTTATAAATGCTTGATAATTGCATTGTGCGCAATTGTGCATAATTGCACAATTGCGCACAATGATCCAGTGGACACATATAGCTTAGATTTTAGATCAAAATATTGTGCTTGACACGTAAAACACCATTGCGAAATTTCATTGAAACATACCGAAAACTGTTTAAATGAGTAGCTTTCTCGTTTACAAAAGTAACTGAAAATGAGTTTTCTAGAGAATGCATTTGAAGATACTATTCCATGTCTTTTAATATCGCTTTCGGTTTATTCGATTGACCATAAGTTCCCATCCAATGATAGTACGAATAAAAGTAGAGCAGATTTAGAATCCTTAAGCCGCCCACTCAAGTAGACTTCTGTCATCTGGGACGACGGACTTTTGGTATCTGGGACGCCAAAAGTCTCCGTCAGTGGGATGTCTTGGTGAGACGCCAGATGACAAAAATCTGGAGTCTGGAATCTCAGTCCAGACCGAATTCCTGGCGCCAAAAGTCTCCGTGAGTGGGGTCCTGGACGCCAGATACCAGACGCCTGAAGGTTAGTCGGCTTTAGTTTCTATCAGTTTACCGTTTGTTTTCGAACAAAATGGAAGTTGAAAAATTATTCTTTAATCCCGAATTTTTAATACCGTTCATTGAACTGTATAGAAAATTACCGTGCCTATGGAAGGTTAAATCAGAAGATTATTCCAATAATATTTGCAATTACATTTATATCTTATGGATATGTTAAATTCTTGAAATATTTAAAATTTTGTTTTTATATACTAAATTTTTGATTCCGCTAATAAATTTTCCGAACCGGCACTATTTACATGCTTTTTTCCCCCCTTTAGTGCACGGGGAAGGTTACCAGATAAGTTATCTTAAGGATTTATGAAAATTTTGTTGAATAAATATTTGAACGGCAAAATAAAAGATTAATATTTTGGTGTAACTTTTGCTTCGGGGAAAACGTTTTCAGAATTTTAACTCTAAAAAAACAATAGAAACCTGTACAAAGTTTAATAGAGACACCTAGCGAGGAGTTTCAGGTTTTAATTTTTTATTCCAAAATATTAAGAAAATAAAAATGGGCCTTATTTGAAGATTTTGAATCCATTCTTAAAATTTTAAAATAAGCTCAAACTTCCTACCAAAAGAGTAAAACTATTTTTAATGGTTTATAAAACTGGGGTATATTATTTTTTGTATCTTACATAAAAACAAGAATTCGTATAATCCTAATAATAACACAAATCTATCTCTCTGTCTGGAACGCTTTTTCCTTTTTGTTGCCATATTCAAATGTACTTCGATTATTGCGTTTTAAAAATAAAATAAATTGAAAATTTAGCTTTAATAGACTAAATAATGTAGAAAAAAATATTCAAATTAAATCCAATAGAACATACTAAAGAATATAGTACAGTTTGAGAAACATATCTTTTACTGTATCTTTTAATATTTTTTTGGATAATGTCCAAACGTCTGCCGCATTAGCAAGAAAAAAAATATTTTTTTCTCTATTTCGTTGTTATGCACATGACGATAAATTAATTTAAAGTACCAGAAAAAGAAATCACGTGATCAGCATTTAATAAATTAAATTCTATAAATTTATCTTTAAAAATTCATCAAAAATCAGAAAATGGAGTTAAAAATTCGAAAGAGATTTCATTTTAACGGAATTTTTATGCTCTTTCTCGTGATATAAATTTTATAACCCTCAAATTATTATTTTAAATGCAAACTCAAAAAAAGTTACTAAAACACATTAAAAATTTAATTTTGAAATATCTAAGAATTTTTCAAAAATCTTTCTTAGTGAACCCCTACACTATGAGAGGAATCGCCATACAAAATTTCAGACCTTTAGGTCCAGCGGTTTGGTCTGTGCGTTATATGTCAGTAAGTCAGTTACGGAACTGTTTTATATATATATAGATTATACTTTCCTCTCGAACAAAATATATAAAAATATTTTTCAACTTGTAACATTTTGCATACCGAACACCTCGATGGTTTATATTTGGCGCGGGTTCATTTATGAACTAAAATTATAAAACAATTATGAAACAACTAAGTTAAATTTTTCCACCGCAGTTAATGCATTAATCATTTAGCGTAATAGAAGTAAGTAAATGGATGCTATTATGTGGTGTTCAGATTTTATTTAAATTTTTAAAAAATTGCATGTTACATGGATCTTAATAGTGCTGATATTGTATAATTTTAAATAATTAAAAATGTGTATAATTTAATAAAAAAAAGTAGAGAATCTATTAAGTATACAAATAATATTGACTTTGCAGATGTAAATTGATAAAAATTAAAATTAACACGTCATTTTCAACGGGCTAACCACTAGTAATTTAAGAAATATCGAAAAACTAATAACCTTTCAATTGGCTTTAAAAATGGTTTAGGGATCTTAAAAGTATTTCTTTACAGATATTGGAGACACATTAATGAGAAGTTTCGAGTGTCTGTATTCGATACTTTTCACAACATATTTCAAAATCACATACATAAAGTAACGAAATAATTGCGCTTTAAAACTTAATGGAAAGGAGTAAAACCACTTTTAGTGGTTTATAAAATCAGGGCATCTAATTTAAAAGAAAATAACAGACAATTTTTTTTTCTTTGTGGAGGGGAGAAAATGTTTATGCCTAAACCGCACTATTACTTTAATATCACTTTGTTCAAATTTAAGGAGAACGCTAAATAATTCAACATAGTTCCTTACGACCGAATTCGAATTCTTATTTTGAATTTAAAGAATCTATGTTTTTTTAGTTTTATTTAGCTTTAATATGATTTATTGTGTGTATACTTAAAGCGAAGAGTATGGATACTTGAATTTATATCGGTAAATAAAAAAAAACACTTAAACTGGATTTATAAAGATTAGAAAATTTTAAGAAACTTACTACAAATATCGAAAACATATGTTTATGAGTAAGCTTGTGCCTCTGAATTCGATACTTTACACTATTTCACGTTCATAACGTATATTTAAAGTTACGAAATAATTGTGCTAAACAAATTAAAGAAGGAAAACAATAACGATATTGAGTGGATTATAAAACGACAAAAAATGCCGCTAATTTTTGGTGAGATAGCATAATGAGCGTGATTACAGCACGACAGACCTATATGAACTGAGCTAAATCGGGCATCATGAGTGTGCGAAAGCAGGTGGCCTTGGATGCCGAGAGTCCCCGTGAGTGGCCGATGCCAGGCATTCGAGGGGCCAAAAATCCCTGCGTCCCAGATGACAGAAGTCTACGTGAGTGGCCGGCTTTAAAAATTGGCCTTTGACAAAGAGCAATAAAACTATTTCGAAATTCTGAACCAAAACAGCCATTTCAACGTAGGCAGATTCCTGAACTCATAAAAAACAAAATACTCTCTGGTGTGAGGTATAAGATATTTATCAGAGTTGTTTTCATTGTAATACTACTATCAATATTTTCTCTTGGTGAGTAGAAAGTATTGAAGCTGCCACGATTCGACCCTGCGACTAGGCAAGGTCGATTCAGCCTTTCATGCCTTGAGTGGGGCAATAAAATGAAGAACGTGCATACTTGGGTGCTAAACTGTGGGATCCCGCGTCAGGTTGACCACCTCGTTGAGACATAAGTTGTATGGCACTCCAAGTCAACGGTCAAGAAAGCGGATTTGGACACCGCCGGCCCTGGTCCACAACGAATTGTTGCACCATCAGTATAGTCTTCTTTTTTTGTGTGTGTGTGTATATAGAAAGTATTGTAATCCCTTGTCGGTTAACATACTATGCAAAAAATAAAGACCTATAGAGTTTAAGAATTTAATGAAGCTCATGCACATTATTTACAATTAAAATGTACAACGAAATAAAAATAGTTTTATTCGCCTCTCTAAGTTATTTCAGGGGTAGTATTAAACACAGTATTTCTTTATTTTTCATAAACATGAAATAACAATAATAAGACTTGAGATATTCAGCATGCGCTGGTTCCTTACATATTAACAGTAAATATATAAATATGATTAATCTTAAATCCTTATTTTAAGAATGTAAGGTATATCACAATTGCGTATTTGAAAATGTAGGGGAGAGTAGTACACAGTGAGACAAATTTTTTAAAAACATTAATTAAGAGCTAAATACAGTCGGCTGAAGAAATTTAGCTATTAGATGTTTAAATCTGTTTTATTGGCAAAATCTTTCTCACAAAATTAATTAATACATATAAATAGAAACCAGAAATAATTAACGTTAAAATAATATCAGCGTTCGTCTCACTGTGTACCACACCTCGTACACAGTGAGACATTGCTAATTTCTTTATTTAAAAATATATTGGCACAATACTAAACACAAACAATGGTTCATTATGCACAAATTTTCATGAAGCAATCAATTGTTAATCTTGGAAAAGTCACTGAACATTTATAAGGTCAAGTCGCACTTCAAAGTGAACATATCCTGACAATCCTTTTGTTTTCATGGGCATTGGCTGAGGCACAACCATGACAATATCCAGTTTATTTACAGAGGCCACATCTGGAATGTTTGGCATCACAAAGGCATTATATTTCTCCCTTTTGCGTAGATAAGTGAAATCAAATCACTATCCTCGTCCATCTCTGACAAATTTAGAGTCAAGTAGAACACATCATTTGGGAAACGCACAAGAACATAATTATCAACATGAACATCAGGCACTACTTTGGGAAACTTAAAATTTTCTTCATTCTCTTCATAACTTGAAGAGTCATCCAGCACCATTTCAGTTTCTTCGTCATAAGAACTATCAACATCTTTAATATTACGGCGTGTAGATTTTTTTCCAAAGCAAGCTTTTGGAAAACTTATTTTCCCTCTTAATCTGGAGCTGTCTCTTCTTTTAAACTTTCTCAACTAACAGGGCTATACAGCGTTTGAAAGGAGACATTTTCTTTTTTGCTCCTTTTCGAATGGAGTACTTTTCTTGTAGGACTAATTTCTCAGCTGCAGCCATCTGTTCTTCTCCAGTTGTTCCAATTTTCCTTGGTAAATTCTTAGGCCGTACCATCATAACTCTGAAAAAAACATATTTAGTACCAGAAAATATTTAAATAACATTATTAATGATAGTCTCGGTTGTGTGTATCTATACAGCAATACAAGCTAAGATGTTATATCACAAGTTACAATGTTAAGATGTGAAATTCATTATATTGTGCAATAGCAAAATCTTAGTAATTCAAAATTGAGTTGATAAAAATTGAGAAAATTCATAGTGCTAAATACATTACAATACAGTAACGTCACATTACAGTAACATTTAATGCACATTGCTATTATGGAATAAATATAGTTATCATGGTACACAGACTTGTTTCACTCTGTACCAGTTCACTTTGTTAAAAAAAATGGCTAAATATCCCTTCCATTGTTTTTCTTTAGTTAAATCATTGGTATTAAGGAGAGAAATAGTGCAGCATATATACAATATTCAACCCAAAGTAATAGATACAATTAAACTGGAGATATATGGCATATAACAGAGATAAATAACTTACTTTTAGGTTAAAAATAACTTTCGTTTCGTAGCTTCCAACAAAAAGAAACATCCACGCTTGAAATGTGGGCGGCAATTACTCCAAACAAAACATCACTGAACAGCCTGACATCTAGCGGCACAAACATAAACTTCATTATAAAAGCTTCTCTGTTTCACTGTGTACCCTGTCTCACTGTGTACTACTCGCCCCTATAATGTAAATAAGGCGTAAGATTATTTTGACGGAACGTGTAATTTCTTTAGCCGGCCACCCCACTAAACGGCCACATTTTGTTCAGAGCCGATTAAAGACTCCACGGAGCCTTATTATGGAAAATGCCCTTTCATATATATATATATATATATATATATATAGCTCTATACAAACCTTCATATTTACACTGCCAGCTAGGTTTTATTGTTCGTCATCCTGTATAGCATTCTTTTGCATCCTGCAAAGCTAAGTTTTGCTTTACATATGCGCTATTAAATTTTTCCAGTAATCCAAGATGTAATGCGAACAGACACGAAATCCTTATAAAAGGTCTGACAAAGTTACTGTTATTATGAGGTCAGCATCCCACTCCCTCTGGACTGTGTGTGTTTAATATTTATTATATAACGTGTTGCGCATATTTTATGAACCAGACTCCACATCAACAAAAGAAATATAAAATCGGAAATGATAATCTGGATTTTTGGCTATAAACCGTAACTTGCCATTTAAGCAGTCTTTGAACCTAAATTACACAGCAGAAATTGATCTTCGTGTGTTTTCACACTCTTTCGTTTTATCCACTGAAAATATTTTATACTTACGCAATCTGTAAAATTACGTTATTATCATGATTTCCCCTTTTCCCCCCAAGAAAACTGCTTTCCTTCCCTGATAGTGACTTAGCACGCTTTCGGGGAATTTTCTTTCCCAAATTTACTATGTTTCCTGCTAAAATTTACCATCTGGAACGTTTTTATTCTTATAAAAGCTTTTTCTTTAACGGAATTGATTTCCTAAGTTTCATAGCTCTAGTAACGGAACGGCGCAAATTTCGAGGCATTAGTGTGTTGAATTTCTTGAATATATTTTATTCTGTTAAAAACATTTTTTTTGACACATTCGGATATTATGAAAGGACTCACAAGTTTTCGAGTTCGCTAAGAGCACGTGTATTCGCCGATGTCCCACTGGTATTTTGTTTTATATCGTCGAATCAGAAAAATGCATCTATCCTTATAGGAAAGTGTGTCACGTCTAAAATTTTATAACCACAAATCAGAATTATTACTGCTTACTGCTTACTGCTAAGAGTGCAGTGCTTTCAAATACATGCAGAATTTTTCTTTGAATACATAAGCAGCAAATAAAGAAATTGAAATATACAGAATGCTTTTTATTTAAGAGGAGATATTTTGTAAAACCCTTTTTAAAAAATGCTTTATAATTTGCCATCTCAGGATAGAAATTGCCCGATATATCCTTGGTTATGAGAATAATTTTAGCACCGTTTTAGCGAAGAAAATCGACTGATTTAAAAGAAGAATATTTTAAAGATTTTTTAGATACATAGTAATGGAAAATTCAAATCGCATTTCGAAAGTTTTGAATTAAATAATTTTTTTGTTACTGTTCCATGATTTTGAGTTTCAAATTGAAGTTTTTCAAATTGAAGTTTAAAAATTTCATGAATAAAACCTGTTTTAAAAGTGAAATCTAACTCCTCTCTGCTATTACTCTCTCTCTCTCTCTCTCTCCCACTTTATATCCCATTAATGCCCAACATCGAATTCTTTAATTTTCTTTACCTAATTATGTTCGTACGGGTGCAAAATGGACTGAAAAAATAATAAAAAAATTCCTGCGTTAAAATTTTAATTTTTATTCAAAATAATGTTACCGTCCTATAAAAAGGACGCTAGGCACGGGAGGGTACAGGTTTTCCACAGACACTTCAACCCTTAGATTTTCTAAAACTATTCCTTTTAATGTCGTTTTTAGATAAATAAACGTATGAAACCAATGGAACTCTGCGAAAAAATGCATTATAAAATAAACACAAGGTTTTTAAATTGTATTTTAATCATTTAAAAGAAATCAAAATAATTTTAAAAGCTGAAAATCCCAAAAATAATAGCTTAAAAGGCACAAATTTAATAAATTATGTCTTATGATAAATTTTACACTCTTTTATATTTAAATTTACATATAAAAGGGGCTTATTAAAATACAAAATAATGAAAAAAGCTATTCGTAATTTTTTTTACACAATTTATATACAAGCTATTTTGTGCGAAAGATTTCAAAGCATTTATCATGCAATCCAACTAAACACTTATTGCATTTTCTTGTGGATTTTTTGCCACAGTAGGAGCATATTATCTGTTTTGGATTCACAACGATTAAATGACCTTTCCGCCATACCGGACATCACCAGACACTCTTTTTGAAAGTATTTTTGGTTTCCCTGCAGCCAGACTGTTATTTGGTCTCTTACTGTACTTAGAAAAATATGTCTGACAGATTTCTCTTCTAAAGTGGAGGAAATCCATTCTGTTACTGTCATTAGAAGGGCATAATCTGTACAATAGCCACGCATTTTGGATTGATGCTTCTAAGCTAAACAAAAACAGTGGCCACCACCATTTTTTAGACCGTATGGAACACTGGTATTGTGCCAGATTTTGATCCATTTGATCGGTGCCTCCCATAAATTTATTATATTCAGACACAATATACGGTTGGTTAATCTCTACAAATCTTTTATCAATATTCGACCAGCGTTTGGCCTGAGCTACAGGTTCAATACCATAATGGTTAGACACCAAAGTAACGACACTATTGTCATTCCACCGAACAATTTAAAAATTTTTGCTGTTCTGAAAATCAAAACTTCCCCTACTCTTCTTTTTAACAGATTTAACAGCTCCAAGTGGGCATTTTTGAGTTCTATTAACCCGTATAGTGCTAGTCATCGGTAACTTCATTAGATGGTGGGTCCAAATAAATATCCGCTTCATGGAATGTATCATTATCAGATAACTCTGCCATTAAAGCTAATGCCTCTCCACAGTCAAACTTAAAATAAAAACAAAAATATAAATAAGAGCTTTAAAACTTATCGATTGCTCATTTCAGTATATTTAGATCAAATATAATTTGGATTAAAAGACAAAATTCTTAAAATTTATTAAATTATAGACATTTAAAATACACATATTTTTAAAAAATCCAGACAATTACTTATGTACTTCGGAATTTTTCTTTATTTTTTAAAATCACTAAATACGGAACACATCCTTTGATTAAAATTTTTGTATTTAAGAGGCTAATTTGTTAATACGTTCATTACATTATCAAGAGGCTAATATTTCTCTTAAATTAAGAAAATTTTTTAATCATTTCTTAATCAACAGAACATTTATTTTTAAATTATTTTCATAAATAAGGAATACTCAATAATCTTTATTTATAAAAATAATTTATAACATCTTTTTCCGAAAATAAATAGCATTTCCTTTTCTCTATGGTAATAAAACATCATAAATTGAGAAAAAAAAGACGCATTCGTATAGCGGAACAGGTCAGAAAAACATGTACCCATTCGTGCCTAGCGTCCTATATATAGAACGCTACGCAAAATAAAATATAACAGTGTTAAAAAATTATTTTAACAATTTTGAAAGATACGCATTTAAGAAAAGTGTATTGACTGTGATAACAGCATAAAATATTTCCGTTACATTGAAAAACAATAAAATAAACTTACTTTTTGCGTGACGCTCTTTTGAAAATCTAAAAAACGACTAATTCTGACTTTAGACCCTCAAAGCAGAAATAGAACATTGATGTAGTGCTACCAACTGATGGTTAATAAGAAATACAACACTTTATCATGATATTCTGCTATTTGGATCGAAACAAATTAAAAATTCAGTGATTTAGAGCTTATTATGTAAGCGTCCTTTTAAAAGGACGCTAGGCACTAATGGGATATATATATATATATATATATATATATATATATTCGAGAAATGGCTAGTCACTTCTATCATTGTCTAAGTCACTTCGCCAAAGCCGGAAATAATCGAGAATGTACGACAACCTCGGTATTTGGTAGGCCTATTCACTATGCTTCCGATCAATCAATTGCCAGTTCACGATCAATAACCAGTTCACTGAATGCAAAAGAAAAATTGTCTTTTTCTGTTTGATTTTGTAGTGATTTATACTACTCTGACTAAGCTAAAGGGATGAGTTAGAACTAGCATGATCAACTCCCGTTACTGCGTGATCCAGCTCCGCAAAGCTTTGGCCACTGTTTCTTTGACAAAGCATGAACTGGCCATTGATTGTCGGGCGCATCGTGAATCGGCCGATCATATCCCGAATTAGTCGTAAATTCTTGATTCTTTCGGGCTTTGGCTAAAAGACTTGACCAATACCAGAAGCCAAGTCTTATAGACAAAGTGCGACTTGGCCAATACACTCATATGTGCGCGTGTTTGTTTCTTTGTTTTTCACCAATGCGCGGCACTAGTCACTGAAGGCATTCGCACATGATTCGAGAAAGTCGCTAGTCGCCTTGAAATTGGTCCACCGTATAGATGAGCCAACATCAATCCCTGGAGCCACCTGAGTTTTCAATGTGTAGCTTACAGCTCCTTATATAATATAAAATGATATCAAAGGTTCAGGAAAAAATAACGTTTACTCTCCTATCAAAGTGGAACTAAAGTTTAAATCTGCAATGGGCTGTTTATCACCTGAACTAGACTCTTGCTGAAAAAAAGAAGTGATTTATTTGCATTCACCGTGCCTCTCCACGTTAATTGTTGAATTCGAATACGGCTTCAATCGACAGTATACGATGGACTTGTCTTGAGTCGCACCGAAGCTATAGATTGTACTCTATTTGGACATTACTGTGAATGTGCTCATGACTTAAGTGGTCATGTTATATCGCTCGATATATGACAGGCAACTCAAATAGGACTATCGTATTGATACTGAGGATGATTGATTCAATCAGTCATGATAATAGTATCCTCACCTGGGTTAAATATCTTCTACCATTGCAATGTCACCACTAGGTCTTGCGAAAGTTCTAGTTTTTATGCAAGACTGACATTGAATAAGATTTCCATGATATTGCGGTAATTTCAATAGTCCATGCAGTATTCGGATCTTTAAGGGGGATTTTTCGGCTGAAGGCCGGAAGGCAACAATAAATGACTGTTATTTAGCCCTAATTGGTATGCGTTAATATTGAGATATAGGTTCCAAATAGTTTCAATGGCTGACAGAATCTATACAGAATACATGACAATTGTTGTCATGTTATGGATGTCTTGTCCAGAGCTAATAAAACGACCGGTCAATGTATATATATATATATATATATATATATTGTCGCGTTGATATCGGTAGAATAAATGAGGCACCCAAATAACAGAAACGCAGAACTCTTTATTTAGCATTCAACAGTTGGTTGACAGGACGGAAACTGCCCAGCAAACTGAGCTACTCGGTCTTTTATACATTAACAAAATGTTCTGGAACGCCGTCCCAGTAAACTAAAGAATATTCTAGAAACTTGCAGAATTCACAGAACAAAGGAAATTAAATTAAATTTAAAATTGCCCGCAGCGCTTGTGCGGGGATTTCAACTGGGGACCTCTCGCTCCGCAGTCCGATGCGATAACCACTTAGCCATGGAGTTGTTGAGGGGAAAAGCATTATAAGCAGGATTATATATATATATATATATATATATATATATATATATATATATATATATATATATATATATATATATATATATATATATATATATATATATATATATATATATATATACATACATACAAACATACATACATACACACACACACATACACACACACACACTGGTGTAAGAAATTAAGAGAATTTGCAGACTTGGTCGCTAATCTTTAGAACTACTGTATCGATTTTAATGAAATTTGATATGTACATACATTGATACAATAGAAAACAAATAACCATTCAATAATTGTAATACACAGCCACTGAGCATGCGTAAAAATCAATTGTAAATTGTAAATTATCCCTAATTAATAGAAATTGCTGTCACAAAAACCAAATTTAACAAATCTACAGATTACAATCTTTCGTTTAAGACCAAAATAAAGTAAATTGATGCAGTAGTTTTCTCTCACGGACTGCCCAAAAAGTCGGCTTAGCAAATTAAATATATAGATGATATATATTATGCATATATCACATAGTATAACCGAAAGATTATATTATGACAGCCGTATACTTCTGATATAATACAATCTTTTTATACAAGGAAAATTATGTGAACTTTTCGTGCAAAAGAAGTTTCACAAAAGTGAAATAAATATTTATGAAAAGTCTGTTTAATTTAATCTTCGCCTTCCCTTTCAAATCCATAATTCTGATGCAGATTTCTGTTACTTGTGGTTACGAATCGGACGATCGATTCCGGGACGTTAGAGGAAAAGCGGTTTCGGGTTGATTCCCATCCAACCATCACCGGCCCTCAAAAGGGTACACACTACGGGATCCCCCGTCGGAGATTCGTAAATCACCCGACAACGGTACGGATCATTTTCCCCGACCCTATCGTTCTACCGTCGCCTCCAGAATCGGCCCGTCAAGTTGCCGTCAGTCATGTGTTTGTTGGGTATATATATATATATATATATATATATATATATATATATATATATATATATATATATATATATATATATATATATATATATATATATATATATATATATATATATATATATATATATATACATATATATATGTCCATATATTTATATATATTTATTTATTTTATGTGTGTGTGTGTGTGTGTGTGCGTGCTTTAGGAGTGGAATTAGAATGCAAAATTACCTCACTGTTTTTTTCATACACTATGCATACCTAACAAACATTAAATTAATTTATTTAATTTTTTTCAATTTCTCCACTTCAAAATCAACCCATTTTTTAATGACTACAAACTCAGCTAATTTAATCAATAAAAGAAAAATATATATATATATATATATATATATTGCGGCTGCTGAATCATTTTAATCAACCTTAAATGGCCTATCTGGCGCCGGTCATTAAAAATTTAATAGGCAAGAAAGCCATTTAATGAAATTTATGGTTGTCCAGGGAATAATTAGCGGAAAAAAAGGGGGATATCGATCCGCAGTATTAATTTGAAATCGCCCGAATAAATCCAGCAGATTTCCACAGCACTGGCTGTTTTTCTTTATTACATTCCCGAAATTAAAAAAGAATCAGTGATTATTTTTTAAAGGAAAATTTCCTTTATGTTACAAATTTTAATAAAGGAAAAAAAATGGTTCTATTTCAATCATAATCAACGGAGGTCTATAAACGTCATGTGCTATGTAAAGAGATACTTCTTATATCTCACCGAATAAAATTTATGAAACAGTTTATCATTTTGAGTAGGAGATATATAATTTAGAGGAAAACCAGGGAAGTTTTTGAAATATAAATGAAAAACGCTCTTCTAACTTGAACGAACAATTAAAAACTTGGCTACGATAATTTTATTTATAACCGAATAACTGCACTCCCGGGTATAATCATCATACAATTTGCATCGTAAACAGCAAGCGCCAGAAATCTTACAATAACGCATTAGGGATCACATTTTGGATGATAATTTGTTTTCATTCGGCCTTTTTTCATTATTTTGATTTTGCACTACATATCAAATATGAACTGTAAATTGAAATGATTTGCATTGAAAGAGAACTTGAGTCGCAATATTAATCTTATTCGTTATCGATGTTTCAAGAATATTGCTTTTTAAAATAATAACGTAATAAAACTATCAAGCTGGTTAACAGATTAAAAATTGCTTTGGGTATTTATTCATTTCTGCATTTGAAAAAAATCAACTTACAATATAGTACTAAAAGTTTTGTTCATAAATAAAATGACACAACAGGTTGTAACGCTGTCTAGGCTCTAGGATTTCACTTGCAATACCCGGCATTTGTAGGCATTCGATCGTTATTACGTCAACTCTTGTCGTGTACAACTGAAACTCTCCAAAGAAGTCAAGCATAATTTTTTAAATCAAATTATAAAGTTACATTCCATTTCTAATCAAACAGTGTAATGATCCTGCAACACTACTTGTGACATTTCACAGTACAGTAGAAAGAATATGGACTAAAACAGGATAACAAACAATAACAAATCGAAACAAATACTACACTCATTTCACATCGGATACAGCACTCATTCACATAGGATCAATACAACACTCCTTCACATAGGATCAATACAACACTCCTTTCACATCGTTTATACGTAGTAGGATTCAAAAGTTCCCGGACTGTGTCTATAGTAAAAAGTATTTTCAATAAAATTGCTGAAACACACCCTCCTTTGAAATAAGACCCTTGCGCAACAACGCACTTTTGCCATGGCTTGTAAAGGTCGATGAAACATTTTTGGAATCCATTTTTAGCCATGTCCTTTAAGTCAGCCTGCGATGCACTTTTAACTTCATCTGCAGATTGAAATCGACGACCCTGTAAGCGACTTGCAGGGCCGTCGATTATAGGCTGAAGTCGCAAAGGGCGAGATCAGAGGAGTAAGGAGGATGTGGTAAAACAGTTGTTTTCGTTTTCGCAAGAAAGTCAGCGACGAGGAGGGATCGGTGTGCAGGAGATTTGTCAGGCAAAAGAACCTATGACTACTCAGCCCACAATTTTGGTCTCTTCTTCCGGATCGACTTACGCAAACGACGCAGGATGTCTAGATAGAGTTCTTTGTTCAGTGAGTTCTTCAGGGATAAATTCCAGAGGGACAATGCCCTGGATATCGAAGAACACATTTCGGTGTTTTCAGCGGTGCGGGAAGACTGCGGACGGCCAACGCATTCGTCGTCGGCACTTTCTCTGCCTTCTCTGAAACGTCGATGCCACTCAAAAGCTTGTGTTCGCGATAATGTATCACTGCCGTACACATGCTTCAATATTTTGTAATCTCCGTAGCACTCTTTCCCAAGCGAACACAAAATTTGATATTAATTATCTGCTCAACAAACACCATTTCTTTCAATCGTCGGTTACTAAATGCACCCACCTACAAAATACGACGCCGTGGTGAGCCACCGACCACGGGATTTGGGTCAAACCCCTTTTAGAAGATTTAGGTCAAACCGCTTTTAGAGGAGGGAGAGAACGTAGTAACACAGAAAAGTTATCGCAGTCGCTCTACTGCAAAAACTATTTTAATTATAGGCTCAGTCCGTGAACTTTTGAATCCTACCTCGTATATAGGAAAAAGCTTTAACGTGATTGGTTCACAAACGCAAAAGGAAAATTTGAATACACTCAGCAAAGGTCGAAAATATAGGAACTATCCCAGATGCTTTAATAAGTCTGTGAAATCAACATTGTTTAATATGGATTGGCCAACATAGACTCTCTATACCGTCTATGCGCTTTTCCGTCAAAAAATATGTCTGATTATTTTTATATGTAATAAATCGAAGTGAGACCCGATTTTTTTTTCATTTCATTCATTTGCACTAAATTTTTATTTCCGAAATTATCGTTCTGTTGAATTGTATATACTCTAAATAATTTTCCTTGCCAGTGCTTATTGCGTAACAAAAGTGTTGTTGTTTCTGACTGATAGTGTCTATCAGTTCAAGTCCAGTTAAGGCTATTGGGCAGAGTGGTACGGCTCCAGTTTTTAATAGCACCACGAGGGTCGAGGTCCGAATTGGCTAAGTGATCGGTCCCGTCATTTAGAACCGACGCAAGTGACGAGATCGATGCACCTCCAGAGGTCAATTGAGAACTTGGAGGACATTGCTGTTGGATAAATCACCTGCGAATCAAAAGTAAGGTAAAAATACGCTTACCTTTTTCTATGTAGCACATCAGCGCTATTGTCACAGCAGAGCAATGCAATTGTAGAGAATCAGGATATTGGATAATAAACAGCTGAGGCTAAGTAATTTAAGTTTAAGTTTTAATATGCATCTTTTACATTGATATCTTAAGCACGACACAAGACAACACGCGACATTGAACAACAGTTGAATTACATGAATTCTGAACAAGTGGTGCCATCTGGTCTGGCATGTGACAGTTTCTCTTTCTTTAAGGAAAACACACATATATCTAACAATTGCAGCCACGGTAGATTTAACGTGTACACGGCGGTGGATTTGCATCGGACCAGAGACGTTAAGATCACTGATCCGCTACTCTCGCCAACTGGGCAGCCGCGCCCAACAAAAGTGTATTACACTGGAATCATGTGACGCGATTTCATCCAATTTTTTCTAAACTCGTTTCAGCGACCTATTACAAGGGAACGCGAGGGGTCGTTATAAGAAGCGCCGACTGTAGATTTATATGTGTGTGTGTGGAAATAATGATGACATTTATTTTATCCTTACTTAAGGCTGCTATGTACTAACCCCATTGGATTCACTCACCTCAGTGTTAACCTATGGAGAAAATGTGTCCACTGATTGCCGACTTGGATTGAAAGATTTTTTTAAAAATTATACTCCGTCATAGAGAAAGAAATTTTACATTTGTGTACATTTTTTCGTTTTTTTCAAAAAAAGTGCAATTAATATTAAAAAATTTAAATTATTCGGGGAAAAATCTGGTATAGTGTGCTTTAAACGCTCATAAATTCCTTCGGTGAACGAAATTTATAAAATGAATCCTGAAGCGCTTTGCAGAAAAGTTCAGGCTATCTGACAATACCAATTTTATTTGATTATCAGCATTTATGTACCTGTAAATAGTTGATAAAAATATATTTTAAATAAAAAATTGGGGGCAGCGCTTAACCCCCTTATAGAGAGAGAGCCATTAAATCCCTCAAAATGTCTTCTTAAGGGGGGAGGAATTCTTGAACTGTCAGCTGGACTCCTCCCACCACAAGAGTCTGCAAGAAGAGGAAAAGGGAAATTTGTTCTTAGGACATAGCAGTCTTAAGGCTAATTCATATTTTTCCAGAATTTTCTTTTAATTTCCTATGAGGTAGAAAAAAAAAGTGATATTTTTTCGTGGCTATATTTTTCTGTTTATGTTTTCGCGTTAGTTTTTATAAAGGAGAAATAATGTTTTAAACCCTTGTTTTACATGTACACCCAGTCTTCATTATTTTTTGATGGCATCTTATAGGAACGGGATCCTATTATTTTGCTTTAAGAGAAGGGTTAATATATTGAGTATCCTTAAATCGTTTTCTTTCGTGCTTCCATCTTTTAAAATGAGAATAATATGGATTCAAAAAACGTTTGAATAAATGCGATTTTCGTCATAAATTTTAAAGATCGTTAGGTAGGTTTATAAAATTGAGCATTTGCGATCTGTTTCAATCGAATGCTGATCTTATACAGAGTCGTATTCAACGGGATAGAGCTATAGGAAACAAATTCTGATATGCTTTTCGCGAATAATTCCAGCTAGTCTTTTGAATCTTATTCGGGAAAAAAATACTTTTTTCAATTTTTTGTAGGGACCGCTGCCGCCGGGGGAAATTGTTGGAAATACGATCCCGGTGGTTGTAGAACTGGGTATTAGTTAGTAGTCATTATGAAGTTTAGATAACATCATTTTAATGGGGATAAACAATTATTTATATATATATGTCACGACTGCGACGCAGCTGCAGATAAATCCACTGTGCTGGAGAACTATAAAAGAAAAAGACTCAGGGATTACAGGAACTCCATATGAGTGCCAAGGGGTTTATTCAAATATTAATTAACCAGTCCGATCCGCCAAATTCATCTCAACCCCCTCCATCCGGAAAACGCGCGTCCTGACTCTATCAAAGATATCCCTAAACTGCGCTTTGTTCTTTCTCGCGCGTTATGTAATAGCTTGGGGGAACATCCCGAGCCCCTTCTTTCGTACATTCAGCGATTACATCATACAGCGCGTGCGAGCAATTCGATGATCCTGAACTCTTCGCTCCGAAAAACAATCTACTTCCTGAATTGGAAAACACACAAGGACTTAAATAGAAAATTACCGTTTAACGCTTATTATTATAATTAAATATAGTTTATGCTTCTAGCATCACATATATATGTATATATATATATATATATATATATATATATATATATATATATATATATATATATATATATATATAATTAATGCCCGCTGGCGAAGTGGGCGCCAAGTTCCCACGCCACAGGTCCCGGGTCCGACACTGCGTCTGGGCAAGGTCGACTCATGCCTTTCATTCGTTGCATGGGTCGATAAAATGAGGAGCAAGCGTGATTGGGAACTGACTCTTGGGATCCCGCGTCAGGTTGACCACCTGACCGATCCATATGCTGTATGACACCCCAAGCCCACGGTCATGAAAGCGGTATATATGTATGTATATATATATATATATATATATATATATATATATATATATATATATATATATATATATATGTATATATGTATATGTATATGTATAATGTATATGTATGTATATATATATATATATATATATATATATATATATATATATATATATATATATATATATATATATATATATATATATATATATATATATATATGTATGTATGTATGTATGTATATATATCTATGTATATATGTATATATATATATATATGTATGTATATATATATATATATATATATCTATATATATATATATATATATACATATATATATATATATATATATATATATATATGTGTGTGTGTGTGTGTGTATGTATATATGTAACATGTGGATACCCAAGGGGAGAGAAGACTGGCATCCAGCATGTCACAAGGGATGAAGAGTAGTCGTGGCGCCGAAGAATAGACAACTCTGCAAGTTACGGCATCACAAAACTTTATTAAGAGGAGAGTACGTCTCCCCAAGACATTTACAAAATCCGAAAAGCGCACATGTATGTTGATCAGACGGCTTATATAAACTTTGTCATGTGATCATGATAGTGATTAGGGATTTGCAGTTGTCGATAAGTCACATGTGGTTTTATGTAATCTGCGCAATGCCTATATGAAATCTCGAATGACGCTGCTCAGGTTTGAAAAAGGAAGCCATTTAATATTTTCCACTAGAGGACTTTTAGGACTTAGATTAGAAAACGAAAGTTAGCTCGTACCAAGGGAGTTAGCTCGTAGCCAAGGGAATTTAGAATAATGTTAGATTTTAAAATGGTATGGGGTTTTTAATGTTATAGAATATCCCCCCCCGTCCGAGAAGAGGCTGACCAACAATGCCTGCATTGGAGGACAGACTCACCCGGCCAAGTGAGGAAAATGGGCGTCGAGCACAAATTTGGAAAAGTTTGAAAAGGAACATATTTTTTAAGTTAATTTAGTATGATGATCACATTGCACATTTCAATATTGAATACACAAAAATACATTAATGATTTACTAGTTTATGAACACAATAAAAGGAAAAAAAATTTTAGTAATTAATGATCAATTATAGAAAATTGTAAATTATATAAATTTCTTCTTATATTGTTGCTTTGAAAAAAAATTAAATTTAAAAATGTATTTATCATCAACTGAAGACAATGTTGAGCAAGGCGGCGCCTCCCCACACAACACAATCTCAGAAAAAAAAATCAATTCAAAAATTTGTAAACTACCAAAAATTATCACTGGAAACATACATTTAATACAATATCTACCATCATCTCGATTTGAATAATACAAAATAACAAAACATAGTAATAAAAATTTTAAAACAAACAAAAATTAAGTAACTGAAGTTGACTTTGATAACAAGTTGAAAAATTCAAAAATTCTTCCTCAACGTTCACTACTATGGAGTGAGTCCAAAAAATTTTTTTTTTATTTATTTATCTTGTAATGAATTATCTGTGCAACATTTTTAGTCCTTTCACAGTCATTAGTATGTTGAGGAAAATACACCAATTAAAAAAAATCACAGTCTTTGTGTTGTTGTTTCTTATTTCTGCTCCACCAAACGTAGAATACATAAAACATAACATTATTTTGGCGTGTTTACATATCAAGAAAAATAGTTCTTCAGTTATATAATAAAAATCACAGTTTATAATAAAAATCACACTTTCAATAAAAATCACTCTTCAAATATATAAATTGTATATAAAATTACAGAACATATTTTGTTTTTCAAATAACTCAATCTTGTACGAGTTCTCAGTATATAAATTCTGATTCATTATATCTAGTTTTCATATCTTTATATTTCTTATTACTCTCATTTCAATATTCATTTGTTATTCCTACAATATTTATTCATTCCAAAATTCTATTCAATATTCTTTAGTTATACTTATTCATATTTATTCTAACTTTATTTATTTATTCTCAATACTTTTCACTTTATTTTCAAATTATTTATTTACTATTCATTTGTGTACACTTATTTTAATTCTACATAGATATCCAATTTTTTGTGTTGAAGGTACCTTGTTGTATGTGTTTTCCCCAACTCTTAGTCTCAAATTCTTTAATTCTACCTCTAAGCAGTGAGGGGTTGTGTTTATGTTTGTATAACAAGTGGGTTTTCATTCTCCCTATTGTTCTCTGACTAATAAGGAGGAAGATTATTTTTAGCCGTACAGTGGACTAACCGTGAATCTCCGACAGAATATGACTGCATTGAAAAACAGCATCTTGCATAGTACAAAGATGGAGAAAAACTAAAATGTGCAGTTGTCATACCTGTGGGAGTATAATATATAGAAATGGGAGGACAAAAGGAGTGGCCATCTCAGCCCTGTTTTAGTCATTACTCAAGCACATGATCTTCAGCACTTTAAGTGACTGAGTTGATGAATTAAAATCAAATAGCAAAAAAAATTAAAAAAGATCTTAAACAGTTGGGACGACATCAAACGCGCTTGTAGAGGTGGGTGATAGGAAAGTGCTTTTCAAGAAATAGAAAATTTACTGAAAGGTTAAAGAAGTAGAGTTGTCATAGTCGGTGTTTAAATTGAGATCCAAAAAAAAAATTCACATATAATAGTATTCTTAAGAGGAAAGTTTAAGTAAGACAGTTTTTTTTTTATTTTTTATATCTTTAGTAGGACAACACATAATTATATCAGTTAAAAAAAGTATAATGATGTTAAGCATCACATAGAAAAGAAAAAAAATGGATCTAATGTTTGTCATTATTCGTGGTGCAGTTTTAAGTTCTCTGGTGCATTATAATATCTTAATCTGCAAGCATGGAGAATTTCAGAATCTCGTTTAGTGTGAAAATTTGGTTTATCAATTTCATAATTAACTTTTGAAATTTGTTTTAGAATAGTGTAAGGTCCAAAATAGGGTGAGCTTAATTTTCTTGTATTAGGGTAGTTAAATTCTTCGAATATCACTAAATCTCCAACATTAAATTTAGATTCTACAAAACGTGCATCATATTTTACTTTATTCCTATTATGGTAATTAATTGTCCTTTCTTTGGCTAATTTTCTCGCCTCATCCACCTGAGGATAAAAATCTTGTTTTTTAACATGAGGTTCATAAGGTAATATTCCAAAAAGTAGGTAAGCTGGGTGCATTTGGGTAACTGAATGAGGAGTATGATTGTATTCATTAATTACTTCATTTAATAGGGTTGTCCAAGGAATTTTACTTGTTGAGTTATGTACTTTGCACCTTAATCTAGTAATTATTGTTTGATTTACCCTCTCTACCTTCCCATTCGTTTGTGGATGATGACTCGATGTAAGTAATTGTTGCACATTATTATGCTCTAAAAATCTTCTAAACTTTGAACATGTAAAAGCTGCATTTCTGTCTTTTAGCAATTTTTTTGGTGTTTGAATTTGGAATATTTGTTTTAAGCAATTTGTATAAGTTTCAGTAGTTACGCATTTTGATGGAAAAGCCCAAATATAACGCGTTGCATGGTCAATAATCAAATGTAAATATTTCTTTGTGGAATTATAGTAATTAAATCCGCCTACTGTGTCTAAACTTAAGCACTCAAAGGGTTGGTCTGTCGGAGGTACTTCTTGCAGCAATCCAAACCTTTTCTGTCTTTTCTTTTTGTTTAATTGACAAGTATGGCAATTGTTTAACATAATTATTAATGTCCTCATTGATTTTGGGCCAATAATATTGGGATGTAAGTAATTGCATTGTTTTATTTATTCCAGGGTGTCCATAGTCCTCGTGGGATCTTTTTAAAATTTCTAACCTCAATGAAAATGGTACTACAATTTTTAAAAATCCTTTCGTTCTCACGTAGATTACATCATTTAGTTTTTTATATTTAACACTAGAACCGCGGGACTTTCAATATACCTAGAACCACGGAGCGGGTCGTTTTGACCCTAGATTGTAAACTTATAAAATATGCACAAGCACTTAATTTATTTTACTATAACATTTTATTTTTTAAATAATAATCAATATTTCTCAGAATTTACATTAAATAATTTATATAAATCAAAAGAAATTAAGTTAATTTTTACAAAATCGTATTATTTAAAATTTTATGACCTTGAGTATAATAACATGTCTCTTTAAAAAAATAGGGCATAAATTTCCTAATTTCAATGGAAAAACAGAGTATCTCTTTTTAATATGTTTAGACATAATTTCAAAAATTAAAAATTAAAAATTTTATCAGTACTTAGTTTTACAGATTATAAAATCAAATTTATTGTATGCATTTTGTACAAAACTGATTAATAAGTTTTGTACATTTTCCACAGATGGGTGCTTTACATTTTGAACAGATATCAAGAGTTTTATTTTCCCATTTCGAAATGTGGCATCGGATTTGTTTACGCTTAATTTTTGGTTGTCCGTCGTTTTCATTGGTTGCTTCACATGCTCTTTTTGCCACTTTTTTATGTCGGAAGAGAACAAACTTTTCTCGCAATTCTTCAACCAAGTCTTGAATGAATTGCCGTCTACTAATAGATTTTCCAGTTACAGCTTTATATAAAACCCAGCCATTGATTGCAGCAAGGTCCAAAATATTACAAAAAAACCTGCACTGGCCACCTACGTGAAGCAGACTTGACTGTAAATTTCCTTGCCATTTGTTCAATCATGTCCACACCGTATTTAGTTGTGTTGTAGAAAGCGATTGTATCAGGTAGTTTTTTGGGGTTATCTGCAATTTCTACGTTTGTATGGAGACTACTTAGCAAAAAAAGTTTTTGTCTTTTTTACCTTGAAAAACAGTTAGACTCATGTCTTTATGGGTTAGTACCGTAGTCGAATACAATGTGGATTTTAATATTTTTACAGAGACTAGTATTTCTCTTCTTGAGCGTTTTGCAGTTCCTACAAGGCTAGTGTTTTGGGATTTCAATGCCTCTGCAAGCTTCAATGTCGTGAAATAGATGTTCGTAGTGACATTTCTACCTTTGTTCTCATATGGACTTATTAGTCGCAGCACTACATGTTCAGAAAGAGAAAGGTTGGATGGAATTTGGTTATCTTTTCCAGCATACGGGAATCCATTAATCAGATATTTTGAGTCAAATCTGCAGCCAACCAGAACTTGATTCCACACTTATCTGGTTTGTTTGGCATGTATTGGATAAACCTACACCTAGCTTTTGTTCTAAATAACTGTTCATCTAGAGTTACAATAGGACCTGGTGTATAGTTAGTCTTTCAATTTTCCCTGAAATGATTTCAGATATCCGAAATAAGGGTAAATTTGTCTGTCTCTAGACGCTTTGATCTTGTTTATTTTATGTAGAAGCGTAAAAATCCCATTATTTCACGAAATTGGTCTCTTGACATTGTATTTTGGAAAAATGGTGGTCCTCAGTTCTTTGACCACAAGATATCCAGTTCAAGTCCTTTTGCACAATATATACCACGTGCATATAAAATTTATATAAAAGCATTTATTTTTTCAAATGTTATATTCCATTCTCCTTCCTGAATCTGCCGATGAGCTTCATCTTCAGCACATTTCTTTATGTGTTTCAATATCCATTCATCTATAAAAAGTCTCCAAGCACTTGAAGGACTGTTGTCGATAACATTGCGTTTAGCATGTGGTGTTGGCCCCCCTACTTCTTTCAAAATATTGCACTTTGATTTTCTTCCTCTATCGTTTGTTCCTAATTGAGCGACATTCCAAATTACCCCATCTTTGCCATCTTCATTATTTCCAACTTTGAATGTTATTGTCGATTTCTTTTTCAAATTTCTTTGCGTGTGTGTATCTTTTCTTGGAATGTTTGATTTTTATTTTTTATCAGATAAATTATCATCAGTATTGCGATGAGAAGGACCAGGGATTGTTAGAACATTGCCAGAGTCATTTTCACTTCAATTTTCTTCATCAGAATCCAAATTTTATTCATTAGCCGGCAGGTATTCATCCTCACTACTCAAAATCTAATCTTGAGAAACTTTCTTTTTCCGAACCTTCTGAATCCTTTTAGCATAATTGTTTTAAATATTCTAAAGCTTCTTGAACAGCAAGATTACGGCGTCGTTACATAGTTTTTATACATATACTAATTACCGAATAAAAACAACTTCAAAAAGTCTTCTAAATATTCGCAGTAATTTTTCACTGTATTCGAACTTAGTTCGTGTTTCAAACCTAATATGACCTTGACTGAAAAACCTTCACTATTCCCCCTTCTGGTACAGTCCATTTAAGGAATTCTAGGGTGGGGTAGAAGTATTTTACAGTTACAGTTCTAAAAATTGCATCTGTTTTTTGTTATTTGTGCATTAACATTTCTTACGGGTCAAATTGACCCGCTCCGCTGTTCTAGGTATAAGTGTTAATAATCGAAAAAATATTTATGTTACGAATTTTTAAAATTGGTAAATTGTTGTTCACCTTAAAATATTAAAAGTCATAAAAGGAATTGTTTTTTCAATCGATACTTATCGCGTGGTGATAAATTACACATCGTTTTGGGTCAAATTGACCCGCTCCGCGGTTCTAGTGTAAGCTGCACATTGTCTTTATTTTGAAAATCTACAATCTTTTGTAATTCGATTAAATGATTTATTTGTTGATTAGGTTCTGAAATAGGATTTCTGGATAGCATGTCGGCCTCAATGTTCGCAGTTCCTTTCTGGTATTTTATTTCATAGTCAAACATACTTAATTTTAATCACCAACGAAAAAGTCTTCCTCTAAGATTTTTAATGTTCCTCAACCAGACCAAGGCTGCATGGTCAGTGTGAATTGTAAATTTCCTACCATGGAGGTAGTGGTAAAACCGATCAAGACTATGAACTATAGCGAGACATTCAAGTTCTGTGATTGAGTAATTTACTTCATAAGGTTTCAAAACACGTGAATGATAAGCTATGGGATGTAACACCCCATCTTCACCTGGCTGTTTTAAAATAGCTCCAACCTGATGTTTACTAGCATCCACAAATAAACGACAGTCTTTGTTTACATCATACAATTGCAATATTGGTTTACAAATCAATAAATTCTTAAGATCCTCAAAAGCTTCTTGGCACTTGTCTGACCATCCCCATTTTACTCCCTTTTTCAATAATGTATTTAATGGATGTCTTACTTTTGCATATTTTGGAATAAACTTATTATACACATTTATTGTGCCCAAGAATCTTTGGAGTTCTTTTACATTAGTTGGTGGTTTCAAACACTTTATCTTTTCAATGTTAATGTTGTCTGGGGCAATTTTCCCATTTGTTATATTATATCCAAGAAAATTAATTTGTTGTTGCAGAAAAGTACATTTAGTTAATTTTAACTTGATATTCTCTTTTTTGAAAATGTTAAATAGTATATCTAAATGTTCAAGGTGTTGTTCTTTGGAGTCTGAAAAAATTATAATATCATCGAAATAGTGGCATGCAAAGTTAACTTTATATTTATCTAAAATTCTCCTGATAGTCCTATTGAATATTGCAGGGGCGTTCTTTAAGCCAAATGGAAGTCTTAGCCACTCGTATAAGCCAAAAGTAGTGGCAAATGCCAATTTCTCAGTATCTTTTGGGTGGACGGGTACATGCCAATACCCTGAGGTAAGGTCTAAAGTTGAAAAGTAATTAGCTCTGCTTAATTTATCTAGAATATCATCAATTCTGGGTAAGGGTTCTGCATCTGTCTTAGTAATTAAATTTAGTTTTCTGAAATCAATACAAAGTCTAGTTTTTCCTTCATTTCGCTTTCTTGCCAAAGTCACAGGACTTGAGTATGAACTATGTGATTTTTTTATGATTCCTGCTTCTAACAAATTTTTAATTTGGGTCCTGATCTCTTTTTCCTCAATTGGCGAAGTCCTGTATGCTCTTAGACTCACTGGCAAATCAGAATTGAGGATTATTCTTTGGGGTTCCATCCTTATTTTGCCTGTGTCATATTTGTAAGTTGAAAACAGTCTATTATTTTTGTGCAATAAATTCTTTAATTCCCTATCAAATCTAAATTTTTTATTTGATCATTAATGTCAACATTTTCATAATTTGGGGTATTTTCTGCTTTTATTTCACCAGAGTGTTTACTAAAATTGTCATTTACATCATAATCAATACAGAAAATATCATTTTCTTTCTGCGAGTTCTCTTCATAAGGGTTAAACATATCAGAAACTTCAATTTCATGAACATTACTATTATTATACACATGCTTATTATCACATTTATTTTGTAGGTGTAATGAAATTTTACTTATATCACAAATATTAATCATCTTCAAAGAAATTCTATTTTGATACACACAAAATTGGTTACAGTCAATTACTAATTTAAACTTTTACACTCAGGAAGTCCCAGAATAAGATAAGGCAAGTCATTGTCCAAAACATATGCAGAAATATTTCTAATTATTTTCCCTATTCTCAAAGTTAATACACATTTAGTTGTAATTAAGATTTCACCCTCAGCTTGACTGACCTTAATTGGAGAACTTGAATAACATTTCAGTTGACATTGCTTGACCAGTTTTTGTGACATCAGACTAATAGTCGAAGCAGTGTCAATCACACAATTTAAAAAAATTCTGTTTCTCATTTTTATATAGTCCTTTTGTTTTGTCAACCCCATGATTTCTGATAATGTTCCCCCTCAATGACCGTAATTGTCATTCTGGCGCCTGATCTCTTTCAAATTCAGGTTCCTCATAATGATGTTTATTGTCTGACACCGACATCTTATCAAATCTCTCATTAATAGAGCAAGTTTGTTCCCAATGGTAAGCATTACTTATGCCAAAGTTAGAACATTTTCGACAGGGTCTAGGTGGTAAGTCTGCATATTGTTGGTGGTGATTAATTTGGTTATTTGGATTGGGTGCAAAATTTCTATTCAACTTGTGATCTCTGGGTTGCCATTGTCTGAATTGTTGCTGCTGACTATAATTAGGTCTAAAATGAGTTTGTTGATTATTATTAGGTCTAAATTGAGGCTGGGAAGAGTAATTTTGTCTAAATTGATGAGGTGGGCTATAATTCATCCTAACTTGAGGTTGGTTGTAGTAATTTTGTCTAAATTGGGGTCTATTTTCAAAGCTAGTGTTAAAAAAGTTATCCCGATCCCCTTGATTAGCTTTGTTTCCTTCATTATTTATTTTGATTAGCTTATTAGCCAACACTATCCATCCTGTTGTTGTTTGAGGAGGATTTGCAGCTATGGTCATTCTCATTTGAGCATTTAGGCCTTGTGTTAGGCCCTCTAGTATTAACTTCTGTGATAACCACAATCTCTTTCCTACATCAATTTTTTTATGAAAATATTTGGTTAAGTCATCATTATATTCAAATTTCAAATTGGAAAATTCAGAGAATTCCACGCTATCTGCCTCAAAGAATAATTCTTGCAAAGTGTCTTTTAATTCTGTCCAATCTTGAATGTCTAGACAAGAGTTTATGAAAATCGTTAGAGCTTTCCCTTTGAGAAATTTTGAAATATATCTTAGTTTATGTTCATCTGAAACATTTGCTTGGGAAAATTTCTGCTCAATATAGGCAAGCCAATTTTGTAGTTTCATACCCCCCTCTGGGTCAAAAGGAATAAAATCCCTGAATTCTCTCTCTAAATTATCAAGTTGAAATTGGTCCTTGCATTCTGCCCCTTCTTTTTTATTATCTGCTGTTGTCCCCCCCTGAATTTCGTTTTTTATATTTGTTTCTTCCATTTTATAAGTTTAATAAAATATCACAATTATATATTTCAATTAAAAACAGAAATATAATACCATACAATCACATTAAAAAAAATCTTTCCTGTACTGTTTTTATATGTTTTCCTCCATTACTAAAATTATCAAAATATTACAATTTAATACGTCAAATAGGAATATCATACTTTCTATAGCATAGAAATCACAGTTTACATAACAATTTTAAAAAGTTTATGATGGGAGACATACAATCTGGTCATGTGATGCTTGTCTCGTTGAAGATTCCAAATCCTTTTAAACAGAGTTAAAAAAAAAAAAAACACTCTTAAAATCTCCACAGTGCAGCGCTGGGCTTGCACTCAGGGATCAAAATGAAAACTTGACTTACACCGAAAAAGAAGATTATGTTATATTTTAATTTATTTCCGACTAAATTTTCACCCACACCGATGATTTTTAAATGGTGGGGATTACGCACTTTTTACATGATGACACTCGCGAAGAATTTAAATGGCGATCACACGGAGCAATGGGGAACACAATCACTAAGAAGATTTACCTGAACGCGCACAATCTTCGATGGCACACACATACTACGACGGAATGACGGGGAAAGAGGAGACCTCGACCTTGACACATAAAGCCCACAGCATGATATAACTTTTCTCCTTTGACCGCAAACAGCAACCGTAAAACTTATGGGCTGGAAATCCACTGTGGGATTTCCCGTGCAGCAAAACTTGCATCTCTGTTACAAGTCTGTACATCCTTGACGACTAATCTGTAACATGTGGATACCCAAGGGGAGAGAATACTGGCATTCAGCATGTCACAAGGAATGAAGAGTAGTCGTGGCTCGAAGAATAGACAACTCTGTAAGTTACGGCATCACAAAACTTTATTAAGAGGAGAGTACGTCTCCCCAAGACATTTACAAAATCCGAAAAGCGCACATGTATGTTGATCAGACGGCTTATATAAACTTTGTCATGTGATCATGATAGTGATTACGGATTTGCTGTTGTCGAAAAGTCACATGTGGTTTTATATAATCTGCGGAAAGCCTATATGAAATCTCGAATGACGCTGCGCAGGTTTGAAAAAGGAAGCCATTTAATATTTTCCACTAGAAGCCTTTTAGGACTTAGATTAGAAAACGAAAGTTAGCTCGTACGCCCAAGGGAATTTAGAATAATGTTAGATTTTAAAATGGTATGGGGTTTTTAATGTTATATATATATATATATATATATATATATATATATATATATATTTGTTTTGTTTTGTTTTGTACTTACGCGAAAAGGTAAAACTCCTTACATTAGAAATAAATATTGTCTTTCATTTATATTTAAGGCAAATATATCGTGTGTTATTCAATCCCGGTTCCGGCAAAATTTGAGAGCCGAATACCGGTTCTGAATGTCTTGTCCCGCTCTGCAATCCCTAATTTATAGAACAACACAACACAAAATATTTCAAATCAGTCGTAGCTTCTTACTATCTTCATAACATCAAGGTCTCTGTCCCTGAAAAGAAAAACACCAGACATTCTACTGGAACGGTGTAAGTTCAAAGAAATGGAAGTCTAACAAGAACTGAATATTCTTTTATTTAAAAAAAGTCTGTCGTGAGACAACAAAAAGTAGATATAGGCATTCAAAAGGAGAGTGTGGAACGAAAATGGATAAAGCATTACCAGAACAACACAAGAGTGACAAGACGGCATTGGAGAAGTTATAATCAATAAACGTCGCCAATAGAATAAAAGATTAGCCAAAAGGCTTGATAAAATGCCCGCAACAGACACAATATCCAAAAAAATGAACGAAGAATGAACTGAAATTTGTTTACATGCATCATAAATTTCCCGTTTTTTGGCCCACCAGTGGCGGTTTTTATGCTTCTTAAAAATAAGTATTCGTTGTGTTAGTCTGAAGTGGTAAAATTTATTTAGGGAAAATTAATTTTTATCCAGACTCTAGTACAGCTAAATTTTATTAATGAAGGGCATACTCTCAATATAACTCAAGGGTGGTGTACCCTGGAAATTTTCATAAATCATACACTTATAGAAAAAAGATATTTCTGCAGAAGGTTTTTTTTATCACAGGTTTGTTAGTCTTTTAAATTAAATGCATGGTATCGAAAAATTAAATATTTTTTTTTTATTTCCTGTATTTATATTCTAATTTATATTATATTATGTAAAATTATTAATAGTAATAATTTTCCTTACCCGTTTCCAAAGTGACGATTTTCAAAAATGTCACCCAACATTTAAAAATAAATAAATAAAAAATAAATAAATCTTCTATCAAGGGGCAAATTCATCCAATGTTTTAATTTTAATTTTTACAAACATATCTACTACCGTTAACTACAACCTTAACACCAAAATTATTTGAGTTACAGAAGTGAAATTTATTTAAGACGACAATGGACCAAGAAAACTTTTTTTTTATTTATTAGTCACTAGCTATGAAATTTTGTATACTTATACAGTGTTGTTTAGATATGGAAATTCTAAATAAAAAAAATCAGAATGTAATTAAGATATTAATCAAAATCAGTTTCTTAATTACTGTATTTAAAAACGTTCCATGCGCATTAATTTTTGTCTCAGATACCTAATTTACTCTCTAAAGCTAGCTTTATATAGTTATAATAAAAGTTAGTTGCAATATTTAATTTATAGTCATATTTATAGAAACTAGAACAGAAATCGATAAAAATAGGTCATTTTATGCAAAATTTTATAATTTTTTTTATTGTAAAAATTTTAAGTTGTTTTAAAAAAGTATAATGAATTGATTACTAAGTTTTATTATAATATATATAAATAATCCTTTTATGAAATTTTATGAAAATTCAAGAAAAATTATGACGCATGGAACATTTTGAACCGAAACGACATGAAAACTTGATTTGAGAAAATGGCATTTAAAGTTTTAATTTGACTAACATTTCCATTGTTTACGTTTGAAAAAATACTTATATCTCGGTTAATAATGATCGGATCAACATACTTTTTTTTAATTTAAAGCTGATAATTTGCAGAACAATTTTCTGAAAGAAAAAAAATCGGTTTGGGGACATATTTTTGTCAAACTGAAGGTCCATTGTCGCCTTAAACGAAAGATTTTAATCTAGAGATGTGTCAAATTTGGTATTTGTAACTGCAATTTCGATTAATGAACAATAATGTGCAATTAAAAATGGCTTTCTGCGCATGTTCAGTGGCACGTTTAAATCTGGCTTTAGATACTCACTAAGCAAGAGGCCGCCTAAACACGGTCATTTGTTTATTCCGAGGAATCTCTCTAGCTGCCTGCCCATTTTTATTTTTAACTAGCTGAAAACCCGCGCTTCGCTACGTAGTACATTCGCATTAAATACGACGGTCAATGTATGCAATTAATGCCAAAATGTATATATTATACATTTATAATAAATACGACGATCAAGGTATACAATTGATGTAAATATATATATATATATGTGAGAGTGAGTTTGGCAACACAACTGAACTATTACTACAACTTCCACTCCTACTACTGCGGCACGAAGGACTTTAAGCGGATGTGTTGTTCTGCAAGCTCCCGATGTTTAGCTCTTTTGATGCTTCTGTGTTTATTTTTTAATTTCATACTAAGTGTTAGTCCTGTCTTGTAAACATCGTCTAGTTTAATTAAATGTTCAAAATAATTAAGTCTAATGATTCACTTCTAAAGGAAGGAGTACTAACTCCTTCCTACATGGGTGCTCGGCCCTCGGACTCGAAAAATACCCCTAGCATGCTGAACTTAAAAAACTTTATTTTCTTTCGATGATACGACTTGATTTCGACTTGATTTCGACTTGATTTCGACTGGATTACTGTTGTCTGTCATTTTGGATTTGGATATCGAAAGCGAAAGCCAAAGTGATGTGCCACGGACTCTGATGATACTCTGATGGGATGATGAGAACCAAAACCAGAATTGTAAGTAACTTGGATCATATTAAAATTATTTGATGCATACGTTGACGCTTGTTCAAGAAAATTTTGATGATTAAGGGAATTCTCAACTTATTGATGATTTAGGAAAACTGAAAGATATTTCAACGTTCTTTTGATGCAAGAATTTAATTGATGCTAAATTCATTTTTGATGGTCTTTGACGTTGAATTTATCACTTCTGTTTTCTTGAAGAGAATTCTATTTCGATGAAATTATTTGATGATTTGATGAAAATTTCGACATTTAACTTGAAGAATCTTGTTTCCTTGAACAAACCACAACATAATATATATTTTGAAAGATCGCGAATTGAATACTTTTGAAGATTATTATATTATTATTTTGATGCATAATTTTGACGAAGCGAATGTTTATTTGATGACAACTTTGCTTATTTGATGCGCTTTGATGTTGAACTTAATTCTGCTGTTTTCTTGCGAGAATATTTTTTATTTTGCAGAATGCTTTGATGCTTTCGATTTCACAATTTTGATACTTTCGATTTCCCAATTTTGATGCTTTTAACATTAGAACTTTAACTATTATTTTGATGCTGCATTTACATCCTCTATTTTCTTCAACAGTGATTTATTTTGAAGATTAATTTGATGAATATTTTGCTGAAGTAATATCTAACTTGATACATATCTAAATTTACGTCATCTGTTTTCTTCAACCAGAGAAATTATTTTGAAGAACTTATTATTTGATATTGATGCTTATTTTAGTTCATAATTTTGTTTTCTTGAACAAAACCTGTTTAAAGATTACTTATTTTGATGCATATTTTGAGAATCAATATTTTATTATTGAATTGGTATTTGAAAAAATTTCGATTTGAAATATTATTTTCTACTTTTGAATTTGAGTAACTACGTATTATAATTAGTGATTTTGGTTTTGAATATTTGTATATTTGTGTACTATAATTGTTTGAACCTAGTATATAGTTATGGCTACTCTCAACGATTACCCCAATATTGCAAAATCATTAAAAATTGGTAGTACGAATCAAATAAAGGTTCTACATCGTTTAATTTTTGGTACCAGACGGCGACAGACAAAATCGTACCAGATTACGTAAATTTACAGGTTTTAAACAGCCATTCGTGTTGGAAGCAACGAAACAGAAAGTACTTAAGATTTTTCACTTAAAGACTTGATTTCTATTTGTAATCTACTTCATTTAGAATTTTCAACTGACCCAGACAAATGTGCCAATACCATTCTTATGAGTCTTAGTGATTTATCGTTATTAAAAGCAGAATTTTCTGATCTTTCGGAATGCGAAGTGAATGATGACTCACTTCCGGATGCACGTTCATCCCAAACTAACAGCGTTATAGAGGAAAATAGATCTCCCTTTTCCCCCACCATTGACGCAAAAGAATCTTCGAATAAGCAAAATACACACATTTCCGTTGGTGAATCAGATCAAAATTCATTGCCTTCAGTTGAAACTGCGAATCTCTCTTTCCAGTTGTTTAGTCTGAAAGACGTTGTTGATTTAATAACACCTTTCTCGTCTCGTGATAATTACAGTGTTGAGAATTTTATATCTGACGTTGAAGAACTTTTTTGTTTATATCAGATAAACAATCCAATTCACCAAATTACTTTTGTTAGAAAATGTTTAACTGGTCCCGCTCAAACTTTAATTAGGTCTATTCGTGGAATTACAAATTGGGAACAATTGAAGCACCATTTATTAGACGAATTTTCGGACAAAATTAACGGTATTCAGTTACATAAATTAATGGAATCTCGACGTATGAAACCGTTTGAAAACCCTACAAGAATATTTCTTAGCTATGAGAGATTTGGCACACAAAGGTTCTCTCGATGACTCCTCTCTGTTTTGAGTATGTCCATAAACGGAATTCCTGATTCAACAAACAATAAAGTTATTCTTTACGGTTGTAAATCCGTCCCTGAATTTAAGGAAAAGTTGAAAATTTATGAACAAATCTTTAACAGATCACAAAATTTCAGACAAAATAATCAGAAAAAAATTGATGCTCCTACCTCAATGTGAAAGTCGATAATACACGTAGCCCAAATACACAGCCAGTATGTTTTTCCTGTGGCTTGAGAGGTCACAAAAGCAACCAATGTTTGAATAAGTCATATGGTAACAATGCTACGGATGTAAAAGTTTTGGTCATGTTCATGCTAATTGCCCTAAAAGTTATCGAAATTCTAAACCAAAACCTGATTCTCAAAAACCTATTTCTGATAAAACTGTAAATGCACTTTCTCCTGAAACTTCATCGAAAAATCCCATGCATGTTGACATTCAACTTGCAGGAATTCAATTGACAGCACTCTGTGACACTGGGTCACAGGCAACCCTCATCAATGAGAAAACCTATCGAAGAATTGGTTCGCCACCATTGCAGCCCACCAACATTCCCTTTTCAGGAATTGGCAAAAACCAAGTTCACAGCATCGGATTCTTTCAGGATTCCATCGAAATTCAAACCATTACTTTACCTGCTAAAATACATGTTCTAGAGGATGACTTGATTCCTTTTGATGTGATTATCGGAATCGACTTTTTACAGCAAACCCAATTTACATTTGATGAAGACGGTATTCGTTTTACTCTTGATAATAACACCTTCGTTAATATTGCTAATGTTTCTGATGATCAAGCTTTTCCATTTGATCTTTCACACATTTTGAATTCTGAAATTAGTGAGGAAGTTCAAAATATCGTTACTTCCTACAAACCCCATAAAGTTCAAGACACTGAAATTAAAAGGACTATTTTATTACAAGATGAAATCCCCGTAAATCAACGTTCTCGACGACTCCCTTTTGCGGAACAGAAAATTGTAGAAAAAAACAAATTCAAGATCAGGGCCAAATATGCATGTCTGAAAAACCTCTAACATCTACTAAAGATAAGATTTCTAGGGTAGAGAAAATGGATAATCCAATTGATTTTGAACGTGATGATGATGATGATGATGCCAATGATTTAGATTTGCTTCATGATAACGATGATGATAATGCTTTTTGATATTGGAACTATCAAAGCAACTCTTGAACCAAAAATATTTGATGCCGATGATGATGCCCTTGAGAATGCATCCGTCAAAAGTGAAAAGGTTGAACCAAAATTTCAAGTTATTGAAGCTCCCAAACCCCCTGAACCAATAGCAGCTTTTCAACAACAGAAAAACATTCTTTCACAAAATCCAGTTCTTCGTGTTTTTCAACAGGGATACCCATTAGAACTCCACACTGATGCCAGCTCCTTAGGTTTTGGCGCTGTGCTCTTGCAACAATCCGATGATGGACAGTTTCATCCTATTCATTATTTTAGCCGTAAAACTACAGTTCAACAAGAAAAATATCATAGTTATGAACTGGAAGTTCTTGCCGTTATTGAAGCGCTAAAAAATTTCGAAACTACTTGTTGGGAACAAATTTAAAATTATCACCGATTGTGATGCTTTCCAAAAAACGATGCACAAAAAAGACCTACCAGCTAAAATTGCTCGATGGGCATTGATGTTAGAAGACTTTGATTATGAAGTTTGTCATCGACCCGTATACAGATGAAACATGTTGATGCTTTAAGTCGTAACCCCATTCTTGTAATTACCTCAAATGATATCACTCAAAAGGTGAAAAATGCCCAAGACCAGGATGAATTTATATCTCAAATTAAATCTATGCTTGAATCTACACCTTCTGATGAATTTTTTGTTAAAAACGGAATTCTTTATAAACTTCATCAGGATGCCGAACTTTTAGTAGTACCACAAATGATGCAGAAAGAAATAGTGCTAAACGCCCATTCACAAGGTCATTTTGCTTCACAAAAAACCGAATTAATTGTTTCTCGTGAATTTTTCATTCCTCAACTTAAGAAATTAGTTCAAGAAATTATTTCGAACTGTATTCCTTGCATTTTGTCCTCGCGAAAATCTGGAAAACAAGAAGGATACCTTCACCCCATTCCAAAAGGTGATGCACCCCTTGAATGTTACCATTGCGACTTTTTAGGACCTTTACCATCGACAAAAAAATGTTATAAGTATCTTTTTACAGTAGTTGATGCCTTTTCCAAATTTGTATGGATCTATCCCGTGAAGTCCACCTCTACGAAAGATGCCTTAGACAAATTATCCTTGCAACAAACTACATTTGGCAACCCTTCAAAAATCATTACTGACAAAGGTAGCGCATTCACATCTTCAGAATTTCAAAGTTACTGCCAGGAACAGTCAATTGAACACATTTCAATAGCAACAGGTGTGCCACGTGGCAACGGTCAGGTTGAGCGTGTTCATGGCACAATTATTCCCGTTTTAACTAAGTTAGCTCTAGATGAACCTGACAAATGGTTTAAATATGTCCCAAGATTGCAACGTATCTTAAATAGTACCACCACACGCAGTACAAAATTCACACCCTTTCAACTTTAATTGGTGTTAAAATGAAACAACAAGAGGATCTACAGATTAAAATCTTCTTGACGAGGAACACCACCAAAGAATTCTTGATGACAAAGAAGCGTTACGTATCGAAGCTAAACGAAATATCCTCCGTTTACAGGAAGAAAACATACGACAATATAACAAACGGCGGTAAACCGGCTTGTAAATACAAGATCGGTGACAAAGTGGCAATACAACGAACTCAATTTGGAACCGGATTAAAGCTCCGACCAAAGTTCTTCGGACCATATGAGATTACGAACATCAACCCCAACGATCGTTACGAAGTTCGAAAGTTAGGACATCACGATGGTCCAACCATAACATCAACTGCAGCGGACAAAATGAAACAGTGGTGCAGAAACTGAACACCAATACCACTGTGTTGAACACTGCTTGATTTTTTGAAATATTTTTCCTTTTTCTGCTCTTTTCTTTTTTATCTTTTCAGAATTATTGTTACAACCCAGCCGCGGACGTCTGGAAAGTCAGAACGGCCGTGTGAGAGTGAGTTTGGCAACACACTGAACTATTACTACAACTTTCCACTCCTACTACTGCGGCACGAAGGACTTTAAGCGGATGTGTTGTTCTGCAAGCTCCCGATGTTTAGCTCTTTTGATGCTTCTGTGTTTATTTTTTAATTTCATACTAAGTGTTAGTCCTGTCTTGTAACATCGTCTAGTTTAATTAAATGTTCAAAATAATTAAGTCTAATGATTCACTTCTAAAGGAAGGAGTACTAACTCCTTCCTACATATCTATATATAAATCGTAAGGGAAACTTATTTTTTTTGGATAATATCCAATCGTCTGCTGCATTAGAAAGAAAAAAAAATTTTTTTTTTTGTCTATTTAGATGATATGCACGGGACGATAACTTAATTTAAAGTACCAGAAAGAGAAATCACGTGATCGGCATTTAATAAATTAAATTCTAAAAATGAATCTTTAAAAATTCACCAAAATCAGAAAATTGAGGTAAAGATTAAAAAAAGATTTCATTTTAAAGGAATTTTTACGATCTTTCTTGTGATATAAATTTTATAACCCTCAAATTATTATTTTAAATGCAAACTTAAATAGTGTTTACAAAAACAGCTTAAAAATTTAATTTAAAAAAATTTAAGAAGAATTTTTGAAAAATCTTTCTTCGTGCATCCCTACACCATAAGAAGAATCGCCATGCAAAATGTCAACCCTATAGGTCAGCGGTTTGGTCTGTGCGTTGTCAGTCAGTGAGTCAGTCTGTTACGGAACTGTTTTATATATATAGATTATGTTTGGGAGATGTAGAATTAAACTTGATTGAAATTGTTTATTTTACGCTATTGAGTTCCTTATTTCTTTTTTATTGAGTTCCAAAGTCATTTTTGAAGCGTATGTCTCTCCTCTTAATATTATTATTTTCAGCATTTGGCAATGATGTGTTAGTATAGTTTGCGTATTCATTTACTATCCACCCGTCAATTTTTGGCGGCTTTTATTTTAATTTATATTTAAGATTTTAAATGCAAATATTTGGCTGGTTTAAAACCGAAGAATAATCAATACTGTTTCTAAAATTTCATAAAATTCCCTTTAATGGGTAAATAAGGAACAAAAGTTTCGGAAGGAACAGATGTTTCACAAAATAAAGACTTAGTTCAGTGTCTATAATGTTTGCGATAAAAATGTCTACATATCAACATATGATATTTCTTATCATATATTGATGAGTAGAAAATATCTAGAGTTTGATATATTACTTTTGTTCAATATATTCTTAAAATATTTATTTATAGTAATTTCAATTTTTCTGCGAAAGCCCTTAAAAAATAGAACTATCATGTATCTGTTAACACGGGGATTAACATCTTATATGCAGGTTAGACAAATAAATCTTCAAGGTGTCTTCTTAAAAAATACTTCTATAAACTTCTGTAAAGTACTGCCTAAAATTACTTAGTTTGTTTTATTTATTTGTGTAGAACCAAAGTCCAAAACATAATCCGTCCTTCCCGAAAGTGTACGGATGACTTTGAAGGACGATAAATCTCGCAGTGGCAATCAGCTTGACTAGCACCATACAGGAAAAAAATACATGCGTTCCATACAATACAAAATATCGATATATACATAATGTTACGAGTTAGGGGCCAACTTGCTTCTTATCGCCAGCGTGCGATGTTTTGGAGTTCGCGTGATTTAAAGCTATGGTTTAGCACGTTCACGCGTCTACCATGGAGTAAGAAATAACTCCTGCTCTGTTTGGTTGAGCGGTGTGGCATCTCGGGTTTTGTTTCCCAAGTGATTAAGAGGATGGAATAAAAATTCAGTTAAAGCGTTGTTCTTCTAGCGCTAGGTGACAGCTTTCGAACGGGTGTTTTATCGTCTAGATTGACGGGAGACCTTGTTATAAAGGATTTTAAAGGTGTATGTTATTATTTGATAACTATTATATGTGTTTTAATGATAATTGTATTTAAATTCCTGACTTTCAAGCCAAGTTATAGGTGCTGGAATTTGTCGACTTTCAGGCGAAGATTTGTTGTATTTTTTGGCACACTATGAATATACTATAAAAACACACTATACTATATTAACCAATATACATATACGTAACTTATATCACGATACGTAATATAAATGATATGTTACGATACATTATTACATACGTCACAATACAGTACGATACGATACGATGCGATGCATTAAAATGTATGATACGTAACGATACGATTCCATACGATACGATACAATAAAATGTGATACTATGCAATTACGATTCTATATCACTATAACGATACGCACCACCATACAAAAAGCATATATTGATAAATAAATATTTACAATACGTATACTAAGCACTTGCAGTAGTCTCAACACATTACATGAACTCTAAATTGTATAACTATAACAATGAGATACAGCACATATCCATACAACAAAGGTCAGTACTGAAACATACCAAATTTCATTCAAATAACAGTATAGGACAAAAATGCAGAATGAAATAGAAACAAACAAACAGCAAAATTGTGTAGACACCAAAATAAATCCTAATCAAGTTCTATTTTAAAAGGTAATATTACTCAGAGAATCCCATTATATGAAAAAATAAAAGGAGAGTGTTCACTTGAAAATAATGTTTATTGTCTAAATCTTATAAAGAAAATTTCTGCGGCAATGGGATAAGGACTCGCAACCATAGGCATAGCAAGTTTAACATAAATGTGATATATTTACGATAACATAAAGGAGTCATGTTCATGAAAATGAGTACTGGTGTTTAGAAGGTGGATTCCAGGTAAAAGAAGAAATCCTTTCGGGGAAAACACATGAGTGAGGTAAGATGCCATTCGAGATATTATCAGTAAAGGCCTTCTACAGGTAAGGGGATAAAAGCCAGGACAAAAGTGGTTTGGACATTGTGGGAAGTCTCATGGGAGTTACTATACAGTCGTTGGAGAGAAAAAAAAATCTTTAAACTGAGTTTATTAATTTCGTAATGTAACTTTTTGATGTTGCCCAATACAGATATTAGTTTTTCATAAAAACGAGTGTCCGGTTATTGCTTTGATTAAAAGAAGAAAAAATGATTAAATTATTTTTTTATCGTTGTAAATGACTTCAAATTATATCTATATTTTAAATTCTCATAATTAACTTTAATTAGAAATAAGAATCAAATGTTTACAATAATATAAAATAAATATATCTCTACTGAATAGAGCTATTAAGAATAATTTGTTTGAAATTTTTAAACCTGTAGCGACTTGTTTTAATGTGGTTCGTAATGAAAATTACCTTACACTTTGTGATACGAAACCCGACTGCTTTCAATTTTAGATCAAATTGCGGTGTAAAAAATATAATAATTTCCTGAGAATTTTTGCCGTCTGCAAAAATGTTTAGAAAAAAAAATGTAAATCAGGAAAACAATTACGTAAATTATTCCTTTTCCGCCTCTGAAGACATTGAGAGCTTTTTCCTGGCATGGGTAAATGAGGTCGTTTTTCTTTCGTCCACATTGAGGCTGAAGCATTATTGATTTCTATGTTCAAGATGTATGGTAATACTAGCTGAAATCCCGCGCTTTGCTACGGAGTACATTCAAATTAAATACAACGGTCAATGTATGCAATTAAGCCAAAAAGAATAAATATATATATTTATAATAAATGCGGACGATCAATGCATACGATGATGTAATATATATATATATCTATATATATTATATATATAGTATATATATATATATATAATATATATATATATATATAATACAATACTATATATTATTATAATCGGTAAGGGATATTATTTTTTTGGATAATATCCATAGTCTGCTGCATTAGAAAGAAAAAATAGTTTTTTGTCTATTTATTTGTTATGCAAGTGACGATAAATTTATTTAAAGTACCAAAAAGAAATCACGTGATCGGCATTTAATAAATTAAATTCTAAAAATGAATTTTCAAAAATTCACCAAAATCAGAAAATCGAGGTAAAGGTTCGAAAAAGATTTCATTTTAAAGGAATTTTTAGGATCTTTCTCGTGATATAAATTTTATAACACTCAAATTGTTATTTGAAATACAAACTTAAAAAAGTTACAAAAACACTTTAAAAATTTAATTTTAAAAAATCTAAGAAGAAATTTTCAAAAATCTTTCTTAGTGCACCCCTACACCATCAGAAGAATCGCGTTGCAAAATGTTAGCTCTTTAGGTCTAGCGGTTTGGTCTGTGCGTTGCATGTCAGTGAGTCAGTCAGTCAGTTACGAAACTGTTTTATATATATAGATTGTGAAAGATATTTTACTCATTCTTAACGTTCAGATCGTTCGCTTTGGTAATTAGCAGGATTATAACGAAGAGACTAAAAAGCTGGTCTCCCTTTAGAAAGATCAAAATCTATGGATTCGAGTTAGACATTAATAGAAATACACTTAATGTTCAGATTATTCGCATTAGTAATTAGACTGGACCATAACCATGGATAATGGACTTGCGCTTACTGCATAGCTACAGTCCCAACGATCGTCACAATTTTTATGCTTGTAGACTTTTGGGATTGGCTTTAAATGATACGTCCCAGTATGTTTGGATCTAGAACGAACCTTAATTGGCTTGTTGTAGTTTGTAAAAGGCCTAAAACTGTACTTCTTGCCTCAAACAACCCAAACACAGTCTGATGGTTCAAGTATCATGATAGACGTGGTTGTTTAGAGCTATTCGGAATCAAATTTAAATGTTAGATTCCAACTTCTTTAGCTATCGAGTAGTAAATGGCTGACAGTGTCACTCTAATGTAAAGCAACCAACGAATCGTTAGACGGTTTATTTTTGAATACTTTTGTAAAATTAGGAAGAAACACAAAACGTCTAACGGAAGGATTAATAACAGACCTTGTAAATTAAGGAAAAGAAAAGGCTATCTCTTAACACTGAAGCATTCCCAGTGACTGGTAACAGAATAAAGAACAATGGAAAATTTAAATAAAGGTTTATATATATATATATATATATATATATATATATATATATATATATTGATTGTTGTGAAGGATCAACAATTTGGACATTTTGAACTCCTTCCAACGTCATAGCCATTTTGATTTTCCAACACGATTACGGGGCATAAAACGGCCATATTGGAAAATGGGGAACTGCACCAATTTTCAAGAAACATCGCACCCCCTGAATTCCTCAGGACGGGAAAAGAAATTCCAGGAAATTCAACGGACATGCAATTTTCTTGGAAATAAGCGTACCATGTGGGTCAACCGTGGGGATGTCGGAGCATCCTGCCCTCGAATAAAAAACTCGAAGAAGCAATAAATTACGTGAATAACTGACTGGGGAGGAGTCATAATCCAAATGGTGGAAAACTGAACCGAGTGTGGGAGGAAAACGAGGATCGGAGGAGAGGGTCAGAGAGAGAGTGAGGTAGCGAGCTGCGAAAAAAGCCCTGGAAAAAAAGACGCCCCCGTAAAATAGCGAAATGTCCGTGTACAACCGCCAGCGCGGATTCTGCTGCCTCCTACAATGAAGGGCCCCATGATTTTTAGCCCGATACCTAAAGCTCCCGGTAGAAGTGCCTCAACGACTCCATGCCTTGCCCTGCTGTTTCATCAAAGCTCCCCAGGTTGGTCATTTCTTCCCCTTTAAATAGTGCTCATGCCTTTTGAGAGATTACGAGAAATATGACTTTATTTCACTCGAAACGTAATGGTTCTGCCGCAGGAAGCGAATGAAGTATGCCCCAATTCTGTTAAAATATGTCTAATCAAGATCTTAAATATAATATGTAGACCTGACCTTTTCTTGTAATATATTGTATAATCAATGTTGTTATTTTTATTTATAAACGCATAGTTCCCTTTGGAGTTCACCTCCCTAATTTTACACAACGCAAAGGGGTATCTCTGGTACCCCTCGTAACACACACACAGACACACACACACACACATATACGTATATATATATATATATATATATTATATATATATATTGTCGCGTAGATGGTAGTCGTATGGATTGAACACACACGTAGAGGGAATACAACGCTGTTTATTAGCACACAACACTTAGCTGATAGAACTCAGAACTGAACTCACAGGTTGAGCTACTTGATCTTTTATCCATCAACAGAATATTCTGGAACGCCGTTCCAGGAAATTAAAGAATGTTCTAGCAACTTGTAGAACTAACAGAAATAGAATTAGAATTAAATTAAATTAAATTAAATTAAAATAATGTAGAGATTCGAACCGGGGACCTCTTGCTCAGCAGTCCGGTGCGTTGACCATTCAGCAACAGAATCTTTGACGGGAAAGGCTTTAAGCGGCATTGCTCCCTCCTTAGAAGAACAGCGTCCCGCTGTCCTAGGTTGCCAAACTGCTAGCAACTTTTGATCTGGAACGTGTCTGTGGTCCGGTGTAATCATTCTTTACATTGGTAGGCGGATCCTCTTCACAATGGCCGTCTTCAGATGTTGAAGAATCACCATTCGGATGTTGTGCTTGTAATTCAGGGTCGTAGTAAAGCTTCATTCTAAGAACATGGACGGTGTCTATCGTTTTCCGGCGTCTTGATGTTGGCTCATAGTCTTGGACTTCGTAGATTACGTCAGATAATCGTCGTAACACCTGGTATGGTCCGAAGTATTTTTTAAGCAGTTTCTCGGACAAGCTACTTTCCGAACAGGCGTGAAAAATCCATACTAAATCTCCAGGTGAATAGGACACCACCCTGTGCTTGGAATTATAACGCCGACGGTCCTTTTCTTGCGCCTCTAGGGTTCGTAGTCTGGCTAACTGCCTTGCTTCTTCGGTTTTCACGACAAGATGCTTAGTATAGTCGTTCTCCACGTCAGGGCAGAAGGGGAAAAGAGTGTCGAGCGTTGTTTCGGCTTCTCGGCCATGAAGTAAATAGAAAGGTGTGATTCGGTTACATCCTGTTTAGCGGTGTTGTAAGCGAAGGTCACAAACGGCAGTATCTCGTCCAGTTTCTCTGTTCTACGTCTACGTACATGGATAACATGTCGCCTAGTGTTTTGTGAATCGCTCGGTAAGGCCATTGGTCTGGGGATGGTAGGCTGTCGTCATTCGATGACTAATGTTACACAACCGGATGATATCTGAAACAAGTCTTGATTGAACACTTGCCCTCGATCGGTGATGATAACTCGGGGCGCTCCATGTTTTAGAAGTACATCTTAGACTAGGAACCTCGCTAATTCCGCAGCTTCAGCAGTTTTCAGGGCTTTTGTAATAGCATAGCGACTCAAATAGTCGGTGCAGACTACGATCCATTTATTTCTAGTGGTCGAATTTGGAAAACGCCAAGGAGATCTATCCCAATGCGATGAAATGGCGCAACAGCAGGCGTATAGGCATTAGATGACCCGGTGACTTCTGTGGAACGGCTTTCCTACGCTGGCATTCCCGGCAGTGCATGACATATCGTCGCACATTTCGGTAAAGCCCTGGCCAGTGAAACCGCTTCCTTATTCTGTCGTACGTTTTGACGAATCCTAGATGTCCGGCCGGTGGGTGCGTCATGGAAACATTGAAGAATGTCTTGACGTAGATGCTTTGGAATGACAGGAAGCCTCTTGCCGGTTGGAACGAAACTCTTTTACATAGTACGTCTTCAATCAGCTCAAATTCTCCTTTCACTGTTTCGCCATTTCCTAGAGTCCGTATTAACTCCGCAAGTCTTGGATCTTTTCTTTGTTCGTCAGCAACGTTAGCAAAATCTATAGCGGCGATGGCTTCCGATGGTATATTGTCTTCTTCCAATGGATTTTCGGGACAAACTATCAGCGTCCTTGTGTTTCTTTCCGCTCTTGTAAACAATCGAGATGTCATACTCTTGTAGTCGTAAGGCCCACCTCGCAAGTTCCTGAGGGATCCTTTAGATTAGTTAGCCAACACAGCGAATGGTGGTCTGTTATGATTGAAAAGTGTTTGCCGAAGAGGTATGGCTAAACTTGTGAACAGCCCATACGGCGGCAAGGCATCTCTTTCAGTCGTGGAATAATTTTTCTTGCTTTGGTTAGTGTCGCGAAGCATAGGCAATAACTGTTTCTTTCCATGCTGTATTGAACCAAGACTGCTCCAATACCATAGCGCTGGCGTCCGTTCGCAATTGTGTTTCGGCGTTTTCGTCGTAAAGTCCCAGTATAGGGTCAGATATCAGTGCTTCCTTTAGCCGGTCGAAAGCATCCGACTGCTCAGTCCCCAACGAAATTAGAGTCACCTTTCAGCAACATTTTTAAGGGTTGAGCTTGATGACAAAAATCCTTGATGAAGCGGCGGTAATAAGAACAGAGTCTAGGAAACATCTGACGTCGTGCACACTTTTGGGTGTGGGAAAACACTTCACGGGCTTACTTTATAGATCGGGGCGGACACCTCCTTCCGATACTAGATGTCCCAAAATTAATTGTTCAGCCCCGAAGAGACATTTTTTGGATTTAGGACAAGCCCAGCTTCTTGGATGCATTCAAGTACGACATTCAGACGTTTAAGATGGTCGTCGAAGGTCTAGAAAACACGACAATGTCGTCTAGAAACAGATACACATGGTCATTTTAGGTGTCGTAGCAAGTTAATCATCATTCTTTCAAAGGTTGCCGGCGCATTGCACAGACCAAAGGGCATGACCTTGAACTCGTAAAGTCCTTCTGGTGTGATAAAAGCTGTCTTTTCGCGATCTGCCTCGTCCACTTCAATCTGCCAGTAGCCAGAATAGAGATCGATCGACGAAAAAGAACTTGGCTCCTTTTAAGCTGTTAATGTGTCGTCAATACGTGGCAGAGGGTAGGCATCTTTTTCGTAATTTTGTTGAGCCGACGATAATCGACACAAAATCGCCAACTTCCATCCTTTTTCTTCACGAGGACAACTGGGGACGACCATGGGCTCTCCGATGGTTAAATAACATCTCTGTCTAGCATTTTCTACTTCCTCTTGAATAATTCGACGCTCCGCAGGAGATACTCTGTAAGCCCTTTGGCTAATCGGTAGATGATTGCCAGTGATTATACGATGTTTCACATTTACTTTTGTTCCGGATTTTCTTGATTGATAAAAAATTTCAGGAAACTCAGAAAGTAATCTAAGAGTCGCTTTTCGTTCTACCGTGAGATCTTGGGCTAGCATTTGGGAATAGTCGACCGGAGAAGGGCTCGATTTCAACTTGGCGGCTGAGCAGATATGCGCACTGGAGATGCAGTTCAGATACCTCTCGTCTAGAGCTCCGCATAGCCCACACACATGCCTTGGGAATGCACCTAGCTTCTGGTTGAGCATTCGTGACCCAGACTTCGGCTGTACCGTCGTAAAACGTCAGAATCGTTGAGGGCACCGCAACTTTGTCCAGCAGCAGTAGTCGATTTCCCCCTATGACGTCTGTGATCGCATTAATTTGGGATTCGTGACAATTACTTTAGAAATAGAGTGCGGAGGTACGACGCAGTCTTGAAGGGTGTTCACTCGCCATGTCTCAGCAGATTCAGGATCTGACATCATTTCGTCAAAACACTAGTTCCGATCGGCCACAGTCGACGACTGCTCTCGAGGCTTCGAGAAAATCCCAACCAAGTATAACATTGTGACTGCAGTTCGGCATAACTGTAAACTCAAAGGGACGTATTAGACCATTGACGTTTAAGCGAAGAACACATTTCCCTATGGACGGACGTGACTTCCGTCGGTGACCTTGAGGATGCTTCCGTTGATTGGGAACATAATCTTTCGTAGCTGACGTCTATATTGGTCTGAGATGACAGAAATGATGCGCCGGAGTCCACGAGTGGACGTACTGGTAGATTTCAATGTTTAGTTCTAGATAATATTCGTCATCTTTGCGGCAGCGGGAGGATTTTGTTTTTCAGCGGCCTCACCTCCAAGGAAGGTCGCACTGCTCAGTTTTCCTCATTTCTTCGGCCAGGTGAGACACTGGAACGTCTATACGGCGATGGGGATCTGAAGCGACGAGTAGGCGATCGACCTCGGTTAGGGCTAGGCGACAGACTTCTTTCAAACGTTCGGCTGGATTCGTCGGCGGTGTTCTGGGAGATCATGCGTCGCTGGGCTGTTTCCTCTATCAGCTCTGTAAGCATTAAAAATTGCTCTTCTATCCCGGCAATAGCGAACGACATGTCCGGGGCGGCCAACAGTGAAAGCAAACGGGACGATTGTCGGTTACGCCACACGTCGTTTTTTCGGGGTAATTGTTCCTGTGCCGGCTCCGGCCTGTTTACGTCGAGTGGATGCTGCGGTGTGAGTCGACCTTCGGAAGCTTCCACTAGATATGGGAGCCAAAGATTTCTCAACCTCATCTCGCACAATTGCTTCTATGGTTTGTACGCCTGGGGGCTCTTCAATTTGGGGTGTAGTTAATCGATGTATCTCTTCACGGACATTTTACGGATCAGTGAGGTTAGATCCTGTTCCTCGTCGACGGAGGCAATTGGGACAACATTCGGCAAGCGACTGAATTTCTGACGTCCTATTCGCTTTTGCTGCATTTCCTCAATGTACTGACACCATTTACTGAAATTGACTGTCGTTTTTATCTCCTTAGTTAATAAGGCCTGGTACACCTCTTCTGCGATGCCCTCATTAAGTGGGACACTTTATCGTCTTCTGACATGGCCGGGTCAATTTGGTTGCAGAGTCCTAAAACGTCTTGGATATAAGATTGTGTAGCTTCCCCAGCTCTCTGCGCTCGGCATTTTAAACAATCCTTAGCTCGCCGTATATATAGCTGAGAGTCACCAAAGTTTTTTCAGTTCTCTTTCGAAGTCGTCCATGAATCAGCAGATCTTCGTTATTTTCAAACCATATTTTGGCGGTCCCATCAAGGAAAAAGTAGACGTTCGCAAGACATAGAGTATCATCCCATTGATTAAATTTGAGACTCTAAGGTATTCTTTTAACCACATGGTTGGATCTTGTCCAGGATCGCCTCTAAAAATTGTCGGCTTCTTGGTTCCCTAATTAGTGCTGGAGACAGCAGGACGGTTGTGGCTTGATTCTCCTTCAGGCATTGCCGGGAATCGCTTTCGTGGAGCGGCTACGTAAAGACCGTATTCCGGAGGAAGATTTAAAAGTCTACGGCTTCTTCGTATTTCTTCTGCTTCCAGACGAACTGAGAACTGAGTACCCGGCGCCTCCACCAAAGATGTCGCGTAGATGGTAGTCGTAGGATTGAACACACACGTAGAGGGAATACAACGCTGTTATTAGCACACAATACTTAGCTGATAGAACTCAGAACTGAACTCACAGGTGAGCTACTTGATCTTTATCCATCAACAGAATATTCTGGAACGCCGTTCCAGGAAATTAAAGAATGTTCTAGCAACTTCTAGAATAACAGAAATAGAATTAGAATTAAATTAAATTAAATTAATGTAGAGCTTCGAACCGGGGACCTCTTGCTCAGCAATCCGGTGCGTTGACCATTCAGCAACAGAGTCTTTGACGGGAAAGGCTTTAAGCGGCACTATATATATATATATATATATATATATATATATATATATATATATATATATATATATATATATATATTATATATAGAATATATATTATATATATATATATATATATATATATATATATATATATATATATTATATATATATAATATATATATATATATATAAAAAGCTAATCATGTATTAAATTTTAAATGTAGAGTCTTTGAAACCTTTAAACATCCCTTTTCATCTATTTAAATATCCATTTTTCATCATAGCTATTTTTGCTCTAATTACAATTTCCCGATTATGCTAACACCCTTGCATTCATTAGCTACCAAATTGGGAGTTTAGCGCATATACAGGAATTTCTAATAAAACAATGAATGATACCTTCTTACAGGTAATAAATGCATTCAAGATGCATAAGGTAGATCTCCATGAAGAAAAAAAAAACTGTATTTATATATGATTAGACTTCTTTTAAAAGAATTCTAAACACAGCCTTTCAAAAGAAAAAAAAAACCTTATTGTCTTCTCAGTTACTTTCAATCCTAAAGGCATCGAAAAAATTTACAAAGAACACTTTAAGAAAAATGGAATATATACTTACAAAGGAAACTCAGACAATAACTGAATATACTTATATTAAATAAATAAAACTTGGAGGTTGCTTGATATCGCAAAATAAGGCATATGCATTCAAAAGGAAGGGTTTGCGAGGTAAAAGGAACAAAAACGGAATGGGGAGAAATACAAGAGAGTGGAAAAATTAAATTGGGAAGATATAATCAATAACGATCTCCGATAGGTAAGAGGATAAAAACAGGGACAAAAGTGTAGTGACTTGGGGAAATGCCCAAGAGACACACAATATGAAGAAGAGGGATTAAAAATAATTTATTTGTTTCATAAACTTGCTTTTTGTTGCTGGGCAAAACGGATTATTCGGTTGGGAAAGTGCCTACTTCTACACTAGGGTGAGAAAATGGCAGAAGAACTTGCATCAGAGTAGTAATTACTGCATGTTTATATACGCACCTCGCACACCCACATACGCACCCACAACCGCCCCCATAGGTGTAATATATGTATGTATGTGTGTGTATGTTGTGTGTGGTATGTGTGTGTATGTTGTTGTGTATGTAGGTATGTGTGTAGTTTGTGTATGTATATATGTATGTATGTATGTAGGTGACAATATTTGTTCTGAACCGATTCAAGCATCCATAGAACCAATGTTATGGAGAATGTCTTCTATATGGCCACCCCTTAAAACGACCATTTTTTTTTCGGAACCGTAACTGGCTGCCGTAGAGAAGTTTCGCTGTTTATGTACATATGTTGGTTACACATACACTGCTTCTATTCGACCGGTACAGGAATACGGTGTACATGTTTATGAGGCTGCTCTCGTTAGCAACCTATATAAATTGGAAAGCGGTCAGCTTTCTGCTGGCGGAGCTACTACTGGTCTCCGCATTATCTGTCGCGAGATGCATGTTTATATACGCACTGTATGGGCTGACCTCCACCCTCTCAGGCTTCGGAGTAGGCTTTTCCCCTCCAAATACTTTGCAAAGCTCATCAGTTATGGAGATCAGACAGGACCTCTAGTTATGTGAGTAACTGGAGTGACAATTGTCGTCTTCAGAGAGACAGAGAGCTCGATTTGCCGTGCTGAAAGGGAGGGTTGGCTGCAAAGCGAAGATGAACATGCCTCTCTGGCCTGCTGTATGGAGGTCACTGCTTCGTTTCGTGATCGGGTCTTTTAAGGACTGAATTCACTAACAAAGGCAACACAGCATCCAGATTATCTCAAACAGCTGGCTTTGGAAACTATTCATTAAGGCTGCTATGTACTAAACCCCATTGGATTCCGCTCACCTCAGTGTTAACCTAGGATAAATTTGTCCACGGATTGCCGACTTGGATTCAAGATTTTAAAAAAATTATACTCCGTCATAGAGCAAGAAAATTTACATTTGTGTACATATTTCATTTTTTAAAAACATGCAATTATATTTAAATTTTAAATTTATTCGGGGAAAAAATCTGGTATAGTGGATTTAACGCTCATAAATTCCTTCGGTGGACGAAAATTTATAAAATGAATCCTCTAGCGCTTTTGCAGAAAAGTTCAGGCTATCTGACAATTCTAATTTATTTGATTATCAGTATTTATGTACCTGTAAATAGTTTGAAAAAAATATACATATTTTTAAATAAAAACTTGGGGGGCAGTGCTTTAATCCCCCTATAGAGAGGAGAGCCATTACAAACCCTCAAAATGTCAATCCTCAGGGGGATGGAATTGTCGAACTGTCAACTGGACTCCTCCCACCACAGAGTCTGCAAGAAGAGTAAAAGGGAAATACGCTTTTTTTCTTAGAACCATAGCAGCCTTAAATTCCTGGTGAGACGTTGCAGATTTATACTGATGACAGCACAGATGATGACGCCATCTCCGGTAGCATGCTGTACTTCAAGCAGGGGAATGGCGTTAGGACATGTAGGATATACCCCAACTACAGATCATTTTTTTTGGGGGGGGGGGAACCCATAGCTATTGAGGAGGCTTTGAATTATTGTGTCAAAGTGGGAGTCAATACAGACATGTGGATTCTGAGTGATAGCCGTAGTTCTATTCAGCACCTGGATAATTGGTGGAACATGGTGACAGAACGACAGTAAATATTGTTCGGCATTTGGGCTGCCCATAATAGGATTTATGGGCTGCAAATAATAGGAGTGCCAATAATAGGATTTATTTTCAGTGGGTACAGTCGCACGTCAATATGTACGGTAATGAGGTTTGGGAAGGGAACTGGCCAAGGAGGGCAGCCTTAATGGTTCTTTGACATGGCTGACTTTCTTTTCGAAACTGGCTTCTCGGGTCAAACTTGAAATCAACTCCTTTTCAAAAAAGGCGCCCGTACATGAGTAGTATGATGCTGCCGTCCTGGATCTGCCTTATTTGAGGCAAGCAACAGGGGAGAGCAGATAGCTCTGGTCAGACTTCGCAGCGGTCATCTTCGTGCTCTACGGTTTTGTGTCGGGCTTTTCTGCCCCTCCACCTTGCCTGCGGTGCAATTTGGCTCAGGCCACTCCTGTCCGTATCCTGACATGTATTGGTTGCCCCGATTTTGAAATTGTCATGTCATAAAGAGTGGAAGAAAGAACTGAGACACTTCCCGATCTTCAGGATCATTTATTTATGTTGCTGAAATGCTCTCCATTAGCCACTATACGCATTTGCACTCTGGACTGGATTCCTGGTCGTTCCGAGCTCGCTCGCGTTTCACGACGCCATAGAGTGAAAAACACGACCAAACAAATGTTCATTTTTTTACATTCTGTTTTGAGTATTGATATGCGCAAGGTGTCTTACTAACTGGATGATGCTGAACAACTTTGTATTGGGCTTTTTTTTCCGTACCATTTTTGATTTGAAAAATGTTAATTCCAAAATTTGCCGATAGATGGCGTTGTAAGTTGCCTCATCGACTGGCGCATAGACATTTTACTATACCTACACACCAACTTTATGGCCAAGTTATCACCGTTTGGAAGTTAACCCTTTGAGGGGTGCCGTTTGCACAGTGGAAACGCCTAAATCTATTCTTTTTTTCACTTGCATTCAGTGTATTACAGTTATATGAGTATAAAAAATTATTAGTACTGCCATCTGTTATCAGTTTAAAGAAGTAAAAACATTTTGAAACTTCTAATTGGAAAAATTTTCAAGATTCTTCAGGTTAAAAAAATCGGGCAAAACAATTTGCACCGTGCAAAAGGTGGTGATTCTTGCCCCTGATAGGGTTAAGGGGGGTGTAACAGATATAGGTGGGAACCTTGTATTAGTTTTTTTTTTTGAGAAAAGTTGAATAGTGGCTCTAGTGTTCCGTGAAAGCGAAATTGTAAATGGCTACTCCATCAGAGAAAGCAATACGTGTTGTTTGGTATTTGAAAACGGAATCTGTCACGCAAGTGCAACAAAATTTGGAAAAGTTACTCCAACTCCTAACAACATCTTAGTTTCGTATAAAAAGTTTCAGGAAACGAGAAGTGTCTTTGATAATAGGTTGTAATGTTGAAGAACTCAAAAGCAATTACATGAGTTACGGAATCCATTTCAAAACGCACACAGGCTGAGATTGATTACCTACTAGATGTTCTCCGTACCACAAAAGTTACGCTTATTGAAATTCATTAACTACCCCCCCCCCCCCAAAAAAAAAAAAAAAAAAAAAAAAACTCGGATACTTAAGATAACACAAATGAGAATTTCTAGTTCCTGCCTTGTATACTTTTTTTTTTTTTTTTTTTTTGGGGGGGGGGTATAAAATTTTAAAATGTGTCAAGGTTTTTTCAGACACTGTATATTATGTGTGAGTTTGTGATTTCACGTAATTACGCACACTCACACTAAGTGTAACCGGATTCTAAAATAAAACTTTTTTAAAATTTCAATTTAATGATTATAATATTTTTTAATAATTATAAGGGGATAATTATTAAATTATGGTTGAAAAATGCCCCGGAGTCACACTTAGGTATTACTACCAAGGTACAATATAACTATTCAAACAAAAATTATTGTGTTTTGAATTTACTTTCTGAAAGCAATAGAGACATTTTTATAACTAAAACATACACGCCCGTACAATGGGTGGCTGTGTTTCCCGTATAACATTCTGTTTTGAGTATTGATATGCGCAAGGTGTCTTACTAACTGGATGATGCTGAACAACTTTGTAATTGGCTTTTTTTCCGTACCATTTTTGATTTGAAAATGTTAATTCCAAAATTTGCCGATAGATGGCGTTGTAAGTTGCCTCATCGACTGGCGCATAGACATTTTACTATACCTACACACCAACTTTATGGCCAAGTTATCACCTTTTGGAAGTTAACCCTTTGAGGGTGCCGTTTGCACAGTGGAAACGCCTAAATCTATTCTTTTTTTCACTTGCATTCAGTGTATTACAGTTATATGAGTATAAAAAATTATTAGTACTGCCATCTGTTATCAGTTTAAAGAAGTAAAAACATTTTGAAACTTCTAATTGGAAAAATTTTCAAGATTCTTCAGGTTAAAAAAATCGGGCAAAACAATTTGCACCGTGCAAAAGGTGGTGATTCTTGCCCCTGATAGGGTTAAGGGGGGTGTAACAGATATAGGTGGGAACCTTGTATTAGTTTTTTTTTGAGAAAAAGTTGAATAGGTGGCTCTAGTTGTTCCGTGAAAGCGAAATTGTAAAATGGCTACTCCATCAGAGAAAGCAATACGTGTTGTTTGGTATTTGAAAACGGAATCTGTCACGCAAGTGCAACAAAATTTGGAAAAGTTACTCCAACTCCTAACAACATCTTAGTTTCGTATAAAAAGTTTCAGGAAACGAGAAGTGTCTTTGATAATAGGTTGTATGTTGAAGAACTCAAAAGCAATTACATGAGTTACGGAATCCATTTCAAAACGCACACAGGCTGAGATTGATTACCTACTAGATGTTCTCCGTACCACAAAAGTTACGCTTATTGAAATTCATTAACTACCCCCCCCCCCCAAAAAAAAAAAAAAAAAAAAAAAAAACTCGGATACTTAAGATAACACAAATGAGAATTTCTAGTTCCTGCCTTGTATACTTTTTTTTTTTTTTTTTTTTTTTGGGGGGGGGGTATAAAATTTTAAAATGTGTCAAGGTTTTTTCAGACACTGTATATTATGTGTGAGTTTGTGATTTCACGTAATTACGCACACTCACACTAAGTGTAACCGGATTCTAAAATAAAACTTTTTTAAAATTTCAATTTAATGATTATAATATTTTTTAATAATTATAAGGGGATAATTATTAAATTATGGTTGAAAAATGCCCCGGAGTCACACTTAGGTATTACTACCAAGGTACAATATAACTATTCAAACAAAAATTATTGTGTTTTGAATTTACTTTCTGAAAGCAATAGAGACATTTTTATAACTAAAACATACACGCCCGTACAATGGGTGGCTGTGTTTCCCGTATAACATCCTCTCAGTTTTCTTAATAAAAAAAATAGTGTATTTGTGATGTTTATCCGTTTGATTATAATCCCTCCGTGAGAAGGATATACCCAAAGATCCAACGCTAAAATAAGTAAAACCAGACAACAACGGGGGAAGTTCGGAACTTTGAAGAAACAACATTTTGCTGAAAACAAATTACTTCTTTTATGAAACAATTTTATATAGCATTAAAATTATTCTATATGGAAGAATTCAGTAAATTTACCCAGAATCACGGTGCTTTTAAAAATAGCATTGATTAAAATTTGTGTAGGGAATCAATTCAAAATATAATACTAGCATCCAATGCAAATATTTTACTTGGCAGAATTCAGCCAATTTAGCTTGGAATTATGATGAGTTTAAAAACAGGATTGATTAAAACTTTTGTGGCGATTTAATTCAAAATTTATTAATTGTGACCCATAAAATTATTTTTCATAGAAGAATTCAGTCAATTTATCTTTGAATCAGGATGAGTTTAAAAACAGAATTTATCAACATTTTTGTAACGTATTAATTAAAAACATTATTGACTAGACGTAATATTGGTATAAAAAAATAAAAAAATCAGATGAAATGTACTCTTACAAAGAAATTAAAACAACAACCGTCATATCTTCTATTTACCTTTGAATGGCGATGAGTTTCAAAACAGCATTGATTAAAATTCTTGTAGCCACTTGAATCAAAACGCTATTCTACTAGATGTATTATTCGTAAAAAAAAACAATAATGTGCAGATTGAATGTACTCTAACTGAGAAATAAAAACAATAACTGGAAAAAAAACTTAAAATTTGATAAAATGGATTCTTTGAGTTCACCGAGAAAGTATAAAAATTCTGAATGTGATAGTTGAAGGTAAAAGACCAAAGATTTCCGATGGAAAGGCAAGATCGCGTTGAAGTTATAATCAATAACGATCTGCTTTAGACGAGTGGAGATAAAACCAGAAGCGAGAAATAAACTAAAAAGTTGAACGGGAAAAAATGCTCATGACTAGAACAATATCAGGGATGAAGAAGTGTGGATTAAAAATAATATGTTCAATTAATTTCTCACATTTGCTCCTTTTTGATTGGAAATGACAGACAATCCTTAACGGAAGAGAAACTACGCTTTAATAATAACAGTAACATGGCATGCTTGAGTTACTCGTCTCAATTATTGCCTGGGTCACAATAGATCGAGATATTAGAATAACCATCAAAATATTTTCGACAGTTCTGAAACATCTTGCAAGACAGCAGTAACTTTTACGTTGCGTCTTTTTAAGAGATTTTCTTTTACAAAATAAAAACATCTTTATAACATTTTGTACTACAAAAAAACTCGATATATTCACTAAAAATTTCGCCTCTGCATATTGTTTTAAAAAAGTTAAAAAATGCTATAAAAACTTGTTTAAACATATAATTCTTATCTATCTTATCTATTATCAATATTCTATTATCAATAGAATAATGAAAATTATTAATATATTATTCATAATAGAATAGTGATAATATTCTAATGCAATAATGAAACATATTGAATTCTATTATAAATTTTTTTTATTACTAAGTTATTTTTTATTACATTTTCATATGTATATAGGTATGTATTACCTTCTTTCGTAAATCTACTTTACATGTCTGAATGTTTATACTCTTAATATTTTTGAAAGTCGAATGACATCTTAAATCTCATCTATGACTAAACCAAATAAGAACACTTTCACGCCGAAAATATTTTCCGCAAAAAGTTAAAGAATGCCAATTAAATAATTTATAAAAATAATAATGAAAACTAATAATTTCTTGAAACTAATACATTTATTATGATTCCTTTTGTTGTACTGTAAAACACTTACAAAACTATTTAATTATTAATTATTTAATGATTTAATATTCTTTTACACAGCAATAAAAGTAATTGTAATAAATGTTTTAGTTTCAAGAAATTATTAGTATTTGCGGGAAATATTATTTGTTTGAAAGAGCTCTTATTTGGTTTAGTCATAGATAAGATTTAAAGATAACGTTTAAGATTTATAAATTTTACAAAATAATTTATTTTCCGCGAAAACAAATAATTCCTTGAAACCAAAATATTTATTATGATTCATTTCATTGAGCTGAAAAATACTTACAAATTTTTTTGTAGCATACATATTGAAAGATATTATATTTCACAAAATATATTTTACAAATTTAAAGAAAAATTATTTTCAAACTGTAAATCTAATGTCCAGTTCATGTTTAAATGCGATATTCAATAAAGTAGACAAGTTGATTTTTATCAAAAATATAACATTTTATGCTACAGAAATATTTCCCCTTACTTAGAGACAAATGTTTGAAAACTGCTCCCACCTTTTGCTTTCGGACATAATTTCTGATGATTAAAGTGTTCAAGAAAGTGAAAAATCTATTCTTAGCGCAAGTAGAATACAATACTTTAAGAAAATAACATTTTAAAATATACTGTTGTGTTATTAAAATAAAACTCCCCAAACTAAGCATATAATATCCCATATAACATTAAAATAGTATTAAATAGGTAAAATCTAGTCACGTGTCTGTTTTAAACTTCCACTGAAATAAGTAAAAGAAGCATAAAATTTCTTAAATATGACACGTCATCCTAAAGAGTTTTTTCAGAACTCGGGTTTATCGGTATACTTGAAATATGAGAGGGGAAGAAAATAATTTAAAGACGAAGTTGAAATCCTTCTGTAGAAAAAAAAAATAAACATTTTATCCCTTAATTTATATATATATATATATATATATATATAATATATATTTATATATTATATATTATTATATATATATATATATATATATATATATATATATATATATATATATGTATATGTATATATATATATATATATATATATATATATATATATATATATATATATATAATATATATATGTATATGTAATGTATATGTATATATATATATATATATATATACATATATATATATATATATATATGTATATGTATATGTATATGTATATATATATATATATATATATACCTATATATATATATATATATATATATAGTATATGTATATGTATATGTATATGTATATATATATATATATATATATATATATATATATATATCTATATATATATATATATATATATATATATAATATATAAATATATATTATATATATATATATATATATATATATATATATAATATATATTATATATATATATATATATATATATATATATATATATATATATATATATATATGTATGTATATATATATATATATATATATATATATATATATATATATATATAATATATATTTATATATTATACATATATATATATATATATATATATATATATATAAATATATATATATATATATACATATATATATACATATATAAATACATATATATACATATACATATATAAATACATATATATACATATATATATATATACATATATATATATATATATATATATATATATATATATACATATATATATATATACATATAATATATATATATACATATAATATATATATATATATATATATATATATATATATATATATATATATATATATATATATATATATATTCATTTATGTATGTACAGAGAGATGGAGAAATACGAATATGTAGGAGTATATATAAAAAAGTTATGTTGAAATAATTCTCGTGCTCAGTTAATATTGCATCTAATTTTGTATTTTGTCTTCACCGTAATTAGTATCAGATTAGTTTAAATGCTTAATATTTCTCTCTTCAATATATTTCAAAGAATGTTAGCTAAATACATTATAGAAAACCTATATCTCTGAGACAAATTAAATATATTCCTGAATATCTAAAGGAATCTGTAAAGTTAATTACAATGAAAAACATTCCACTTTTGTCTTTAACAGCAAACCCATTTAAATTCATCTCGTTTGGCCTGATCAGAAAAATTTGCATGAAAAGAGATAAATTTTTTTTTTCAAATCACTAAATTTACTTTAATCTCAAAATAAGCAGCGATAAGAGAAAAGGAGGATTTTTCCTAAATTAACATCATGACAAATGCCTGATTTTTGAAAGGTATCATGCGGTCGAAACGTGTTTAACGAAACTCACTGAAACCACGGTCCCTCAAGCGGTTCTTCCAATCAGCAATTGGTAACATTTCCGTCATTTACTATTAATCAAGCCAGATAAAAAGTAAAAAACCACGTGTTGTTCTCTAGAGGCAGATCACGCGGTGAATCGATTCAAAGCATTTCGTCGAAGCTTTTCTAAAGCAAAATATTTATTATAATTACAATATGAAACATTTTCTATTTATCTCCCCTCTTCTGTTAACAACAAATTGCGATTTACTAATTCGTTTGCGTGGAGGCTGAAATTGTGTTAATTTATGTATGAGCGTCTTAAATGGGGGAATCTCTAGAGGCAAGTGGGAAACTTTCGTTACTCGGGAGAGAGAAAAAAACGCACACAATATATTTTGCCTTAAAAGCGCCAATACGGCCGCTTTCGTCACTAAACGTTTCAGATTCTCATCAAATATATTACATTTAATTTAATTACGAGTATTGCTCGAAGCTCCTCTCTGCCGAAATTGTGCATTAATGTTTTTTTCTTTTTTTCTGTTATTATCAATTAATCGAAAGGTAACTTTTATTAAAAGCATAAAATGATAACGCCTATAAAACAATTACTGGGGGAAATTAATCACGTGGCGTTGCTTTTAGGAAATAAGAATTTTAAGTGTTTTGGTAACATTAGGCGGCAGCAGACTAAAGGGTGTAAAATTGTGCAAGTTTCTGCAAATGAAAGCAATTTCTAAAAATATTATGGATAAATGTTTTCAACTTAAGCTTTTTTGTCAGCTCATGGGCAGTTTTGAAATTCGTTTTGGTTCAAATACTTTAAGAAACTTTCCTTAAAATATTTTGATCGCACATTCGCGAGAAAAATTTATTTAAATTGACATGCTCTTATGTCGTTATACATACAAAACACATACATGTGTGTGTATGTGTGTGTTACTTTTTAGAATTTAGAAATTAGTGCAAATTTTTTTTAATTATTTCAGTAAAATAAATTTACTTTTGATCTCCTTTGAATATTGACAATTTTTGTTTCCTAATTCTGAAGCTTCCTGTATCAACATTAAAAGATCAACTTTTCTTTTCCTAACTGTGAATTGTGTAAAATACTATTTAAGACGTACAGTGCAGAAATTGATTAATTCAATTAAAAAATTTATTAATTTAAATCAGGGGATAATGAAAATATTACACAATAAGTTTTGACTATTTCAATAGTCACTTTTTACTAAGTCGTTAATATAAGTCTATTTAATTTAAAATAACTTTAAATTTTTCTTATCTTTAATGATTTGATGAACAAAAGTGTTAGAGATATTGTGGTTTTGCATTAAAACTGGCACTGTGTCTTGACTATAGTTCAGGTCCATTGTAGAAAGATGTATTTGGACATGTTGATATTACTTTTCATTCTTTACAATTTATGACTATTGGAAGACCTCTGTAGTTATACACAATATTTTGATTAAGAAATTTACAATCATAAATTTAAAATTATCTCAGAATGATTTTAAAATATGCATAACACGGCTAGTAAAATTTTGCATTCATATAAATTTTTTTGTGAACCAATTTGTCCCAACAAATTGCAAATGGGGCTTTATAAAATTTTTGTTACAGATATTGTGGTGTATAATTACAGATATTGTGGTTTACATTAAAAATGTGATTATGGTTTAACTATCATTCAGTTTCAACCTACTATGATGTTTAAACTCTGTTTAATACTTCCCAAACCTATGACTACTGGATGATCTGACAAGTTATACACAATATTTGGATCTACAATTTACAAAAACTTGATTAAAATCATCGTAGATTTCGATTTCAAAATATGCATAGCACGGCCAAGAAAATTATGCAGTCATGTAAACCTTTGGGCGAGCAAATTTTTCAAACAAAAACGCAGACGATGCTTTTTAAAATTTTTATCGTGAAGTGTAAGTGATGAGATAAGAATATTCGGGCTGGTTTAATCTTATGTAAACAGAAAGGAGCCCTGGAAAATAAAAAAAGAACAAATGCACCATGGCATACTTGATTATTGATCTAGACAATATGGGATTTTTTCCCTTCTCCTCTCAAGGAAGGAAATCTGACAAAAGAGCGTTTGAGAGATTTATTGTTTTCCGGAAATTTCGAATTAAAAAAGTGTGTGAACTCTGTTTATCGTACTTAACAATTGTTTAGGAAATTGGATCAATTGACTAGATCGCTCTCTTTTGTCGATTAAAATATGAATTTTTCGCAGTTCGGAATGAATAGCCTGCCATCTTTGAAGTGTTTTTTTTTCATTTACCACACTCTGTTTCAGATGCCGATATTGATTTTTAATATTCCGTTCTTTGAAAAAACTGGAGCGTCTCGCATCTGAACTTCAAAAAGCTTCTCTCTCTCTTATTTAATGCAAATGTATAAAAAATCACATCATATTCGAACTCCAGAAAAAACAGGAAAAGATCTTTTTATCCTCTTCCTTTTTTATTAAAACCGTTATACAATTTTCCAAGAAAATATGAAATGGCAAGAGAGAGAGAAAGAAAAAAATTTTGTAAAGGTATTTCGTTTTACCTCTCGAGAATTGAATCTTCTAGAATATATTTCGTTTGGAAATTTGGAGAATGGGCAAAAAAAATCTAAATTTTAAATGTACCTTAATAATAAAAATGACATTTAAAAAAATAAAGAGGAGATTGAAATGGTCGTCTTTCTTTCCATCGCAAAATCGAAAAGTGAGTTATTTAAACGTTTATTCGAAATGAAATATATGTCAGTAGCATTTTATGTAAATGATTGATAAACATATCGCACTTCAGGATCCTTTTATCACTTTTTTTTATCCTATGCTATGCTTTAAACTTTCTTCACTATGGGACAATTTATTATCGTATTTAACGCAAAATTTTTTTTTAAGTGATGGATAATGAATTTCATATCAGGAAATTGCATATTTTCAAGGATATTTCGTGTTTATTGAAAAACATATTTCTTTATATTTCCCAGAATGTATTTGAAACTAATACTGAAGTCCTTTTCCGTAAACTGCAAGACTTGGGGAAAGTAATAAAAGTGTTTGATGCATTTCATATTACACGTTTGTCTTTTGATGTGGTTAACCAGTTCTGTTAATGTAAAGACTTAACGAACACGCTGTTAAAGAGTAAACTATGATCCATGAACAGCATATTTGGTTAATCTTTATATTAACAGAACTGATTAACGACATAAAGACTGTAAAATGTTAACCACATAATAACTTAAAAATTAAATGTACCTTAATAATAAAAATGACAACCCTTTAATCACTGTTAAATAGTAAACTATGATCCATGAACAGCATGTTTGGTTTATCTCTATATTAACAGAATTGGTTAACCACATAAAAAGCTGTATAAAGTTAACCACATAACATGCTGTTCATAGGTCATAGTACAAGAGACTATGGGACAATTTATTATCCTATATGATGTGATTTTCTTTTAATGCTGGATAATGAACTGCCTTTCAGGAAATTTCATATTTTCAAGGATATTTCATGTGTATTGAAAAACACATTCCTTTATATTTCTCAGAAAGTATTTGAAACTAATATTGAAGTCATTTTGCGTAAACTGCAAGACTTGATGAAAGTATTAAAAGTATTTGATACATTTTTTACTGAACGTTTGACTTTTTCTGTGGTTAACCAGTTCTGTAAATAAAGAGATTAACCAAACATGCTGTTCTCGGATCATAGTATAAGAGACTATGGGACAATTTATTATCGTACATGACGTAATTTATTAAGTACTGTATAATGAATTCCTTTCAGGAAATTTGCATATTTTTAAGGAAATTTAATGTTTATTGAAAAACGCATTCCTTCATATTTATCTAAAGGTATTTGAAACAAATATTGCACTCATTTCGCCTAGAATAAAAGACATTGAATAAAAATTAAATCAATCGTACATGTATGGAACACCTTTATGCATGTTCAATCTTGCATACATAAAAGTATTTTATGCATGTAAGATTGAGTTTTCGCTTTTGACGAGGTTAAATAGTTTTGATAATATAGGGATTTACCAAACATGCTGTTCTTGGATCATATTACATTCTATGAGACAATTTACTGTTGTATATGACGTATTTTTTAAGTACTGTATAAGGATTTGCATTTCAGGAAACTGCCTATTTACAAGGATATGTTATATTTCTTGAAAAATATATTCCTTTATACTTCTCTAAACGTAATTGAAACTAATATTGTAGTCGTTGTTCTTAGACTAAAACCTTTTCAAATATCACCAAAAGACTTACTGGAAGTGTTTTTTGCATTAATTATTAAACACGTTGCTTTTGACGTGGTTACCCACATCCGTTAATAACGGGATTTACCAAAAATGCTGTTCTTGTAGCCATGTAAAAGATCTAAAGTCAGGCGCTAATAAACTTCTTAATTAATGCTTTTAACCATAATAAAGAAACAGTAAGAGGATATCTTGCTACTAATAGGAACTTTTGAAGAACAGTAATATTTTTAACGACATTTCTTTTAAAAATGTATGAGTGAAAGCAATTGCTATTTACAATTATTCTACCTTAGGCAGCAGGACACGAGAGAAGATTTGTATGTATACAATTATAATTCGTTCGTAAAGATTAGCTGCCTATGCAAGGACTTTACCTATCAGTACATACAGTATATCTTCGACTGCGGTTTTTAAATGCGGTCTCTTTTATTAGCATTCAAAGTTTGTGCCATTTAATTTTATATACATATTCACATAAATGAATGCACGTTGAGCAGTGCATGCATTTCTAATTCTGTGGAATATGATTATTTTCATATGGGTAGGTTACACATCTGCTTTGTGATGCACGAAAAGTTAAATGGAGTCCTTTAATCTACCATTAAAGCTAAAGTTTTTTTTACTATTTAATAAACTAACATATGACAAACTAAGAATTTATAAAAATAAATTCAGTTCAAAGAAATAACATTTTTTTGATGTTTCATTTTACGAGGGTAAGAGAAAGGAAACACTAAGGACACTGCTGATTTTTTAACAGAAAATACCAGACATTTTATGAGCTCTATATATTCGTTATCTTTTTATTAGGATAACTAAAAAAAATGAGAAGAAGGCCAATATTGCAATACTTTTTTTATTACTTTCCTTAGAGGAGGGTTTGAGATGTATAAGAATCTACATATATATAAAACGCGTAGGTATGCGGCACAAAAATCGACGATATTTCTACACTCTGAATGGCAACGGCTGCAACTACCGGATGTAGACGTTAGCGGCCGTCCGCAATTTTAAACCGCGTGTGTGTAGAGCGATATTTGTTACAACCGCTGATCTTTTAACAAAATATGTTTAGACCTAACAAATTCAGTGTTTAGTCATGGACAGTTGTATGTAGGTTTATCTAGAGTCCATTGTTTTAATTATGTCGCTGTAGTATCTCCGACTTCTGAAATACTCAACTGTGTATATCAAGAAGTTTTATGAATATCATAGTTGTAAGCCACACATTATTTTAGTACTTGCTGAAATTTTACCCAGTTTTAAAAGTGAAGATATTTTCCCAACCACTTATTATTTGATATTATTAAGTGGAGATATCTGAATTGTGAACAATAGTACATACAGAGAGTGATGGAATCATCACTATATTTTAGCACTTGCTGAATTTTTACTCAATTTTAAAAGTGAAGGTATTTTCCCAACAATTTATTATTTAATATGATTAAGTGGAGATATCTTAATTTTGAAATTTTGTACATACAGAGACGGATGTAATTTTTACAATCATTGGTGTTGGGTTTCTCAGTCTTAACTTTAACTTTGTTCTGAAGTAATGAAAATTCACATTTTTTAATCACGATGTTTTAGAATCAGCCTTATAGTAAAGTTAGCAATGATTATACATTTTTTGGCTGAGCTCCCACTACCCCTTAGCAAAGTATATTTATGATGACAGGTAATGGTAATAATCCTTACATATGTTACTTTCAGTTGAGTTGTTTTGCAAAGGAAAATATAAAACTAAAAGCGACCATGCTGGTCGCGCAGCGGCTAGTTGATTTCTAATTGAATGATATATGGATTTTATGAGATAGTCGCAGTTCCATCTAGCATTTGAGCAGCTGGACGACAGAGCCAGTTTATCTCTCCTGCACCATCTAAATCAGGGGTGGGCAGACTTTTCCAGGGTACTGGCTACTTGTAATTTTTTCAAGATGTTGCGGTCCACCCAGTGGCGTAGGTGCGGTGAGCTGGAATAAAAAAAGGTCTACAATATTTATTTTAACTTAATAATAAATACGGAATATGTACTTACCTACATAACTACAATAAAAAAACTTACTCTTTTAAAGCAAAAAGCAAGATACAAACGTAATAACAATAGCCACAAATATATTAATATCAAATGATGCATTTATTATCAAACAATTCAAAGTACATTAAAAAATAAATCATTTTCATCTAAAGTTAGTTCTCGTAGTTATACACTGAAGTGCCACTGAATTAGGGATAGCAAAGCCTATGCAAATTGTGTAGCGCTGCGCATCATGTATGCGCAAGTGAGGGCGCTGTGGTAACTGCATATATAAAGCGTACTGTGGTTGTTCTGAATTAGTTGTTGGAATTGCCAGTATGGGTAAACTGCCTGATTTAGACGCCTTCGATCGCGAACAAATTGTAGGTGCGCGACGCATGGGCCATTCAATTTCCGAAATCGTCAGACAGCTAGAATTTTCAAGGTCGACAGTGTCAAGAGTATACCAAGAATACATGGATGGTGGAAAAAAAACTAGCGATCGGGCAAACTACAAAGGACAATTAGCCTTGACAGTGCGTGGTGAGAGACGGCTCAGGCGTATTGTACGTAGCCAGCGAAGCCAAACATTAGCTCAAATTACCACCCAGTTTAATGACGGTGCCAGTCGTAAAGTCAGTAAACGGACTGTGCAACGCTCGCTTCACCGTATGGGTTTCGGGAGCCGTCGACCTACGAGAGTACCATTGCTCTATACTCGCCATCGGGCTACACGTCTTGCCTGGGCAAGAGAGCACAGAGACTGGAGTGTAGAGGACTGGAAACGAGTAGCATGGAGTGATGAGTCTCGATTCCGACTACTTAACGCCGACGGGAGGCTGAGAATATGGCGTCAGGCTCATGAAGCCATGGATTCTGCATGCCTGCCTGGAACTGTACAAGTGCATAGTGGCTCAATCATGATCTGGGGTGTTTTTTCGTGGCACAGTTTGGGATCTTTGGTGCGTGTACCAACTTCCCTCAATGCAATTCGGTACTTAGAGTTGCTGGGTGATCACCTCCATCCGTTTATGCTGTTCTGTTATCCGCACGGTAATGGAGTTTTCCATCAAGACAACTGTACCTCTCACAAGTCCCTGTTGGCTACTGGCTGGTTGGATGAGCATTCCTCTGACTTCTCTGTCATGAATTGGCCACCTAGAAGCCCAGACTTAAATCCTATTGAGCATCTTTGGGATGTTTTTGAACAAGGCGTGAAAGGCCATCACACAGCACCAAAGAACCTTACTGAATTATGGACAGCTTTAGCCAATATTTGGCAAGCCATTCCCATGGAACGTTTTCAGAAACTTGTTGAATCTATGCCTCGTCGTGTGGCAGTCGTTATCAAGGCCAGAGGAGGCCCAACCCGTTACTAGGTAGTGATCCCTAATTTAGTGGCACTTCAGTGTAGTTAGTAGAAGACTTAGTGTGAATAGTTAGTCTCCATAAACATGTTTCTTTTAGTATGCACGTCTTAGGTACAAGTAAAGGTTGTCACCCCAAAATGTCTTGGTGGTCAACCGGTCGATCGCGATCGACTTAATGCCCACCCCTGATCTAAATAGTCTCTCTGTGAATTATGATATTCATTAGCAGTGTGACTCCTCACATGTAGGCCTATTTGGCAATGAGATGACTGACGTGCTAACAAAAGAGTTGACCGCTCAACATTTACGCACTACAGTAAAACTTCATTTATCCGGACTAACTGGGACCAAAGGCAATCCGGACATAGAGTTCCGACATCGATGTCGATGTTTTTAAAATATCGATCTTTTGATAAAAATATCGATGTTCTAAACACCGATTTATTGAAGCAGATGTTTTTTTAACATCGATGTTTTATGTAGTCTCGATGGTTTTTTTTTAATGAAAAAGCCCCATAATAAACAAATTTGGTGGAGGTATGCACAGCAAAGTTTCTTAAGCTATTCTTTACATGATTTGTAGAGATTCTCAGCCGATTTCAATTATTGAAGACGCGGGTTTTAAACATTTGTTAAATGCAAAAACTTCAAAAAAATTTTTACTACTAAATAATTTAAGCCTCCTGGAAGTAAATTATTCTTCAACTTGTAAATAAATATGACAATAATTTTTCACATTCAGCCAATTTAAATTAGAAAACATCACGGATTTTTTTCATGGCTTTGGTCATATCAATTGTTTTTATAGAAATAAGTTCTTTCTCAATTTTCTTTTAAAAGTAATAAAATGCATCATGGAAATTCTGTGATATGCGCTGACTCTAGCAACTCTCTAGCAACCAAGTTTTTTTCATTTGTGTCAGTCCAATCAGAGAGTCCAATTAAATACCCCCCCCCCCCCGACTAACCGAAGTATCATTAATGTTAGAGGTTACTAAACCAGTTTAAAAAAATGGATGTTCTAAAACATCGATATTTAAAAACATCGATGGTTTTGGGGCGATGTTTTATTAGCATCGATGTTTCAATATTGAATATCGATGTTTCAAAACATCGATGTTTTGTTGTCGATGTCGCATCCCTATCCGGACAATCGAAAATCCGGTTAATCCGGGTAATATGGGTAATAACCAAAGCAAAATCCTTAACTCAGCGGACTTAACGGTTATTACTCTAAAAAAATAAGTTTTGTAACAAAATTACATAGTTTGGTTTACAAGACGTTAAAAATATAAAAATAACTTTTCTGAGTCAATCCATGTCAACGCCCTGTGACACTCTTGTGTAGCTTTCTTAAACTCAACAAACAGCATTTTATTACCGTAATTTATTGCACAATCTATGCAGGAACTGTGCATTGAATCAAACTAAAAAGCGAATATTTGGCGTACTTGTAGTTACGTTCTTGCTATCATAATTAAAAATTATTATCTAATGTGAACATTAAATAAAAAAATGTCTACAAATCTGATTCGGATTATCCGGAGATCCGGATCAACGAGGGCCAGATACACGAGGTTTAACTGTACTTCACCTCAAGGAGTTTACCACCGATTAGAGATTTATTACTTTGCCACTTATTAGAGATATATTTATCTAGAGATTTACTCAGCAAGAAAATCTATTATCCAGAAAAATTGGAAGTATCATCCCTGGTAGAGATCTTATCTTCAAGGATGATAGAGCTGAGCAGACTGCCATCTCTAGGTTTGCCTGTTGCCACTCGAAGTGTCTAAAATTTCATCGACAAAACTAAACCTTTCCCACTTGTAAAAATGACAATACTGAGCATGCTAAACCTGGCTACCTTTTACCAATAAATACATTGAAAACCAGATTTCTTCGATTTTCTTGAAACTGAAGTTTTGGATGTATTTGAATTCAGAATATATGAGTAATATGTAAATTAGGAAAATGATACATTATTTGTACTTCAAAGCTATTATTACACAATAATTATCTTGTTTACAAAGATCTGAAAAACTTGCAAAATACTGAAAAATCTACGATTCAGTAAAAAATATAGAAGCAAAAATTATTTAGTAAATATATAACGGAAAATAAATGTATGAAAATGAGAACATGAGTGAAGTTTTCAATGTTTTTACATCATTTAGTATCAGTAATTGTTAAATTATAATTAATTTAATGATTTTGTGAGAAGTGCTCGATGCTGCAAAATGCAGGATTTTCTGCACATTTTTCTTGTATCTCGAAAAAGAAGAGATAAATAAACTAAAGGTGATTTGGTAATGTGAAATGTAATCAGCTCACATTACCAAACCACAATTTTCCCGCATAGTGTAATAACCAAGCAACAATTAAAGTGAACGTGCTGAAATAGAATAATGACGTACACATATACGTCGTAGTTTTAGGTTACGAGAATTTTATGACGTACGCATGTACGACATTGTGCGCAAGGGGTTAAATCTATCTAGGGAGGACTTTCTGACTCCTCGGCGCCTGTTAATGAACATCCTGGGGATTTACGGGCTCATAAGGGAGGGATTAGAAACAACATACTTTATTTTTATCTTAAGTCGGGGAAATGTCACTAGACCACAATTTCTTCGAGCAGCCCAATACAACAATATTGGGCTGTACATAGGAAGTTCGTTGCTCTTCGTGAACCTCCAGGTGTATGTGTACAGACGCTACAGTTTAGCTTGGAATCTTTATGCTATTTGGTTTGTCATTTGACATAATTTCGTTCTTCTTTATCGTAACTCAACAAGGCTAGACCTGCAAGAAAACGAATGCATAATCTTTCGGTTTATTGATGGTGATGGCCAACCTAATATCAAACAGAACGCCGATTGAGTTCGTTGAAATGCAGCCAAATGGGTTCGTTACCCTTTGTTCGCTGTGCATGTAAAATGGTAGTGGCTAGGGGCCTAGATAGATCCTAGGTGACAGGGGGAGTCAGCAGTTCACGCCACCTTTTCCTCATTTCAGGCCCTCATTTCCTCATTTCAAGTCCCTGGCTGCCTAATTGATTTTTTTCCTAATATCACCTCGGTTGGCGAAATTTCTTTCAGCCAACTCGTATTCTATTTGTTAAAACACACAAATGCAGAAATATGACCCGAGGTAGCCTAATGGTGGAGCGTTGGTATCGAACTGGAGGTGCTCGGTCAGATCCCGTCAAACGCCATTTATTACACTGGTGTAAGAAATTAAGATAATTTGCAGACTTGGTCGGTTATCTCTAGAACTACTGTACCGATTTTAATGAAGTTTGATATGTATATACATTGATACAATACCAAACAAATAACCATTCAACAATTGTAATACACACGTTTATCGTGCGTAACACTCGTTGGAGTCGGAAGGTATAAAACAGCGGTTGCAGAATAAACAAAAAAATGGGTTAATAGATGGTGTTATTTTGCAGCAATCGGTTAATTTCAAATTGTAACAGTAAAAATGAGTAACCACCAAGGCTTAGATGATGGAATGAGGTGGCGAATTGTGGGGAGGCTAGAAGCAGGCCAATCTCAAGTCCAAATTTGTAGAGAGTTCAATTAAACGCCCAACGTCGTGTGTAGCTTATGGAAACAGTTCCAGGGTACCGGATCCATCGAGAGAAAGCCTGGGCAAGGTCGTCCAAGAGCCACGGAAACCAGAAAAGATCGCCATTTGTCAATTATAGAGAGGCATAACAGGAGTGCTACAGGACCATACCCCCTATTAACCTATCTATTAACCCATTTTTTTTTCTATTCTGTAACCGCTGTTTCATACTTTTCGACTCCAACGAGTGTTACGCACGATCATGCGTGTGTATTACAATTATTGAATGGTTATTTGTTTTGTATTGTATCAATGTATGTATATATCAAATTTCATTAAAATCGGTACAGTAGTTCTAGAGATAATCGACCAAGTCTGCAAATTCTCTTAACTTCTTACACCAGTGTACATTCGTGTCTAGGCCGAAAATGGGCACGTCAAATCTGTAGACATTTCTTCTATGAGGTCAGAGAGGATGGGAAAAGGTGAAATTCCGTATATTTTGCCCCTGGGGGTGGTCGATCTAAATGGAGGTGTCACCTGGGGAAGGGGAGTTGAAAGCAACGAACGATCCTCGCGGATTATGTGGGAATGTGTTGCTTGATAAGTGCTCTGCATTGGTAACACAAATGTAGAAATATGTATTCATCATTCAATGTTATTTTAGAAAGAAAATTTCAAAGGGACATTCATTGAAAAGTAAACAAAAAAAAGAATACTAAGAAATTTCTCGTTTGTAATAGTAATTCTCAATTAATAGTATGAATTAAAGGTTTTCTATAATATACTCTAGAATTCTTCAAACTATGACTTTAAATGCTTCAAGCTTACGAGAGATTTGTATTCTGCTTCAAAGTAACTAGAAATATTTCAACGAGTCCTTTTTTTTTAACTCTTTTATCCACTCTTTTGTTGCTCGATTATAATTACCATCCAACCCTGAGGTTGAAAAGGCCAAAAAATAAAATTAATTTCTGCAAGCTCTTCTTAAAAATATCTAGTATTATTTTTCTGGTCACATAACAATAGAATTCCTAAAGGATCTTCTTTTGTCTATGACTCCCTGAAATATAAATATATTTCTGTGATTCGATTATGTATACCCCGTGCTTAACTTCATTCACTTTTAGAGGAACCCAAGTGCTAATCCTGAAATATATAATTAACGAAACTGTGTTATTAACACTATTGTCACATCTTCTTTATTTGAGCTTTAACTTTATTTCTTCATTATTATCTTATTATAAATGCAAATACTAACATAATGCAATCATATTTCTTTTATAAATATACTAGCTGAAGTATCCGGCGTTGTCCAATTTTCAAAAAATAATATGCTTATGTTTTAATCTGAACTATCAACTATATCTATAGAAAATTTTAGCTCAATTGAAGCAATACTTTTTAACTTATAAAGGAACAAACATAGACCTATTCGAAATAATCAATAAATTCCACAGTTTCAATGAAACACGCTGGTTTTTGAATAAAGTTCAATAATTCAAGTTCGATGTACGTAAATTGTGCATAAATTCAAAAACATAAACTTTAGTGTATAAGAAAATAAAGTTCTGCAATATTATACCAATGCATTTCCAGTTGATAGCCAATAAATTGTAAATCTTTTTTTACCTTAAATGTTCAATAAAAAGCGTGGTTCCAAATGAAATTTTCTTCAATAATTTCTTACACGTTGCCAATTTCAAAAATCTTTTTGTATTTATCAATACCTCCTCCACTTGAATCTTTGAAATATTAATTGTTTTACTGATAATAAATGAAAATGTAGTTTGATGTGTTGCTATGGTTACTTGACTATGGTTGACGAAGAAAATTCAAATGTTAAATGTTTTACTGATAATAAATGAAAATATCGTTTGATGTGTTGCTATGGTTACTTGACAATGGTTGACAAAGGAAAAATTGTAAAGGTTAAGCATCAGCTCAACATTTAGGCCCCTAACTTTCTTTCTACTGATCAGATATATATAATATATAGCCTATGTCCATCTGGAATAATGTACCTTTCAAATAGTGAAAGAATTTTTCAAATAGGTACAGTGGTTCCGGATATTACCCTCCACATACAAAATCCGCTCTCTCTCTTTATATATTAGCATAGATTTGAGCTTTTGAGTTCTTGATGTTGGTTCAGCTGAGAGAGACAGAGAAATCATTTACTCAGTCGAGGATAATGAGGGTTTGCGGTAGTCAATAATACGACAAGCCTTTCGCTTCAATTACTTTACTACGATACGTTAAACATATTACAACTACAACAGTTAAAGCAAATATGTACAGCGAGTTAGAATTTATACAGTTAGATAGTCAAGATGGCTTCGGGTTCAAAGACATCGCAACCTATAAGGTCGGTGACCAGGAGAGCTGCGTCTCTCTCTGGCACTCAAAAAACAGATCTCTTCTCGTAGACTATTGGGGTCTTCTTTTATACTGTCGGCGAATTCAAAGGCTTTCTCCGGCGTTTGAAGTGCTCGTAAGTGTTCGAGGTTTATGGGATTCAAAATGTCACTATAGTGTCAAAAATCTCAAAATCCCTTGAACCACTCTGAGATATATGCGTTCTATAACGTCAGAACCGCACATTACAAAAACTTTATGGCATCTTATCCTATAGTTTATGAGACCGCCCAGATCAACAGTTCACCGATAGATGACACGTTGAGGGGTAGGAACGGGGCATCACATACTTATATAATTACAAATTTCATGTAGTAATTGAGACAATGTCAGAAGGGCGAGTTCATCCTACACTGTAAAATGGAAATTCTGCTTCAGGTCGAGAAAGCTACCTGATTCCGAGTGTCATTTTCTGGGTAGCGAATCGCCACGTTTTGGCCATCCTGCAATTGTATCTTAAGCCTTTGAGGGGCAACAACCTCCAACGAAAATTTTTCCAATTAAAGGTTGCAAAATGCTTTTACTTCTTTAAACTGATAACAGATGGTAGAACTAACCATTTTGTGCTCATTTAACTGGAATACATTGAATGCAAGTCAAAAAAAGACTAGATTTAGGCGTTTGCACTGGACAAACGGTGCCCTTCAAAGGGTTAAACATGCTTTTGTACCCTTCGAGTCATACTTCTACTCTTGTAATATAACTAAAACAATATTTCATTTTTACACTCTAGGAATGTATTTGGATCTTGTAAACATGAGAATATAAATTGATTTACCCAAGCAAATGACAAGAACCGTATGAGCTGCAAAAGGATTTAATTTCTGTGTTTAACACCTTCTGTCTTAGAAATGAAGATTTTAGAATAAATAATCCTTTGCCGCTTATTTCTATATTGAACCCTGACATTAAGATTAAAAACCTAAATAGCGTGTGGTGTCTACACATATAAAGGTTCTGATAGAATTAAGTAAAAACCGGACAAATTAGAGCCTTCGTATAAGAAGTAACGTACACACTTTCAATTTTAAAAACATCAGAAAATTGTATTAATTTGAATTTGATTATAGTAAAAATGCAGTTTTGTACTGGGATAAAGGGAGGATACATACTTATCAAAATTAAACAAACTGATATTAAACATGTTTTTAAACTTTTAATTCCTTAAATGAAAAAAAAGTATACTTTTTAAATGAAAATATTTTCAATTAGGGGAGCAAAGGCACGTTTCTGAAAAACAAAATTCAGAAATTCTTATACGTAAAATATGGAAAAAAATCAAAATTATACATTTCATATCCCCAAATATCCAAAGAGATAAAATGAAACTCCCAGACAGGAAAAAAAATTATACTTAGAGCTCTTAAATTTATTTTACGTTTTAACCAAAAGGAAACCTTTAAGCGATGACAAACGGTGCAGAGCGTTTCGGGGTCTTAAAAAAATAACGTTTCGAGAAAATTTTCATCCCAGACCGTCACTTAAAAAATGGCATCAAGATTATTTACTGTTTTATTTCATTTCGAACAGTCGAGTTATTGTAAAAAAGAAACATTTTGCCAAAATGGCCGTAACAGTTTACACTAAACCTCTTGAGACACAAACCAAAATTTCAGAAAAAGAAGGATTATTTTAAAACTTCTTAAACAAACAAAAATACACTTTGGAGTAAGAAAATAAAATGAGTAAATTCTAAGAGATACGAAGGAAGAAAATAAAAATAAATGCCAAGTATAATAAAAATATTTTTGTTTTCAAAAGAATTAAATCTAAATTTATTCAGTCTTTTAATTATAGTGAAGTGCCTTTGATTCTATATACCCATGATTTTTAGTTTTATTCTGAAATGTTATTAGATAATGGACTTACTAATCAAGAAGGTGTTTCCAAAAACATCACTTAATGTGAGAACATAAGATAAAGGTAAGTCTTAAGAGGATTGATAAGCCAGTAGTTTTAAAAAAAAGACTTCAACGTGTGATGAAATAATTGCATGTAGGTTTGAAAATTGCAGAAATTACATTTGGGTTTATTTAAAACATTATTTATTTCCTGAAAAAAAAGGAATTGAACTGCAATGCGCGTTATTTTCCGAACACTTTTGATTTCAGTGGTGCTTTCATTAATGGTATAGATAAGGTATTGATAAGGGATAATGCAATAGCGTAAAACATATTACTTCACATTATCAGAAACCTAGAAAAAAGAATCCATTTTGGAATTCATAAGCTTAATTTTCTTTTGAATATCCATATTGAACGATATATGAAACATAATAGCTTAAAAATCTAAAGATTACAGATATTATTCTATCAATTTTAAGCATAATTTATGCTTTCGAAAATAGAGTAAATTTATAAGAAATGCAGCTGAGGAGGATTAAATTTACAGAATCCACACTCGTTAATGCACAGAATCCACACTCGTTTTCAGTTTGAATATACTGGAAAGAGCAACATACTGTAATTTGTTTTCAGATTTTTTTTTCTTGGTAAGTCAAAATCAACAATATTTTGTCAATAACAATATTTTTGTCTGCAATATATATATATATATATATATATATATATATATATATATATATATATATATATATATATATATATATAATATGTATGTGTGCATGTGTTCTCTAGCTCATAAATTTGAGTGTGCGAAAAATTCATTTTTTGAATCCACTATACACTAAGTTTAATATAACACAAACCTTTCAATGAATTAATTTATTTTATTTGAATTAATTTTATTCCCCATGAGATGCTAATCGATTTAACTGCTTATATGAGTCTTGTAGGGTCAAAACTAGCGATCTCCATCAGACCTTTTTTTCGATAAACGGCAAAAAGCTAAGATTTTATACATTTTTGAAGATATAAATTTTAAATTAACTTTAGATAAATTTCATGATTTTTTTTATTTGTAGAGCATTTTCCAAAACTTCTACTTTTTAACTTATTGAAATAATTAAGACTTTTCTTTGGAGATTGCTTCTTTTGATTCTCATTTTGGGAGATTGTCAGTTTTGTAAACTGGAGATTGCTGGTTTTGACCAAAAACGTTCTCCAAACTGATCAATATTGATACAGAAATTAGGCATTTCTTAAATTAAGAATACGTGTTAATTATGAAAAGTAGTTTTAGTTTATATTTTTTTATACAGAAAAAATGGTTATATTTAAAACTCAAGAAACTTCTAACACTAAAAATAGCAGAAAATGTTTACAATAATGAATATTCTTTATGAGGTTAAATGACAAAGTCTTCACTTTCTTCAGTTTCTCACCCAACATAAATTTTGTTCTTCATTTTCGTTTTCATTTTGTGGTTCAGGGAATTTAACTGGTATGGTTTTCTTATAGTAACACAATTCTTTAGCATTGTGCCATTTTTTCTCCAAAATGTTTTGGAAATAGTCTACTTACAACTTTTAGTTTAAAATAGTTGACATGGACTCTTTTTGACATCATTATGTCGGGATTGATCGTATTTGGTGTTCTACCTTTCTTTTAGGGGGCACAGGACCTTGAAGCTCGACGAAATGATTATAAAAAGGGTCTAATTCTGACCACAAACCTCAAATAATATTAGAAAAATAAATTTCCTTTCTTTATACATATAAAATGCATATCTTTAAATATGCCATATATAAAAATGGAAATTATAAATCTATAAATAATTTTCAAATTAGCAGTTTAGAATTTTATATGAATTACTGGTGATTAAAAATCATAAAGTGCAGTGCACATCATAAAATTGAGATGTATGCTTACAGAAATGAATTAATGGTCAGAATACTTTTGCAATATATTTATCTGTAATGCAAAACTAAATAAATTGTAATAAATATTATTTAAATTAAAAATTGAGCATAAAATTGGTAAACTTTAAAAATTATTTGCATAATTTTCACACATAAAAGAAGCATTCCAGAATCGCACATTTTTCTGGTTTTAAAATATAGAGTACCATTAAATATAGATATGAGTGTAGTTTTATCAGTTTCGTATTGATAGATTAAAAGTAATGCTGCACACAAACTGAAAATTAGTAGTTAATCATATAAAATTCTAAACTCCTAATTTGAAAATTATTTATAGATTTATTATTTCCATTTTTGTATATGACATATTTAAAGATATGTAATTTATATGTATAAAGAAAGAAAATTTATTTTTCTAATATTATTTGAGTTTTTGTTGTGAGAATTAGACCATATTTATCGTAATTTTGTCCAGCTTCAATGTCCTGTGCCCCCTTAAATATTTTTTGCCTTGAAATAATCACTTTCATAAAACTCCTCCCCCTTATCAATAATGGAGCCTGTTGCAATACGTTATATATAGAACCTTCTTGTTGCAGAAAATTTAAAGTGCCAATTACGTGGGAGCTTTAATTTTTTTTAAACTTCACTTCGCCAATCATACACTTTACAGTCTTTGCCAAAAATTCGAGCTGTAGCAGTCTTTGAAAATATCTCTACTTTTTTTTTTAATCAATTTTTATTTGATGACCTCGCTCCATTATCCCAAAGACTCTATAAAGTGGTATAAAAAATGTTCCACAGCTGGGAAAATTATCCCAACTGTTTTTCACACTACAAGGTGCTTTTAACAGCCGTAGCATACACATGCCAACTATGGTGTTGTTTTCACTTTGACTTTCAAAGCCATCAGGGCAAACCTTACATACTTTTTGTGCTTAAATCTGATACCACTAAATAAGGATAAATGACAGTTACTAGTGTAGGCAATTCTTCCATCTAAAATTTTATTTTGTATAATACTATAAACAACATTAGATCTATGTATTAAAACTTTGGGTAACTTTACATAACTATGTAAGGTAAGTTGGGGTAACTGGGCCGTAGATTTTCAACTTTTTTATATACTATACTTTTAAGGCTGCTACGTACTAACCCCATTGGATTCTCCCACCTCAATGTTAACCAATGGAGAAAATTTGTCCACGGATTGCCGATTTGGATTCAAAGATTTTTTTTTTATTTTACTCCGTCATAGAGAAAGAAATTTTACATTTGTATACATTTTTCGTTTTTTTTAAATGCATTTGATATTTAAAAATTTAAATTTTTCGGGGAAAAATCTGGTATAGTGCGTTTTAAATGCTCATAAATTCCTTCGGTGGACTAAAATCATAAACTGAATCCTGTAGCGCTTTGGAGAAAAGTTCAGGCTATCTGACAATACCAATTTTATTGGATTATCAGCATTTATGTACCTGTAAATAGTTGACAAAAATATATTTAAATAAAAAATTTGGGGGCAGCGCTTAAGCTCCCTATAGAGAGAGAGCCATTAAATTCCCTCAAAATGTCAATCCTAAGGGGGGTGAAATTCTCGAACTGTCAACTGGACTCCTCGAATCACAAGAGTCTGCAAGAAGAGGAAAAGGGAAATACGATTTTTTTCTTAGTACATAGCAGCCATAACACATTAAAATTAAACTAACATGTTATAATTTTCTAAAATCTTTGTATTACAGGCTCTTTAGTAAATCTTAGGGAGTCTTTTTAAGCTATGATATTGATTTTTATTACATATATATTATATATAAATATTGTATATATTTTTAAATATAGGTGAGCCCAGTTCTCCTGATTAATGGGGTAAATGGACCAACCCAGGTCTATTTCTCATAAGAATCAATATAATCTATGACTGGGTAACTGGGTCCGATGCTTGTATATCCGAAAAAAGGAAAAAAAATCTACCTCCCATTTAAAAATAATTTTTCAAAGTAATTACCAATGTTGTAATATAGGTTGTTGCGAACACCGGAAAAAAAAATAACACACAGAGTGGAATTCCCACCTAATACGCAAAGGAAAAATCTGGGAGGGGATGGCCCAGTTACAATAACTTACCTTACTATTATTTATTAGAATATTAACTGGCAAACAACATCAGAATACAACTTAGAACATCAAGCAAATCTGTCACAGAATTATGACAGAAATAAATGAAATACGAACATAACCCTAAATTAATCTGAGATCAGTGAGCTGGCAAAGACAGGCCTTTGATTCGTTGTTTGGATTTTGTTAAGTTTCGATTCTCACCAGCACATGGAGGTTGATGGTTTTGGATCCTCGCTAGGTATTTCATATTCAAATTACTGGAGGATATCTCTAGTTTGGCCTCAAAACAATATCCCCAGCTGATAGAGCTCAAAATATAAAAACACTACTTTACCATAATGGACCGGGCAGCAAGACTCACATATAGTGAACAAATATATATATATATAAAACTAGCTAAAAACCGCACTTCACTACGGAGTACATTCAATGTAAATACAACGGCCAATGCATGCAATTAATGCCAAAAATAAATAAATAAATATATATATATATATATATATATATATATATATATATATATATATATATATAATAAATACGACGATCAATGTATACAATTGATGTGAAAAATATATATATATATATATATATTTATAAAAAAATCGTAATGGACATTTTTATAGACAATATAATGTAGAAGAAAATATTCAAATTAAATCTAATATAAAGAATACTAAAGAATATAGTACGGTTAATATAGTACAGTTTGTAGAACATTTCTTTTACAGTATTTTAATATATTTTTGGTTAATGTCCAATCGTCTGCCGCATTATCAAGAAAAAAAATATTTTTTTTGTCTACTTAGTTTTTATGCATGTGACGATAAATTTATTTAAAGTACCAGAAAAAGAAATCTGATCGGCATTTAATAAATTAAATTCTAAAAATTAATCTTTAAAAATTCACCAAAAATCAGGAAATGGAGGTAAAGATTCGAAAAAGATTTCATTTTAAAGGACATTTTTGGATCTTTCTCGTGCTATAAATTTTATAACCCTCAAATTATTATTTTAAATGCAAACTTAAAAAAAGTTACAAAAGTACCTTAAAAATTTAATTTTAAAAAAATCTAAGAAGCATTTTTGAAAAATCTTTCTTAGTGCACCCTTACACTATATGAAGAATCGCTATGCAAAATTTCCGCCCTTTAAGTCTATCAGTTTGGTCTGTTCGTTGTATGTCAGTCAGTCTGTGAGACAATTACGGAACTGTTTTATATATATAGATTACGGAGACATAAATTTTGTTTTTCATAAGAATAGGAATAAATTAAAGGAAAAAACATCGAAAGCAATTTATACATTTCATTATTCAGTTAGTAAAGCTTAATGGAGCCTAATCTAAACAACAGTATAATTATAAGTTCCTTTCAGATATACAGGGTGTCTAAAAAAAACCTTGACACATTTTAAAAATTCATACAAAAGACGGGAACAAAGTAGGAACAAGAAATTAACATATATGTCATCTTATACAAAGGGGTTATAATTAAAGTTCCACTTTGAAATGGTCATAAAAGGAAAACTACTGGACCAAATGTTATCAAACTTAACAATAGTATAATGGAGGTCATGGGAATTTCTTTTCCGCGAAAAAAAAAAGGTTCAAAAACTCACCACCAGGGGGGAAATGGCACTGTATGCAATATTGTTAAACGAAATAAGACATGAAGACATCGGTTTGAAATGTGTTTAATCGTTTCTGAAACGTGTTATAAAGCATGTTCAATGTGGCGTCCACCATTTTCCGAAAGCAAGTTAAATCGCATTACTGCATTCTCAACAGTAGCTCTTAGCATATGAGGAGGAATGTTACGGACATGTCGGTGCATCGCATCATTCATTTCCGCCAAATTCTTTATATTATCACCATAAACAGTGCTTTTGAGACAACCCCACAGCCAGAAGTCACAGGGGTTGAGGTCTGGTGACCGGGGCGGCCATTTTGTGGGGAAGTTTTGGCGTATAATCCGTTTATTCGTGAAATGTTGCTTAAGTAACAGTGCGACACATGTACCAATGTGCGGTGGGGCCCCATACTGCATAAAAATCGTGGTGTCTAAAATGCCACGTTGCTGGAGTTCAGGTATCACGAAACATCTTAACATTGACTCTAAGCGAGCTGCAGCCACAGTGCATGTAACAGGTCCAGCTGTCGACTGCTCTTCAAATAAAAAGGGTCCAATGATGAAACTAGTTGTCATATCACACCAAAAGGTGACTTTAGGAGAATGCAATGAAACAGGATAGATAACATGAGGGGTTTGTTTGACCCAAATCCTTCAGTTATGGGTGCTGACATCGCCATTTAGGTAAAAATGGGCCTCATCTGTCCACAAAATGTTCCATGGCCAATGTTCGTCCATTTCCCTCCGTGCAAGGAATTCCAAAGCGAAAGATTCTCTTGCAGCAGGATCGCTACGTTTAAATTCTTGAACATGTTTGATTTTGTATGGGTAGAATTGCAGCACTTTACGGACAATTTTGTACACCGTACTCCATGGTTCGTCCATTCGACGTGCTACAGCACGTACGGTGCACGTACCGTGTGTGCTTTCCATTGTTGCTTCCTCCACTGCTAATGCATCAGCCTCCGAGGTTTCCATAGAATCAGGTTTCCTAACCCTCCCAGGGACAACAAATAACAAACCCGTGGCTTCAAACTTTGCCATCATTTTCCTCAAACCCTGCGGTGTCTTTGGCCCTCGGCGAATTCCTCTTACTGAACGATACCTTTGCAAAGCACACCGTTCATTGCTATCGCACTAATAATAACATTTAGCGAGAAAAGCACGGCCTTGCATGGTTAGAGATATTGTCGATTCGTAACAATGAGAACTCTGACAAATAGGCTCACTTTTACCTGGAAAATGAAATGACGTGTAAGGCGCATCTGCATAAATCATTTGCTTCTTCCTGCCGTAAGCCAATTGCAAGCCATTGCGGTTTTGCATAACCCCACAAACAGTTTCATTTTAGAAACGATTTAAAACGTTTTAAACCGATATCTTCATGTCTTAGGGCCGAATTCAGGCTTCAAAAGTCTCAAATTAGCGATCTGTAAGAAAACGATTTTCGGAATGGCACACTTTAAAAGGTAATTTTGTTTAGGTCAATGTTTCTTAAGGGTATACAAAATGTGTAACCCGTGTAACAAAAGGTTAAGTTAGATTCCGACCCTTATTTCGTTTAATATATTGCATACAGCGCCATTTCCCCCCTGGTGGTGAGTTTTGAACTATTTTTTTTGGCGGAAAAGAAATTCCCATGACCTCCTTTAAACTATTAGCAAGTGTGATAACATTTGGTCCAGTAGTTTTCCTCTTATGACCATTTCAAAGTGGAACTTTAATTATAACCACCCTGTATATTATGTCTTAACACTGTTTTTCGTTAGTTGAACAACCCTTATACCCTAATTGAACAACCCTTATACCCCGTATGTTATTTTGCTTTCAACTGCTTCACGTTTCCGTTCATACAATGTCAATCGTACTTTAAGTTCAAAACATATTTTCTCTTAAAACTGTTTTTCGTGAATTGATTCTGATGATTTTAGTAATCAAAAATACCATTATATATTTTTTTCTTTAAATAATGCGTCTGTAATTAAATTGTCTAATTCTCTACATAAATATGAAAAAACCCTGTAAAGTTACGTAAAGTAATTGCTTTTTAGATAGCACCAAATCTCTCTAATTGATATATATATATATATATATATATATATATATATTAGAGTTGTTTTAGTACAGTCAATAAATTTTAGTAAGTGGAACTTTTGAGGCACGGAGAATATCTAGTTGGTAATCCATCTCAGCCTATGTGCGTTCCGAAATGGATTCCGTAACACATGAAATTGCAGAAATTATGCGTCTCTTCAGTTCTTCAACACTACAACCGATTATCAAGGACACTTCTCGTATCCAGAAACTATTTATAATAAGCTAAAATGTTGTTACGACTTGGAGGATTTTAAATGAAGCTAGAACATATAATAATTAGAATATTTTGTATAGTGGCAAAATTATTAATTTGAGAAATACACTCTGACACATGTCTGAGAATAACTAAAGAACACGAACTCAAATTTAATATCTAATGTCACCATTTAATTTCTCTTAATATTACTTGACATTAATTTAAACACTGATTACAAACTTTTACAGAAATCATCATATTAATTGTTTTCATACATTAAAAAAATCATTAGAACACATAAAATTCAAGTTACATATTTTCAATTAAGCACTGTACTCTCGCCTGATAAATAAAACACAAATAATTATGACTTACCACCACCCTCGTTTGAGAATGAAGTATCTGATCGTTTCTACTAAGTCGACCAGCGGAATCGGCAAAGCAAGAAAATATGGCGGATAGTTCTAGATCGGACCACCACGAGGTCCTCTTCCTGTCGCTGCTTATTCTACAACTCCCTAAGAAAACGTTTCTCAAACTTTCTTTTAGAACCGGGAAGAGCAGAGGGCAGCTATGTCCTCGAACAAACACCTTTCAGCTCTCATTGGCTAAAAAAAGATGTTGCTAGGCCGTTGCTATGGGAACTCTAAGACCCCCTTTACAACCGAGAAGGGGTGGCAAGTCACTCTTTTATTCTGTGCACCTTTCTATAGGTTACACTAAATTAGCCTCCGGGAGGTACATACCTTTCTTCCGGAAACCGGTACAAAATAAACCATAGACAAGATCCCAAGCACACATGCATCTTAGGACATACATAATAAAACACATGCACTAAAATGTGCATGGAACCGAATCAATGCTGTATCAAGACTATGAGATTAGAAAATATATTCACAAAGTCGAATTCCATGTCAGAGAGGATCTTTTCCAAATTAGGTTGCTTGCCTAGGTAAATAAGCTAAAATTTATAATAAGCTAAAATGTTGTTACGACTTGTAGGATCTTTTCCAAATTTCGTTGCTTGCCTAACAGATTCCGTTTTGCAATATCAGCCAAAACATATCGCTTTCTCTGATGGAGTAGCTATTTTACAACATCCCCTTCCACGGAACAACTAGCGCCACCTGTTCAATTTTTTGACACAAAAAAACACTCTAATATAAACACCTGGGAATTTTCAGTTCTTACCTTGTATACTTCTTTTTGTATAAATTTTTAAAATTTGTCAAGGTTTTTTTAAGACACCCTGTATAGTTAAAAAACATTTGTTGACAACTCGAATTTCTAGTCGGTTGGATTTTATTTTGTTACAAGAAAGCAGAACAAATCATTTCACTCGCAAAATACCAGTAATTCATTTTTAGAACAAGCAATATAATATGAAAGTCCCCTGGGATAAATTTACCATCATTTGATTCCAGTGAAAATTGCATAAACGCAAAATAAGTGCACTAACTAGACGCCGAAATTCCTTTCAACATTTTCAGGCTGGGCTGACCGTAGATGTATCGTGTCAAAGGAAAAGCTTGAAATCACGTAAAAAAGGGAACGTGCCCTCGATTCTTCAAGAACATTAAAACGGTTTGTGATTTATTTCCTACGTGTAAGTGGGTGGAAAAATACTTGTCATTTCGTTGTTTAGAACAAGAGGGCATAAATTTTTAAGAATCTGTAAATGATGATTCAAGTGCTTTGTTTATGTATAACGTAAACATACAAACATAAAATAACTTTAAAAAAATGTTCAAACAATTAATCATGAAATTATACATCTCCGTGAACTATATATATTTTTGTCTAGTTATTCGACTATTGGCTGTTATTTGACCTCAAACTTCTGGAAAATTCGTAAAATGTTATAGCAATGCATTTTTATGAAAATTCTTAGCACATAGTTTTAAATTATAATTACTAATCACTGTTTGAAGGTACTTCGTAACCTTTAAAAACTTTTACCGTAAAATAATATTTAAGACATTATATTCATAAATATACTAGTCATATAACTACTAACAGCTGTATAAAGATAGATTTACCTTCCTAGATGTTTTAATGAATTACTGAAAGAATTTTTTATGTTTAAGGGGGTCCAAGACACAAAATTGTTCGAATTTTCGAAAAAAAATATTATTGCATTAAAAATTTTTATGTTCTTTTGCGCTTAAAATGACGTTTAAATCATGTTTCTATCTTAATTAGAACAGGAGAAATTATTATTTTTTTTTGCAACACTCTAATACTAGCCAATCGTTGTTTAAACCTGTAAGTGCATTTTTCTGCATGATAGGTTTTTTCCCTATTTCTCGTCTTTAAATTGTTATAAGTCAAGAACCGTTAAAGATAAATGGTTGAAACTTGTAACATGTCTTTTTCAACTACTTTACTTTAATTTTAATTCAGAAAATTTGAAAAAAATTATTTACTTTTGAAAATATGATTTTTTAAACATAAGTTACATAATTTTTTTAGTAATTTTTAATCTAAATATTTTAAATTTTTTTAAAAATTAATATTTTAAAAAATGGTGAATTAAAATTAAAACTTAAATATTTCTGTTTAATTAAATGAAAAAATCACAAAAAAATTCAAGATATTAACTCAATAAATAAAAAAAAATTCAAAATGTGTCCCGGACCCCCTTAACAAATCGATTTATGAAATTCCGTTTCCAATATGTAATATTTAATTTTACAAAAATTAAATTTTATAACTTAATATAATATTTTATTTTTTTAATTTAATTTTAGTAGAATAATTTTAAAAAAGTTAAAAATTGTAGTATTTTAAAATTTGATTACATACACACACAGTTGATCAAGAGCTATATTAGTCTCGCGATGCATGTTGTTTGTGTTGAGGTTGGAAATTATTAGTCTAATTTATATCGATCCTCGGACTATTTAAATCAATGGTTTCGACCAAGTGTGTCATCTTTATTTTCCCATGATTAAGTAGCAATTCGCTAATGGATTTCACCGTTGTTAATCATTTACGGCAAAGAGCAAGAAATGCTTTCAAAGCGAAATGATTTATAACACTGATAGAAACGTCGGGCATACAATTATGCTTGCAAAATGCACATAAACATACAGATAAAAGATCAACAAAAGATAAAATTGTTTAGAAGATCTACAAAACTGATTTGCCTTGACTCTTATTATTAATATTTTATGTTTAATATTAGCCATAGGAGTATTCTAGAATATTAAGGTATTCGACTACTTTTGAAACATGGATTTTTATGAACATTCTCAATTTTTTTAAATATTTCTTTCTCTAAATCTACTTTTATTTTTTCATGTACTATCATTAAAAATGATTTTTTTTCACAAGTGATTTTTTGAAGCGGTTTAAAGAACAGCAACAGCTGTCTATTTCGACATGTGAAAACGTTGTGTTTTCTAAAGAACTTTAAAAAAAAAATGATGTAGTATTGTGACAACACAAAATATAATCTTGATATGTCTACGAAAATTTTCAGCTATATTTTTCATGATACTTAATATGTTTTAAATGGCAGATTTGGTTGTACATGTATTGTTTGTTGATTTATAGCTGTATTTTTAAAAATATCGCAAAAAGAAATTACTGAAATTTTATATGTGGTTGCAAATAATCACCTGTACTTTTTTTAGATTTCAAAATATCAATTAGCTTTCAGATACTAATAAATTCAGATAAAAATAAATTAACGTTATATATATATTTTTTTTTATATCTATAATTTTTTTTGTAGAGCAAGATTGTAACAATTTTCGTAATTTCGACCAAATTTTGTAAAAATTGTATAGTTATGGTTTATTTTTTCATCATTTTTTGATATTTGTGCTATATTCCCTTGAAAATTATGGCAGAAATTTTCATTAGTAAAGTTTCTGAAAAAAACTGCTCCAGACGTAGTATCTTAATAATTTGTTATTTTCCGTCTGTGTATATAAAAACAATGGACATAAAATACGTGTCAGCAGGTACGTGATTTCCTTTTCAGGTAGAAATAAATGCATATGTTTCAATTTTGGTAAATAGCGTATTGCACAGAAGATATATGGAGGCAAAAATAAAGTGAAAATAAAGTATCAGAACAGCATAACTATAACTGGAATAGAACTATAAAACATACTGAACACACATTTAAAATCATAAGGAGCACATTACAAATTTTGCATTCATTTGACTCACGCTGAATTAGCCATGTTACACTAAGCATTATATAAAGTTTGATCCTTTCATCTCAGTACGATGCATAAACATCATATGAAATCTTTTTTCAGATTAAGATGAAATGTTATTCCTATTTAATTTTGCGGAGTCATTGTTAGCTCCATGACTTATACCGCGTGTAAAAACTGTTTATTAAATTACTACGTTTTTCTTTTATTGTATCTATTTTTACAATCTATCTCTCGTTTCTTACTTTAAAAATTGATATTTATTCTCCCAAAATTTCACAGTTTATTATCGAGAAAAAGTATTTTTCTTCAAATTCTGTATTGTGGTGTAACAAACAATTATAGATCCCGACAAAAGGCGACTGTAAATTTCTTTTGCTGACTTATACTTATTCTTTTTTATATCATAAAGTAAAAAGAAAAGCTGTGCTCAAACAACAATCAACTGAATTTTTCCGTTAATATTTTTTTTTCTTTTTTTCTATTCCTACTATTAGTTCACACTCTCCCTTTATATATCATGTTCAAATTTTTAATCGTTAATAAAATACTTTTTATTCATCCACTCAAGTTCAAATACATTTTTTTAAACTTGCAATGGATGACACTTGATGTTAATACAGTTTTTTCAAATATTAATTCATTAATTAAATTAAATTAATTAATTTTAGTTTTATATGGGAGAAAAAAAATTCTCGGCAATAATGGTGTTCACAGAATCGAGCCACATCAGTGCAATTCCCCGCCAAACGCAATTCCCCGCCAAAAAGTAACTAAAATAATTTTTTTCTTTGTTGACCTAAGTAGGAATTAACATAATTTTTTTATATTACTTGTTCATGAGGAAGTTATTGTGCTTTATTTTTTTCCCCTAGGATAAATTTGTCAAAAAAACATGTTTCACGTTCTTAAATGTCATGCAAAAATTTAATATCTAGCAGATATAAAGCTTCTGGGAACACATGTCGCAAATCTTCAATTTTCGTTCTCGTATTTTGAGGGCGTGGGCTGTCATCCCTCATCATTAACTGTCACTGTTCCCGGCTAATTCAATATTTCAACTCTCTTTCCTCGTTCTCTTTTCAGTGCGGCCGTACACCGTGCTGCGATCCGGCGAACTGCTAATCCACGAGACGCAAGAAAAAGATTCGACGTGGAGTTACCGATGTCAGACGAGGCACCGGCTGACAGGTGAAATGGTGACAAGTGTCAGTTTTGGAAAAATTGTGGTTACAGGTAAGTTTCTCTTCGTTGAATGTGGAATAAGATTTATCTTCCGTTCAAACCTGACGAACATTGCATGATGGCTGTAATTATGCTGTAGAAAGAAAACTGACTTAGGTTTGAATAACATTACATAAATAGCTAGCTGAAAACCCGCACTTCGCTACGGAGTACATTCAAACTAAATACAACGGTCAATATATGCAATTAATGCCAAAAAAATAAATATATATATATTTATAATAAATACAACGATCAATATATGCAATTGATGTAAAAAAAGAAAAAATATATTTATAAAAAATCATAAGGGTTACTTTTATACACAAAATAATGTAGAAGAAAATATTCAAATAAAACATACTAAAGACTATAGTACAGTTAATATAGTACTGTTTGAGGAACATATATTTTGCTGTATTATAATATTTTTTGGATAATGTCCAATCGTCTGCCGCATTAGCAAGAAATTTTTTTTGTCTATTTAGTTGTTATGCACGTGACGATAAATTTATTTAAAGTACCAGAAAAATAAATCACGTGATCGGCATTTAATAATTTACATTCTAAAAATTAATATTTAAAAATTCACCAAAAATCAGAATATGAAAGTAACTATTCGAAAAAGATATCCTTTTAAAGGAATTTTTATGATCTTTCTCGTGATATAAATTTTATAACCCTCAACTTATTATTTTAAATGCAAACTTAAAAAAAGTTACTAAAACGGCTTAAAAATTTAATTTAAAACAATCTAAGAAGAATGTTTCAAAAATCTTTCTTAGTGCACCCCTACACTATAAGAAGAATCGCCATGCAACATTTCAGCCCTTTAGGTCCAGCGGTTTAGTCTGTGCGTTGTATGTTAGTGAGTCAGTCAATTACGGAACTGTTTTATATATATATATATATATATATATATATATATATATATATATATAGGTAGATAGATAAAAAGATGACTGAAACTACGTTATGCAGAATAACGAATATGTTGTAATATTCGAAATTTAGGGCTTACCGCGAAAAAAAGGCGTTTTTTTCATAGGGATCATATAGCTTATTGTTCTACTTTTACTAAAGGATTCATAAAATAATGCGTTATAAAGAGCTCCGAATCCTCAGTAATAATTTGGATGAATTGATGAATGTAAAATTAATTTATTGTAAAATAACGAATGTTTGGATCATTGCCGAAATTTGATTCTTATAATCCAATTAAAAGTGACTGATTTAAAAACTGTATCTTACTGTTGGTTTCGTATATATTATAAAATAAAAATGCAAAAAACTTTCATTTTAAAGATATTCAAAATTATTTTTACTGATACATTGCAAGAGGCAGTTTCTTGTAACAAACTTTTTTTGTGTAGTGCTGAGGTATTTACCGTGACTATGACAGTATGTCGAATATTTTGAAAGTTTAAATTTGCTTATTACTCATTCATATTCTCTCATTTTTTATTACCCATTCATATTTCCTACCTTTTAAAAACATTATACTAGAATAAAAGACAAAACAATAAATTTTAATCTTTACCAATTTTCCCATTCTGTTTTACATATTTGTGTTTTATATATTTTTAGTAACATAATTTTGGTCACATCGATTTAAAGTTTACGTATTTTTACGACGGCATTATTTGTCGCGTTAGAAAAAATGTCGCACAACACTATTTTAAAACGAATGTCAAACATGAAAAATTAATTATAAGGATAATTTTCGCTAAATGAATTACGAATTTCTAACAATAAGGATTACACCGTATTATACTATGCTTAATCTAGTAATTACTTTCGCATTTGAAATTCATATTTATTTATTTATTTATTCCTTACTTTGCCGCACTTCTCTCATGAGAGCTTTTGCAGATCTTACCCAGAATAAGCATTTATAAATCAATTTATTCCCCCGAAATTTCTGTGAGGTTTCCCTCGCAACGAATGGTGATCTTTTTATCCCACGCAATACCCGATTTTCGAATAAGTTTCCAGCAGTGCGAGGCAGATATTTTTCTGGAAACTCAAACGAATTCTTAATTATCTCACCGCTGCGTAAATTAAAATTTATAAGGCATTGATCCCCTTATCAGTTTGATGCATGCCTGGGATGAACAAGACTCTTCTAGGAGTCTTTTCGTCGATACCTCCCCCCCCCTCTCATTGCTAGAGTGTAAACCGAGACAGCTCATTAATCACTGTGTCACCTGCAACTGTAGATCTTCACCAACAGAATATTTTAATTAAGGAACAAGTTATGCTGGTTACGAAAACCGGGAAATCGTAACTGGGGCAGGTGATAATGGAATCCATTTCTTAATCAACTTTGAAAGCATTATTAAATTACGTGGAGACAAGAAAAGAATTTAATTTCGAGTACGCTACAGGAACTTCGTGAAAGAGGGAGTGTAAAACATTTAAATATGCTTAAACGCTGTTTAAATAATATATGAAAAGAACTGGGTGTAAGGGATACGCGTCTTTTGAAAGTCGTTTTCGCATTCCCTTTTTCCTAGGACCCAGTCTCGTGGGGGACAAGAAAATCCTCTAGTGCATTTTCTTAACCTGTGGTCGTTGGCACCTTTGGGGATCTGGGAACAAATTGTTGGGGTTCCGCCGACTTGAAGGATTATTGCTCTCTCATGCGACAAAACACACATTTCAAGACTTTGTATTTAAAAGTATGTGAAACATTATAGAATTCATAATAAACCCACATTAAAACCCTTAAATTTGAATTTAGTCATATGCACAACTGCCCAGTAGTCATTTTATTTTATGGCTGTCCTTGATATATATATATATATATATATATATATATATATATATATATATATATATATGTGTGTGTGTGTGTGAGTAATATATTGCATTCTTTGTAACTATTGGTTGCCTTATTACAATTCCAAATTTTATATTTGAAAGCATTCGTCAAATGAGTATTTATAAACAGAGAGAGATGTCCTTTTCCTCAGAGCCATGCTCTAACCTTTTCTTCTCTTTTGGGATGCAGAGTTATGCGTAAACGCAATAGTGTGGAACATGGTGGGAAAAATCCTCTACAAATACATAATGTCGCTTCACAACTAGTGAAGCGCAAGCAAAGATGACTCGCACAGTGGCCGGTTTATCAAATTTAGCTTCAAGAAGAACGTAATTCCTGAAATACGCGACGACCCTATGTCCTGCATAGACAGAAAGACCGCAAGTCCTGAGAAGTAGCTCTTTAGGTGTAGCGACTTTAACAAATATTCATATCATTACCACGAGAAGTTATATATGAGTTGTGATTTATTTGAACTAACCAGTTTTGTTATAATTTGGACAAAACAATAGGCAACTCCAGGGTTTCAAAAACGGTTTCATATTATTCGATGTCACTAGTGGATGGACATCGTAAATTTATCAACCCTTATTTCATGTTAGACGTACCTAGCGTAGCGCAAATTTCCCCATCAAACAACCAGGAACTATGGATATACAGTGACCAAACGCTTATAGTGATCAGTGGTTATAAGAATCAACCGCTTATAAGAATCAATATCGCAAAAACAAAAACAAATGTACTATTTCCATGTTAAAATTTTCGCTTTAAAGAATCAATCCACCGGTTTTAAGAATCAGCTTACACTCTTCTCTTTCTTTTCATTTTTCCAAAAAAGCAACTTAAACCCTCAAAAGGCACGAAGTTCTTTCTTTATGTTTTTTAAGAAAGAGTGATAAGATGGGATGGAATACACTTGTAAAATACGTTCCTTTCTTTGTTAGACATAACATAATAGTTTCCCCTTAAACGCTTTAGCACATCACTGTCCTATTAGTTTGACCCGTGTGCGTCTTTACGCGTCCGGGTCCCATTTCACTTTTCCCCACTGGCAAACAAAGACAGGGACTCTTTTTTCCCACCTCCCACATCCTAGTTGCGTCTTCCTGGACCCTGATAATCATAAATCTTCGGCGAAGTGTCCAGTATGTCCAGTGTCTCATTTTCCTTTGTAGTTTTATATGCTCAGCTCTACGAGATTATACTTTTAACCTAACATGGTGGTTTTATTGAGGCTTTACTTAGAATAATGTCAGCCGAAGGAAGATGTAATTTAAGTGAACTACTGAAACTCAACTACTCGCGCTTATTGCTAAAGATGCAAAGTATTTCTCTAACTAATATGAACTATCTTCTACGCGTTTTATACTTCCTTTAGCCAATCCAAAATCTGTTTTGAAAATATGATTTTTGGCTTTATCCAAAAAATGGTGTTAGTCACGTCACCTGAAGAGAGTGGTATCGAACTATAAAAAATAAAAAAAATGAGAAAGAAATTCATAAAGAAATTTTTTGTAGAGCAGAAAATGTAAAGCAAAAACCATACACCTACTACTGAACGTAATAGTCTCTAATTTTCAGTATCTAAAACACGAATTAAAATCACTTCATTTCAGAGAAACATAACTTTGATTTTAAGGAAACAGTGGACTTTCAAAATTGTGAAATTTGTCGAAAAATTCGAAATTTTTTTTTATTGAATTTTGAAACTACGGACGAGTAGGAATGTATTGCAAAAAGAATATTTAATTTCAGTGATTACTTTCCTAGTTATAGGCATTTGAATTTAATTTAGATATTATGTGCTTACTAATAGCAATAAATTTAAATGTGTTTTTCTCAAAATAAAAATTTTCATGTCATGAATATTCAAACTGCTCCGAGCGCATTTCTAATTATTGTATTGCTTTGAAATTTAAGTTTTATATACTTAACTGTATATCAAGTAAATCTTGTTGAAAAAAATTATGCTTCGTAGCTCAGAATTTCTAAATTTTTTGCTTGAGAAGATGATTTATAGGTATTTTGCGTAATAAAAAGGGTGTTTTCACTATCATTATTTTTTTTTCTCTTAATATATTTAATGAACGCTTAAAATAAGCAATAAGTTTCATTGTTAGTTCTATAAGGTATCCTGAAATTAAAAATTATCATATTATATGCAAAAGAAATGCACCTGGAACATTTTTAATCAGGCCAATTTTTGATATAATTAATAATTCATAATTCATAAATTATTAATATTTTATCTTTAAATTTTAATCACTTTTACATATCTATGGTACTAATCATATATTAAAATTTCAAACAAATCCATTCAAAACAAAAAAAGTTAGGTTTGAAGGTGCACTGTCCCCTTAAATGAATTTAACTGAATAATTATTTATTATTACTGTTCTTGCCGCATTCGCATTTCGTTGCACAACGCATGTGTTTGAAACCTTTTCCTCGCCTCTCTCTCAAAAGTCACTGTTTTTTTGTAACATTAATTCAAAAAATATTTCCTTATGAAAAAAAAATGAACTTTAGAATTTTATGTAATACATAGGGGAGCATTAAAAAAAAAAATCAATCTTTTAAGTGTACTCCTATCTTATTTCTGGACAGACATATTCTCTTTTCATGCATTCTTTCTGATAAATAACTAAAAGTATTTCATTCGAGAACAACAAAAATCGGACTAATTAAATTTAGTAGTTTATTTAAAATTTATTTTACTTTTTAATACTTCAGTTTTTTTCTTCAGGTCATACAAAACTCTTACAAAATTCGATGAAATGTTTTGAGTGGCATTTAAACATTTTGCTGTACATTCAAAGAATTCCAGACAGTTGTTTCATCTACCTCTCAAAGGAGTACAAATGAGAACTGTCTTATTCGCAGAATTATTTTACATTTGTTTCATTATAAAAAAAGTAATTAACCTAGTGCAAGATGTGTTAAACATTTTAATATGATATATCCTTTGTTTTATTGTACTTAGCAATTATTTTTCAAGAGTATGTATATATATAAAACACGTAAGTATGCGGCACAAAAATCAACGATATTTCTACACTCTGAATGGCAACGGTTGCAACTACGGTATGTAAACTTTAGCGGTCTCTGTAATTTAAAACCACGTGTGTGTAGTGGTGACATTTGTTACAACTATTGATCTTTTGACAAAATATATTTAGACCTATCAAATCCAGTGTTTAGTCATGGACAGTTGTACGTAGGTTTATCTAGAGTCCGTTCTTTTGATTCTGTCACTGTAGTATCTCCTACTTCTGAAATACTCAACTGTGTATATGAAGACGTTTTATGAATATCACAGTTGTAATCCACATTATATTTTAGTACTTGCTGAATTTTTACTCCATTTTAAAAGTGAAGGAATTTTCCCAACAATTTATTATTTGATATCTATAAATGGAAATATCTGAATTGTGAACAATAGTATATACAGAGAGCGATGTAATCCACACCATATTTTAGTACTTGCTGAATTTTTGCTCCATTTTTTATGTGAAAATATTTTCTCCACCAATTTCTTATTTGACGTAATGATAAAGTGTAGATATCTTAATTTTTAAAAATTGTGCATGCAGAGAGGGATGTAATTTTTAAAGTCATTGATGGAAATTCACAGTTTTTAATCACGATGTTTTAGAATCAGCCTTATAGTGAATTTAGCAATTATTATAAATTTTTTGGTTGAGTTCCCCCAACCCCTTAACAATGTATATTTATGAGGACAAGTAATGGTAACATTCCTTACATATGTTACTTTCAGCTGAGTTGTTTTGCAAAAGAAAGAATAAAACTAAAACGATCATGCTCGTCGCGCAGCGGCTAGTTTTTTTATTTATTTCGTGATAAGATAAAAAAAGTGACGATTGTCGAGTCAATTGGAAAGAAGTGACCAAAACATGACAAACTATTACGATGCTTCATGTAATGTACGGTTGATCTGCGCACTTAAAATACTAACTGAGTTTTCATGCAGGTTGATTCTTTCACGCGAGTTTTAGGGGTGGGACTTTCTTGTGGGACTTGTTATTGTTAAACTTGAAAATCTCATTCTGAGGTACCTAATAGGGCAGTGTTTCGCAGCATGTCACATCTCAACTCTTGCATATTTTACTTCTTGTTCGGCGAGGAGTGGCAAAACATTGCATAATTTAACATGGCGTTTCGTGAGCATTCTTACAGCTTGTTGAATAAAATGCTCTCAGATTACGCAAAGTCTTTAGATACGGAATCTAAACAAAGGTATGTCACTAAATTAAACATTCAGGTACAGCCCGGAAAGGTTTATTCAGTATATGACCAGTATTTATTGACAGAGGAAGACTGGAGTTACGATACAAGACGCTGGCCTGAAGTAACTTATCCTGGTATCTATACCTATCTCAACATAATAATAATCATTCTCAACGAAAGAATGCTTATATTCTCTTAAACCTTGCGAAATATTGAAAACATAAGTGGTAAAATACCTGTTACATACAACTAATATGAGGAATTTTATAAATAAACTTAAATTATTTAACTCAAAATGAAGGTATCGTCCAAAAACACATGCAAACGCATAGGAACGGCTTCTATTGCGACGTTTCGCCTTATTAATTCCTAGACGTTGTATTACATCGTGTTATTCACTCCTATTTCTCTTACTGGTTTAATTTCCTAAGTAGAATTGTTTGCTATGTTAATCAGCGCCTTGAAACAGCTGGGTTTGCATGCAGCTTGATTCATGCACGCGAGCTATATGGGAGTGATTTCAACGTGGGACTTTCCTATTGTTACACTTGAAAATCTCATTCCGAGCTACCTAATTAATTCCTGGAAGTTTTATTACGCCATTTTATTAACTCTTATTTTCTTACTGGTTTAATTTGCCACGTAGAATTGTTTGTACATTAGTCATCTCGAATCCATGTTTGGACCTTCGCTCCTTTACGGGGACAGTGGACTTTCAAAATTGTGAAATTTGATCAAAAATTAAATTTTTTTTATTTTATTGAATTGTGAAACTACGGACGAGTAGGAATGTGTTGCAAAAAATAATTTTTAATTTATGTGATTACTTTCCTAGTTATAGGCGTTTGCATTTAATTTAGATATTATGTGGTTACTAATAGCAATAAATTTAAATGTGTTTTTCTCAAAATAAAAATTTTCATATCATGCGAATATTCACACTGCTCCAAGCGCATTTCTAATGATCATATTGCTTTGAAATTTAAGTTTTATATACTTAACTGTATATCAAATAAATCTTATTGTAAAAAATTATGCTTCGTAGCTCAGAATTTCTAAATTTTGTACTTGAAAAGAGGATTTATAGGTATTTTGCGTCATAAAAATGGTGTTTTTAATATTATTATTTTTTTTCTCTTTATATTTTTAATGAATGCTTAAAATAAGCAATAAGTTTCATTGTTAATTCTATAAGGTATCCTGTAAATAAAAATTACCATATTATATGCAAAAGAAATGCGCATGGAACATTTTTAATGAGGCCAATGTTTTATATAATTAATAATTCATAATTCTTAAATTATTAATATTTCATCTTTAAATTTTAACCACTTTTACATATCTATGGTACTAATCACATATTCCAATTTCAAGCAAATCCATTCAAAAAAAAAGAAGTTAGGTTTGAAGGTCCACTGTCCCCTTAATATTTGAAAAGGAAAAATGATAAATTTTTGGCTCATCGGTGAAGAATTTGGAGATTTGGTGCCAGTAGAATTTGACAGTAAGAAAAGCAAACTTGGAAAGTTATTAAGGCAACAGAATATAATACATTCCAACACATTCTATTCTCGAAATGCATTCTAAATTACAATTTTATTCGTAATTAGAAGATTTGAAGGGACTATTTTCAATTGCAGTTGACTAGAAACAATGCCAATTAAAATAATAAATTAAAGTCAGTTAAAGTATTTTTGACCTTAAGAAACTCTTCTAAATGGAGATAATCTTTAACAATATTTATTAAAAATTGTATTTACAACTTCAGTATATGACGTCTTTTCATTTCATATCACACTAATCATATGAAATGTAACTTTCCAATTTTATTATTTTGCTCCTTTATTTATCACTTTGATAAACAGGCATTTAAATCAATATTCTGTACGTATGTGTGAGTCTCTATATGTAATTTTAGGGTGATATCAGTAATTTATTTACAAAAAACCCACAGAATATTTTACCTTTTCTCCACAATGCGCTGTTTACAAAGCAATTTTTCATCACACACATCCAAACGCCTATTCCCTGAATGTTTTTTTTCTTCTTAGAATTTTGGTGTTTAAATATCTTAGCGGTTGGAAAATTGCCATTATATCATTAACAAAATACTGCATGTAATGCATTTATGACGTTTTAAAGCCATGAAATATTTACTACTATTAATGGAATAGTTTATTTACTATGATCTATAAGTGAAAGCAAAGGTAAATTAATAATATTTAACATACACTATAACTAGATATTGACCTCACTTCATCTGAATGAAAGCTCTAGTTTGGAATCTACTGACATGGTCTTTTCAAAACACTAACATATTATGATTATTTTATCTCTCTGCAAACACACATATATGATTTAGAATCATCGTTTTAACATAGTGTTGACTCGCAATATTTGCCATTACAGAGATGTTGTTTACTTTAACGCAATTATTTTAAATATAGTATTGATACACGATTCCAAACAGTATTTCGGTTACATTGAACCATTTATAACTTTTACTGGTGTTACAAAGTTATTAGAGGACGCTTGTGCTATTTCTAATTCCAGTAGCAGAAATTTATCTTTCACTTTCCTCTCCAACTCATTCACTAATGAACCCCTCCATCAATCGCGGTAAATATTTCATGAATTAAAAACGCCATTCTCTATAGAGGGTAAATCTGGGGTTTTATCCCGCATTAGATAATTTACGACCCGCTCTAATTTATGCTTGCGTGGCTCTTCTAGACTATTCCATTGTATCCCCGGAAGGTTCTCGGAGTTTAAGGCTGCTGTGTACTAACCCTATTAGATTCGCTCACTTCAATGGAGTTAACTATGGAGAAAATGTGTCTAATATTTACATCTACATTAATGCCGATAATCTAATAAAAATGGCCTTTTCAGATAGCCCGAACGTTACTGCACCTTGCAACAGGATTCATTTTATAAATGTCGTCCACCAAAGGAGCTTTGGAGCGTTTAAAACACACTATACCAGATTCTCTCCCCCCCCCGAATCATTTACATTTTAAAACAGGGATTCCAAACGGGGTCCAGGTGGATCCCTTGGGGGTCGATGGAAGTTTAAAAAGGGTCTATAGTATTCCAGGGGTCTATTGGGGGTCGATGGAAGTTTAAAAAGGGTCTATAGTATTCCAGGGGTCTATTGGGGGTCGATGATAAATTTTTCTGCTTTAAAACAATTTAATATTTTATGTTCGGTTTGGTGCGCTACGGTCAACTTTTTGCCACACAAGGGCTAATTAAACCGGTACCTACAGTTTAAAGCAGATTCTGAACGGCTACAAACATCCATGCCAACAGTGGGACTCGAACACACAGGATCTGAACCGAATGCCAGCGCCTTAGCCCTTCGGCCATCACCTTATTTTTTTAGGAATGTAATTATTAAATAATAATATCCGTTTTAATATGTATAAATACAGATTTACATAGGACGGAGTGATCCACGCGTCTAAAGTCGAATGTCATGACGCTTTTTTATATGCTTCGAATGCCGCCGTTTCCTTTTATCAACACTAGGCAGAACTGGAGAAATCCTTTAGACCTTAAACAGCACATGGGTGATTTCGATGCCACCAATCAGAAGCAGTTTCGTATATTCTCTTCGCGATGCACGGGCCATTACAATCTGTGTTTCTGAAATCTTGTTTATATTTGTGAAATTAAATATGAAAATAGTACAAAAATAATAAAACATAAACCTAATGAACCGCTTTTTCTATGTTTTTGTTCATATTCTTAGTCAAATTGTTATCTTTAAGTGTTTTATGTGCGATTATTAGAATCATAATTATGTTGTATGATGCAAATTATAGAGAAAAATGTGAGGTGGTCAATGAAGAAAATCATTCTTTTAAAAGGGGTCGATGTAAGAAAAAGGTTGGGAACCCCTATTTTAAAATATTCCTTGCATTTTTAAAATATTGCCTGTTTTAAAATATTCTTTGCACAAAAAATAGCGCCAGGTGTCAATTTGTTTTCTTTATTATGGAATACAATTTTAAAATAATTACAAGATAAAAAGAACTTTTTATAAACCATGTTTTTAAATTTTCTGTTGAATCATATAAACTTGACAATTCTATGTATTAATAAATACATTTTAAATTCTTTTTTGATTAATTATCCCATCAACTTGATGAAGAAAATCATTCTTTTAAAAGGGGTCGATGTAAGAAAAAGGTTGGGAACCCCTATTTTAAAATATTCCTTGCATTTTTAAAATATTGCCTGTTTTAAAATATTCTTTGCACAAAAAATAGCGCCAGGTGTCAATTTGTTTTCTTTATTATGGAATACAATTTTAAAATAATTACAAGACAAAAAGAACTTTTTATAAACCATGTTTTTAAATTTTCTGTTGAATCATATAAACTTGACAATTCTATGTATTAATAAATACATTTTAAATTCTTTTTTGATTAATTATCCCATCAACTTGAAAGAAAATGAAAATTATTCGAAGTTAACTTACGTTTAACTTTTCTTTCCCGTTCCGGTCGATAGATGGCTGCACCAGTCTACAAAACAAAATTAACTGAAAATGATTTCAATTCTGCTTAAAGATCGCAAAAGTATAAAAATAATGCATTGTCATCGTGTTCTGAGCTATTCTAAAAGTTTCAAATATCTAGCTAGTCGGGAAGTTAGTGAAAAATCGATTGCAAGATTTGTACGGGACAAACACAGGCACAAACAAACAAGAAAGCAAGTTAATAAAAACATGGTAATAAATACTTTCAATCCAAGTCGGTAATACTCGGACAGATTTTCTCGATCGTTTAACATTGAGGTGAGCGAATCCAATAGGGTTAGTACACAGAAGCCAGAATGATTGCGATTGCGATTTTTGATTGTGATTTGCGAATTGATTTCTTGTGATTGCGATTGCGCATTTGCAATTTCGCTGCACCAGGTGGAGCCTGTCGTATTGCAATTGCGATTTGCGATTGCGATTTGCCCGTCGATTTGCGATTTGATTTCTTGTGATTCCGATTGCGCATTTGCGATTTCACTGCACCAGGTGGGGGCCCGTCGTAGCTACTAGGGACGTACAGTTTGTTGTCCCCACATCTGAAAGCAGACCGCAGCAGGCGACCACATCCCCGGGCCGCAGGAACTGGAGCTGGAAACACACAAAAAGTGCTACACAGAGGAGGCAATTAGGATGGCTGGCTCGCATTAGCGATTTGTAAATAGAGACAATCTCACTTAATGATATGGCGAAGAATTTGGTTAATGAATCCGAAAGGGAATCCGAAATTTCTGAAATGAATCTGAAATTTCATCTAGGATTCTAAGAAGATCCTATTTAGTACCTCATCCCCATAGAAAATTTTTATATTTTGTTTTTATTGTTGATACTAATGCTCCCTGTCCTTCAAAATCCTAACCTGTTCCAAGGACGAGTACTTTAGACACCACAAGGGTAGGAGCTCGATGCCACCACCATTTTGAACGGAGACATCTGGTGGGATCGAACCCAACACTAAAAATACAAGTTTTATAGAAGTAATGTCATTCCGTGCTGTCTATGGCATTTTACTGGAGCCCAAAGAGTCAGACTGACTGACTCTCTCCTTACCTCTGAAGACTGGTTATCAAAAAACAGTTGTTTTAGAAATGACGTTAAATGTGTGGTTAGAAATGAAGCATTTAAGAGGGTCTCGATGATAAAGTCATATGAATTTTTTAACAAATTTTGTAGTTTTTTTAAAAAATCAAATGAATGTTTATATAAAATCTTTCATATAAAAACAGTTTGAATAAACATCAGAGAAACGTTTTCATATAAAATACAACTTGATATTTTAAATATCCAATTGTTTCTGCTGATTTAAACAATTTAATTTTTTTAGGAAATTAAAAATCGTTAATGAATAATTTAATTTATGTTTAGCTTTTGACATATCTGCTTAATTAAATGCTTTAGGTGCGTCCACTTTTACACACCGTTGAAACGGTGCTTAAACTACTTTTTTCTTTTTTTACCGAAGGATCTAGAAAAATTTTATTTTTAAATATGCTTTATGGCATTATTGTACAAAATATTCCCTTTTCGGAGAAAATATTGTAAGGAAAATATTCCGAACAATTTCTCTAAATTCAAAACCCCGAATTCTGGTAGATAAAAACAGATTAGTCCGACGCGACTCAAATTTCACAGGGATACCTAGGTACAGGGTGATTTCTATTAAACTGACACTACTCAAGGCCCTCTGTGGCACGATCTTTCAACCGGAATTCCACCAAAATTGATAAAGGGACTAAGGACGACATGGGAAAGAGTTTCCGTGAAAAAAAAAAAAAGTTCAAAAAATTGCCGATAGGAGAAGATATGGCACTTTTGTTACTGGTACACCCGAGAATTTTCACAAAGCGCAAGTAAAACATCAAAATGCCAAGTCACGACTCCTAGTCTCACAGCAGCGCCAGTATTTCGGGCTATAAATATGAGAGGTGAATACCGAAAAAGTTGTAATAAGCAGACAAATGAATAACAAAAAATTTCACTGCAACACCGCTTTATGCACCAAAATCCCTCCCCCCTTCAACGAGACCACTGTCCTGGTGGACGTCACATTGCATCCTGAACACTACGTTCTCAACGGCCGAGCGTGACATGTCACCAAAAAATGTTCATCACAATCCGGGATATGTAGCCCTTTGGGACCTTTAAGTTCGACACTCCTCCGAGATACACCTTGAACTTTAAATAACCCCACAGAAAGAAATCACATAGGTGTGGTCCGGGGAACGAGGTGGCCATGCAAGCGGAAAAAAACGACTAATGACCCTTTCTTCTGTAAAACGATGGAGCAACAGATTCCGAACCGATCTTTATAGCCCAAACGTAGTCGACTGGCGCTGCTGTTGACTACGTAGTCATGAATTTGCATTTTCATGTTTTACTTGCGTTTTATGCAAATTCTCGGGTGCGCCGACAGCAACAGCGCCATATCTTCCCCTATCGGATGATTTGGAACTAATTTTTTTTTCATGGATACTCTGTCCCATGTCGTCCTTAGTCCCTCTATCGATTTTGGTGGAATTCCGGCTGATAGATCACGCTATAGATGGCTCTGAGTAGTGTCAGTTAAATAAAAATCACCCTATATATCTTTTTAACACTAGAACGGCGGAAGCGGTCATTTTGACCGCAAACTATTTTCAAACGCTCATATTTCCCTTTTTTATTCTCTGATTTTTTGTTTGTTCATTGACTTTTCCTAAATATTCATAAAGAATATGTCGGACAAAAATTCTTTTTCTGCGCATTATTATTGCCGCTATAAAGGAGTATACCTATAAAGGCTGACTGCGGTCATTTTGACCGCTGATCAAACATAACTGTCTATGTTGTGTTTTCTATTCTATTTCTCTGCTTTCTGTGTATGAGAAGGAAGTAATCTGTGTACGAGAAGGAAGAAGACGTCAAAACCGAAGTAGAATACTGAGAAAATATCAGGAACAATCATCTTTCACTCAAAATGAAAAAAATTAGCAAAATGAAGAAGTAGCAAAAAATTTAACAGTGTGGACTACAGTTCCTTCTGATACTCTTTCTTTAGGAAGACGGTAGCATCACAATGTGTTGAGAGAAGTGCCTGGACCCAGCACATTTGTCATTAGGCATATAATTATTGTGAGTTTTACTAGTGCACGGAGACTGTTCATAAACGAATAAATTCTGCATCTCATACAACATACAGTGCAAGGAAGCAGAAGCCCACAGGCGCTTACAAGATCCGCATTGGAGTTTATCTTTAGATGAATTAGACGTTTTTATTGCGTTACTGTATGCCCATAGAGATTTTATTTCTAAATGTATTTCAATCGACAATTTGTGGTCCACGAGTTGGTGCCTAAACTTTTTTCATGACAGAATGGCTCGTGATAGATTAAAAGAAATGCAGAGGTATTTGCGCTTTGATCTGAAGTCAACAAGATTCGAAAAACTTCAAACAGATCAATTTGCTCTAGTATGAGAGATTTGGAACACATTTATTGAGAATACTGTGTTACAAAGCAGGTGCAAATAAACGGTAGAGGAGCAACTATTTCCAAGTAAGGCACGTTGCTCATTTACACAGTATATGCCACAAAAACCGGATAAATTCGGGATAAAATTTGGGCTAGAAGCTTATGTCCATTCAAAGTACTTGTTGAATGGCTTTCCCTATTTAGGAAAAAATGAAAGTAGATCCAATGACCTGTTGGAGAACATGCGGTAGGCCGTTTGGCAGAACCATTTCAAAATAATGGAAAGAACATTACAACTGACATTTTTTTGCATCATTAAAATTTGCCAAAACTTTAAGAAGTAAGGGACTTAAACATTCGTTCTGATTTAAAAAAGTCAGTTTGCAGCTCATGTACAGGAAAAGTGATAAAGTTGAGTGTTTGCAGAGACTAAAAATGAATAATGTAAGTGTAATTTCGTAAAATTTATATTTTTAAATGTATAATTTAAAAAAAATTATAATATGTTATAAACATTTAAAATATTTTGTGGAATACAAAGTAATTCTCTTTATTTTGTACCTATTGTATTTTATTACATATTGCTTTTTTAAAAACATATAGTATTGAACAAAAAAATCTCTTGGACAAAACAATAAACATTATAAAATAAAGCAGGAGCCGAGAGGAAAATTTATGTGAACAAAATGCAAAATTTAAAAGCTAAATATTTAAAAAAACTTGTTTCAGAAAACAAAGTATGAAATAAAGTGTATTTTTTAATCATTTCAAGGGAGCGGTCAAAATGACCGCTTCTCGCCGTTTTAGGTATACAGAAAACGCCGCCGTTCTAGTGTTAAGATGGTAAATGAGGATGAATTCCATTCCTAAATAAATGCATAGATGTGAAGCATTGACACATAGACACGTTGCATTTGGAAATTTAATCACCTTAGAAAATTGCGGTGTCAGTAGACCCGAGTAGATGAAGCGATGTTACAGGTGTAGTGTTTGCTGTTGCAGCACTGGGAGTAACATTTTGAGGAATTAACGTAAAATCCCCTAAAATGCGTAATTAAAGATTGCGATTGAGAAGTTTCGTTCGACGATCACTTCATCAATAGCTGAGGAGTTGTTGGTGGGATTATCTCATTGAAAAATTATTTCACAATTGCGTGAAATTGTGCCAAAATTTTGAATTATTAATTGCGAAAGTCACACCAATGCTCCTCGGCCTGATGATGAACTATTGAGGAGTTCGAAACAGGTAGCCACTACTTTTAATGTTATTGTGGTACTGAAGAAGTGCTCTTTGTGTAGTTATTTTCCACGAGGTTCTGTAAGTCAGGATTGTATAGTACAGAGGTGGGGAACGCGCGGCCTGCGTGATCTTCTTGTGCGGCCTTCAAAAAAGCTAGCACTTTATTTATTAATATTTAATTATATAGATTACAACAACTTACAAATCAATGGAATTAAATAAAGAACGCCATGAATGTGTGTACAGTGTCGGCCAAAATAAAGCTGATATTTTGAAATTGTTCTCTAAAGTAGCTACAATTCTATATTTATCCAAATGAGCTTCGTTTACCTTAATTGTACGATACTTTAACTACACTTGTTTTATGATCTCTACACCAAAAACTATTTTCTTACTGTTATTGTTGTGACTGACTCCATGTACGTTAAAACGTATCATTTTTTCTGCAAAAGAATAAATAATAATTAATGATTAATGTTACAACAAGTTTTTATCCTTATGTGAATACAAAAATACTTTATATTGTAACATTTTATGTCAAATAATAAATAAATAAGAACTTAATTTTTGTTGATATTTTTCTATATAATGCACCGAATTGTTAAAACTATACCTAACTATAATAATTTCATAAAAGTCGCATTTAAGGTACATCAACTTATGCGGCCTCCTTTAATACTACCTAATTTACATGTGGCCTCTAATGGTTAAAGGTTCCCCACCTCTGATATAGTACAACGACAGCTTTACATATTGACGTGTACCCTGCATATTTGAACTTAACAGTCCCTTGTCTGGAAGTATTGGAGAGTTCGTGGTCTAGTGGCCTGTAGGGCCAAATGACCGGCATTTGACAACTAATAAAATTAAACTAGATGGCCCGAGCGAGCTTTTCGCATGCGAATAAAATGCGATTTATTTTATAGTAAGGCCGTTGCTCATTCGTAACCTTAGTTTATTTGTCAAATAACAATGGGAAGTAAGGATAATACAAATTCAATTACAAAACGCCTTTGGCCACACTATTGGAGGGGAAACATAACACAAAACAGGGGAACATGAGATATGTGCATGTCAAAACATATTTGTAGACAATATTAATAATTACAAGATAAAAAGAACTTTATATATACCATGTTTTTGAATTTTCTGCTGAATCATATAAACTTGACAATTCTATGTATTAATAAATACTTTTTTTTAAAATTTTTGATGAATTATCCCATCAACTTGAAAGAAAATGAAGTTAATTGGAGGTTAACTTGCGTTTAATTTTTCATTTCCATTTCGGTCGATAGATGGCTGCACTAGTGTACAAAGCAAAATTAACTGAAAATGAATTCAAATCTGCTTAAAGATGGCTAAAAGTATTAAAATAATGCATTTTCATCGTGTTCTGAGCTATTCTAAAAGCTTCAAATGTCTAGCTAGTCGGGAAGTTAGTTAAAAATCGATTGCAAGATTTGTACTGGACAAACACACACACAAGAAAGCGAGTTAATAAAAACATAGTAAAAATTAAGTATGATACAAACTCGTGGAAAATTTTATATTTACGTTAAAAAACCTCTGTGTATACACTATTGGACTCTAGGATCAAAAGTTAGTTTTTCACTTCGATTTTTAAACAAACAATGTAATGTGTCATTCTAAATTAACAATTCGTTTGAAGCGGAACACTTCATCTTTAAAATGGTACCCCATTCATCAATTTTGGTTAAGTATGAAGGCAGAGAAAAGGGATCATCAGAAAAAAATCCCCTTCTAGAAATAATATATATGTTTTTTTTCCATGCAAAACAATAATATACACCTACGATGATGTTGCCAATAAAGAAAATCATTAATCACATAACGATAATAAAAGCAAATGATTTTTAAATTGAAAAGTTCAGTGCGACTGATAATTGTAAAATAGAAAAAGCTAGCACGCGTGCCATCTAGGCGAAGAAATGTTGTTTATAATGTTAATACTTCAATTTTTAAACAAACAATACAATGTGTCATTCTAAATTAACAATTCGTCTGAGGCGGAGATTTTAATCTTTAAAATAGTACCTCATTTATGGATTTTGGTTAAGCATGAAGGGACAAAAAAAACACCTTTTGGAAATAATATATATAGAGAGATAATGATTGTATAGTTTGTTAAACCTGTATAGTTTGTATACCTGTTAAACTTCAAACATGTTGAAATTTATCAAAGCATACTCAGAGTTGAATCTAAATCTACGTTTTTCGCAATAGAATAAAAATACTATGTTTCTTTTTTGTTTAATTTTTTTTTGGGGGAAGGGGGTCTTTTTTTAAAAATTGGGTACATAAGCAATTATTTACAATCGAAATATACACTGAAATTGAACTGATTTAACTGTTACTCATAAATGTTTCAAATACCATTGAGCACGTAGCCTAAATAATAGTACTCAATTGAAACTCGATGCTAAAAAAAGAGGCTACAAACTATTTCATTTCATTTAACGTGTTTTAATGCAAATTCTTCTCTAAAATGATTACTTCGTTCAGACAAATTTCCCCCGCTCGATTCTGTAAAGTGTCTTCCAAGTAGCAATATCAGTTCAAGACGAAATTCAAGAGCCTTTTGAGAACTTATTAATGAAAGCATCCATCCTCGTCAGTAATTATCACTTGAAATGACTTTCTCTCGAAATAACCAAATCACGGGGAGCTTTATCTCAATTAGCAACACATAATTAACACTTCATTGAAAAGCGATAAGCATTCAGAAACCCTAATAACATTTTGAATATTTAAAGTCAAAATATTTCTTTATTTCAAAATTTAATTGGAGGCGACAGACATCCTGTGTTTATGATGCCTTTTAAAGCAGTGACTCAATGGTCATCAATAAACGATAAGCTCGTTTTAAGTTCGTCTCTTCCGTGAAGGGTTCTTTTATGAGAGGAATTGATTTTTCCAAGACTTCTTAACTCTAAAATGGTCGTTTAAACCTTGTGGAAAGTTTCGTCGGAATGGATTATGATTCTTTAATTGCATCTATCATTAGTCTTCCTCAGAAATGCGGCTAATTTCTTCCCAAATCGAAATGTAACGCATCGAAAAAGTATTTCCTAAATAATTCATTCGCCCTTTGCAAGATAATACTTTAAATTTGTTTAAAATTTATCTAAATAAGGTGAAAAGTCAGCCTCGGAAAGTAAAATTACATTAATCATATCACACCTATTTAAAACTCAAAATTAAGAAACTGTGTACAGTGTATGCACCAGTGATAGAAAAAGGAAAAAATATCAGCCTATTTTTTTATTCATTTGACCACCTTATGCAATTTATCATCCTCTTAAATAGACGCACACACACACGCAAACATACAGAGTTGAATTTGCGACAATATTTTTCGTGTCCGTGCCTGTTTCTTAAGTGCAACTAACATGTATTGTAGATTGTGTTTATAATTCCAAAAATGCAGGGAGAAAACTTGTATAGTATACTGCGGTTGCTATGGTATTCAAGCACCCATATCATTAACGACCAATGTAATGTTTTCCCTTTTTTTTCTCAATAATTTTCATGTATTCAGATAAACTCACTCAAGCATAGATAAATCTACATGCATGAATAATTAAATGTGTTTGTTTTTATTTTGAGTTTTCTGAAAAAGTCATTAGATATGTATGTCCTAAATTGTTTTACTTGTGCACATCTGCTTATCTATTTATATTTAAATACGTACAATTATTTATTATTATTTCGGTTCTGACTGATGTGTTAATGAAATATAACATAAACATCGGGATATTTATGACATTATACTATTAAGACTTTAACAGCATCCTAATAACTATTAACACTCATTTGTACAGTTAGTGGTTTGGGGCGAAATAGATGCTACGTTCAGGTTGGATCTCTTTTTTGATGAGGTTTTAGGTAGAAATAAGTACACAATAACCATTTTTGTTGTATAATAACATTTATTGATAATATTGTACATGAAATAAAAACCTTTTTTAGAAAAAAAGGACCAACGAATTGCAACTTTGCTAAACAAAGAAAATCTCTGGCATTTATATAGAATGTTGTATACGTTAGGTCTAATATGTAACACAAATAATGTAAGTAATTCAACACGAAATAAAGCGTAAAAATAGGGCATAGACTGCCGAACAAATTAACAGAAAACCTACCCTAGCGCTGAAAATTTTAACTTTTCTATAAAATATTGCGCAGTTGCAACAAATCCTCATACTGTCAAAGGACAAATATAACTAAAAGTAAATAATTCAACAAAGCGAGATAATTATTAGCAGGAAGAATGTAGATAAAAAATAAACAGAAACCACGCACTTAGGGCTCAACGAAACATAATGCAAGATTCTGTAGCTGTAAAAGACTGAACCATATATCGAGGTAACCGACAGGTCTCGCCATCAGGAGGCCTAACCAAGTCAGTTACCTCCAGGGGGAACTTTCTGAATAGGATGCAGGTCTGACCAAAAGACATCCGAAGTCCCCGAGTCTAATAAGTATTTTAGTCTTGTACATCGTTTTAGAAGTTAGTGAAACCAAATTTCCGAGCATAGAAATTTAAAAAATAATATAGACTGAGATTTTTGGCCTCCAAAATCAAAATAAAATTTAAAAATCTAAAAAAAAAAGACTAGTGATCATGAATAACTTGTTTCAACAAAGACATTCGTATTTACTGCAAGCGTATAACTGCAAACACTGCAACACCTATTGCAAAACTGGCTGGTAGGGTTTATTCTCAACTCGATCTCTTGCAATGAGAGGGGAGAGTACGGGAGAGGGAAAATACACCCTCGGGTTGGATCCGACCCCCACCATACCAGTTGAGGTTTAAGGAGACAAGGAAACTTCAGTCTCATATTGTTATAAATTTTCCATATTTTACTTTACATACCCCAGGAATATAATTAATGTTCTTTTTTGCGGCATTGAAGTCTCTTAGAATTCATAAATCAGTATTTGCTGACAAATAAGATTTTCTTATAATTTTTTTTTTCAAAAATGTCAAAAATTTCAAAATTCTCCATGCACATTCATTTTCTGCTGATTTTTTTTTCTTCCAATCTTCTGAGAATTGTTAATAAGAGTGTTTCTCAAAAAACTGTGCATAGAACTTTGAAACCACAAATATTTTTCAAATTTACAGACTGTGAAATAAAGTAAACACATGCAAAACATTAAAAAATGTCAGGCAGAATTAAAAAAAAGTATTTATGACTTTAAAATTATACAGAAAAAAATTCAATGTAAAATTATATTTATATAGTATGTAAAGCAAACTTATATAAAAAAAATTTAAGGTTTTTTAAATAAACACGGAGAAATTTGAGATATGTTAGCATTTTTGAAAAAAAAGTTTGAAAAGCAGGCCATATTTTTGCCACAAAATCCTTATTTTGAATTATAAGGGTCTTCAGTGTACTAAAAGAGAATATTGCTTATTCTCATTTTGTATATAGAACTAGCTGAAAATCCGCGCTTCGCTACGGAGTACATTCAAATTAAATACAACGGTCAATGTATGCAATTAATGCCACAAAAAATAAATATATATATTTATAATAAATGCGACGATCAATGTATACAGTTGATGTAATATATATATATATATATATTTATAAAAAAATCGTAAGGGATATTTGTTTTCTTTGGATAATATCCTATCGTTTGCTGCATTAGAAAGAAAAAAATATTTTTTATCTATTTAGTTGTTATGCACGTGACGATAAATTTATTTAAAGTACCAGAAAAGAAATCACGTGATCGGCATTTAATAAATTAAATTCTAAAAGTGAATCTTTAAAAATTCACCAAAAAATCAGAAAATTGAGGTAATGATTCGAAAAAGATTTCATTTTAAAGAAATATTTAGGATCTTTATCGTGATATAAATTTTATAACCCTCAAATTATCATTTTAAATGCAAACTTGAAAAAAAGTTACAAAAACAGCTTAAAAATTTAATTTAAAAAAATCTAAGAAGAATTTTTCAAAAATCTTTCTCAGTGCACCCCTACACTATAAGAAGAATCGCCATGCAAAATTTCAGCTCTTTAGGTCCAGCGGTTTGGTCCGTGCGTTGTATGTCAGTGAGTCAGTGAGTCAGTTACGGGACTGTTTTATATATATAATTGTAGATTGAAAATTGAAAATTTGAAAAATCGAGGTTGAAGGTCTTGATAAACATTAAACTATTAAGTTAGCGGAAAGCATGTTTCATTTTTCAGCAAATGCGTTGTCCCGTTTTTGCCTTATGGTTTCGAAACTTTCTCTAAAAGGCGGCGCGTAATCGTCGTTTACGGCCACAAAATGGCACAGTTTATTCCTAAACAATTTGTGAGTTAAAATAGGTTTACCTCGAAAGACCGGATGTCTTTACACCCCACTGTTTCCTTTCATGACTGGGCCAAAAACATTCTATAATTAAGTTCTAACCCGATTTTAGTGCGAGCGTAAGAGCAGAAGAGTTACCCGTTAATTTATTTGAAACGCGAAAATATTCTATTCAACATAATATATTAAGATCTCGAGCTAAGGATGTCCCTTTAACCCCCAAACTCGAGATCCTTGTTTGACTTCTGAGGCCGCCTCGTGAAATCTGATGAGGGTTAAAAGTAAGTGGATTTGAAGTCTAATTAATTCAGTGTAGACTGGGGCTAAAGCCAAGTTTAAAACTTGGCTTTAGCCCCTTCGCTTTAGTAAGTGAGCGCTCGAGACGAGACGATCTTTTAAATTTTGGGATGAATTTTGCATGAAGTTTAACTCGAGCAACGGCGCTATTTAATTTAATATCGAAAGAATAGGTAGTTAAGGAAGAAACGAAATAGAAGAGGGCACTTTTAATTAATACGAGTAGTAAACCTCGATTTTTAAATATCCTACAATTATGTATGCTTTTAACCGGAAATTCTCTTTAAATTCTGAAAAATTCGGTTTGCATTTTAGACTACTGATTAACAGTGATAATACTGATTATCTAATACTGATATTTTCAAATACTCGAGACTCGCTATTTGTAAATTCAATATTTGTGGACAAACTTTTCTGATCATCAGTCCAAATTTTAATCCAATCTTTATCAGAAACACGGTCATCAATTCCCATTTCTACTTAATATTTCTCTTCAGATGTATTTCCTATGGTAAAGTTCATATTCCGATCTGAGCAATATCTCCAGTGTAATCCTCAACTTCTCTGAAAGATTTATAACTACTTTTGGAATCTTTGTAGTTAAACTCCAAAGATGTAAAACATTTACACAATGTAAAACATTTACTGCCCTTAATTAATGTTTTACATCAACCCTTTTATCTCATATTCAATTAACTTTATTTGTTCTTTGTTACCAAGTGAAATAGAAAAGAAAGTTTTAAAAAATTGCTAAAGTACTTCTGAACACTGTGTGTATATTCAAATATAAAGGGGAAAATTTGCTATATAGTACCTCCAGAACATATTGATTTTTATCGTTTGTAAACAGAAATGCAAAGTCAAAAAATTATTATCCCTCTAAAAGTGTATATTTCTAAGGACTTTATACTCAAATGCAAAGGTAAAAAAGCTGCTATAGGGCCTCAGAACAAGGGAATTTCAATCTTGTGCGTACTCAAATGGAAAGGCAAATACCCGAACATAGAGAAAATTACTTCATCAAAATGTGTTTATTCTTGACAAACGAGTTAATTTATTAAAGTGCAATGGAATGTAAAACAAATTAAAGGAATAATTAATTGTAGAAAACTAAAAAAATTATAGAAAATTGTAAAAAAATTCATAAATCATCTATGATCAACTAAGATGTATGTCTATTCTTGAAAGTACTAAATCTAATATTCCCATTGGCTTGAGAATATGTCAAGCCAATGTGCAAACTAGATATAAACCCAGAAACTGAAAAGTGTTTCGTATGAGATGCCAGAAGTTCAAATGAGTTTTAAAAGACTCCTGGACTTTAAAAAGAGACACAGTTCTTACACAAGACATTTGGGGAGCAACTCGAGAATAAAGGAATCTTTTTTAAATTTTGGTAAAGTATTTTGATAACGGTATTTAGTACCACGAACTACATTAATCATTGCAAAGTCATCGCAAATGCAGAGATCAGATATACAATCTTGTCTCACATATTTTTAAAACTTTCGAGCTCTGTAATAAAACTGCATATACAGTGCACTTTACGGCGTGTCGTCATAACGGGCGAGATCACTGAGAAACCATAATGTGTGCGTGCCTAATGTTTACTTACTTTATGCTAAGGAAAGATTTTTTATGCCTTAGTGGAGAAAAATAAACCTCTAATGTTAGAACATATCTGATATTAACATCTAGTTCCGAAGACATCCTAACTTTCCAAATACTTTTCCCATAATTTTATGGATATATTTATTTATTCCGTATGCATACATGTTTTTTGATTCTATTTTTGAATAAACTGTACATCGGTCTTAAAACTTTTTTCATTCATGTAGGCATTTTTGTAGCATCCTAGAAGAAAGTATTTCTTCCTCAAAGTCATTTAAGATTTACTTTTTGAATTATACGAGTGTATATCCGTTTATGTTTCACACTTACTTGAGAATGAAGAAAAAATACATAAATCCAAAAAACTTAAAATGGAAGATAAAAAAACTAGTTTTTTTATCTTCCATTTTAAACTAATTATAATCAGTTTCTCTAACGAAGTCATTAGCAATTATACGGTTAAATGTCTTATTGTATAAATTGGATTATTTAATTATTCCAAAACATTATTAGAGGAACAGTCTGACATTTTATTTGCTTATAAAGTGTAAAGAAATAAATATCAAGAATATTCCTTTACAATCTTATTTTATTTAACTGCTACGTAAATCTAACCTAATTACGAGGAATATGATGAAACTTTTTAAAGTGAATTGTCGTCATCAAGGATATTTAATTTCTTCAATAACTTTAATTCATTTTACATTATCTGCTTATTGTTTTTGACAAATGTAACTCAATTTTAATAATTGAACAGATGAAATTACACATCCATGAAGATTTTTTTTTAAGACGGGAATTAAAATATTTTTAATGCAAGTAGAAAGTTTTTATGCTGCATGAAATTCGTTGAAAAGAAGTTGCCATTATAATACTTTTTACTGAGAGTAGAAAAAAAGTATATTTCAACCATCATTAGCAGAGCGAAATGTCTGATTCTAATTAAATTTATAAACATTTTTCTTTCACATCATTTACAGCATATTTCATTCGGAAAAGCATATTTCATTCACTTTTTATGAAATACTAAAATAACACTTGGATGATTTTGCTTTAACGCTAAATTTTGTTAAAATATCTGGTAAAATGTTCCCTCACTCGTAAAGGATAAAGCAACGTTGTTTAAAAATTGCTAAATCGTAAAAGCGTTCCACTTTCTTAAGGAGAAAAAAAAATCAATCAAAGCCATTTTGCGATAAAATTTTAATATTTTTTACAAAAGTATATTTTAGTTATTACATTAAGCAGTTTGAAAAAATTCTGAATATCTAAATCAACGGTAAGTCGTTAAGTTTAAGAAGAATATGCTAAGAAGATTTTTTTTATCTGGTTACTTTTTTTTAATGTTTCATACGGATGTAATGTTATACCGTATAAAAAATAAACAAGGCTTCTCTCTTATTAATTGAAAGTTGTGTAAGTTGTTTAAGTATTTCTTTTTACATTAAATAATCTGAAATTTTTTCGTTAAGTTATACGAATTTTACTTATTAAAATTAATGGAAATTTTGTATTTAGGAAATCAGGTATTAAAATACAGTAGTCTTCGGGTATCGAGCTCTTCTATAAAAGAAATGATAAAAACTATATTTTACAATCTCGTATAAATACCTAAAAAATGACAATTTGATAATTAGTGGGGATAATATAATATTTGTGTACAGCGGGAAAAATATAATATTTGTGTACAGGAGTTTCATTGTATACCTAAGGTAAGCGCACCAGTAATGGGCCGGTTAAGAGAAAAATTGAAGAAATTCTGAATTTTCAAAGCTATAGATAAAGCAAACTGGTCTAAATTTTTACCTCCCATTTTAATAACTGTCATACAACTGTAGTAGCAATTGGAGCGCACTGGCTGCATTCATAAATATATATATATATATATATATATATATATATATATATATATATATATATATGTATATATATATATATATATATATATATATATATATATATATATATATATATATATATATATATATATATATATATATATATATATATATATATATATACATAAATAATAACCAACCTGATGCACCTATAATGGGCCACTATTTTATCCGATGTACCCATAATGGGCCATCAATATTACCCATCACAACTTTAATGGGCCATCTATTTAATCTGTCATGGAACAAAAATCAATTCTACAATATCATAAAATTGGAAAGAAAAGGAACTAAAAACATGATTTATATTTTTAAACCGGTTAATTAATTTTATGACTACAGTACAACTGCACTAAATATATAAAAACTGAAATATAACTGAAATATAAATTTATTAACTTAAACATCTAAAATTAAATTTACTTAAAAATTGTGGTTACTGTTGCCGGTGATGTACCGCTTTACTTGTCACAGCTGGAGTGAGCTTGTCAAGCACAGCTTGTCAAGTTTTTGCAAATATTGAAATTTCGAAAAAAATAATTTGTACCAGTACACGGGCTGGCCCAATACAGGGACAGTGTAACAATTCGTGACCCCATGATGGGCCACGCTATTTTGACAATGGAATTTAAGTTTTTGTCATTTAATCACTGTACAATTTGAATTATACTTACTATCGTAATGAATAATAGTTTAAGTCAATAAACAGGCATTATAGTACTTAAATAAAATTTTTTGAAAAATTCACTTACCTTAACATATTTCTTAAGCAGACGTTAAAACAAACACAAATTTTCTTCTCTCTAGCAGAATACACCTTACACTTCGCAAAATGTAAAGGAATGACCTGAATTCCAATGCTATGGGATCCTCGCAGGTAGTAGCCAATGACCATTCCCCCTTCCACTGCCTGAGGTAACAATAGACCCATAATTTCTCGACATTTTTAAAGGGTGTCCCATTATAGGGACATTGCCCATTATTGGTGCATTTACCTTAAGTCTTCAGTAAAAGAAAATTCTCTGAACAAACTCAAATAGGAAACAGATTTTCATGCAAATTCATATATCATGAAAAGCGGTTGTTATATAACGAAATTTATTTTTGCACTGATACAAAATCTTCGATCAATTTGTACAAAAAAGTTCGCAATTGGTAGTCGTTGGGGAGGTGTATCTTTCGAAAATTTCGACAAAATAAAACTTCAAGCCTAAAAATATTAGAATCTATTATATAACGAAACTTTTTGAAGGAACTCGATCAGGATGTGTGTTTTCGTCTGGATTAGTATCCTTAACACGAGAAAAAAGCTCTCAAATAACAAAGATTTTTTTTTTAAACGAACACCAAACTTGTGATCAGTTTGTAGTAAATGCCACGGGTGAGTCTGAATGGAGATTTGTGTATGTTTTAAATGTCTACAAAATAAAATTTTTATTTTTAAATTCGATACGCATTTAAAATAATAATAATAATAATAATAATAATAATAATAATACAATAATAATAAAATAATAATAATAAGTTATGAGTCTTAGCAAAAAAAGGCTTTTCTGTATAACAGAACTTTTCGAATAACATCGACAGGGGAGTACATTTAAACCGTATCACGAAGTTTCCATAAAACAAATATTATTTAAAACGAGTAAAAATTTTGTGATTAAGTTTTTGTTTTCAAAGCACATAGATGTGTCTCTTGAAACTGGATAGGTGTGCCTTTGTTTAAATATCCTAAAAAAATAAACTTAAAATGTAAAAAGGATAGTCATTTCGGTGAGAAATACTAGGTAATAGAAGGCAGTACAGGCTTTGTATAGCGAATTTATACAATGAAACTTTCTGAAAATACTTGATCGAAAGAGTATTTATATCCGAATTAATCTTCATATTATGAAAGATAGTTTCACCTTAATAGAGATTTTTCATACTAATACAAAACAGGGCATCGATTTTGTCTTTCTAAAGAATGCTGATGGCTCTCATTGAGGAAGGCGTATCACTATTTTTTTTAAATACCTACAAAAAATAAGAATAAAGATCATAAGTAGTTGTGAGAAAAAAAAATGGAAAGCCAAAAGATAACTTTCAGTTGACATTATGATTCGCAAAATTCTTCAACTAGCACTGAAGTTTTGAGAACTTAAGCTGATTGACTTCCCCGCTAGCGCATTTCTGTTTTAGGATTAAAAGCGAGAAATGTCGATACGTCGGAGAGTGAAGTCAAACGGATAACAGAGACAAATCGGAGAGAATTCGGTGTTTCGGCATGCTTAGATGCTTCGGTATAAATGGGGTACCATCGAAGATCACGAAACCATACGTTGTACTTAATATATTTAAATTAATTCATTATTTGCCTGTTTTTATTTCAGTCACGAATTTTTGGCATGCCTTCGACTAACGGTCCTTAACCATTTTCTGAAATTGTTAAACCCATATTAAGATAACACAAAAAAATGGCGCTCTCGGATTAAGGAAAATATATGTTTAAAATCCATACAACCCCTTCATTTCCAGGAGACTTGGATCCAAGTTTCGTCCTTGCTATGAGCTTCTTAACAACTGCAGCAGGGTCTAACTGCTGCAGGGAAAAGCGGTATTTTTCTAACTTTGAACTGGGTAATCAAGGAAGTGCAGTCATCGAACTCACATCTGAAAGAACCATCGTCTACGATGAATTGCGGTACAAAATTGAGAGAAATTATGAAGTCATTTTCCCTCCAGATTAACTATCTGGATGCCTTGGTCTTCAACAGATCGGCGATGCCTTGCTGCGGCAACAAATATAAAACGAAAGACGTACGCTGCTGGACACTCTGGAGGTGTAGATGCGTAGGATGGAACTTTAACAGTGGCAACTAGGTATGTACAAATTATACAGAAGAGATACAGGTGGGAAACTTTTATAGCCCTTCAAAGCAGTAACCACCATTGTTTAGCACCCGTTGCTGAAGCTGCGGGATTCCATTGGCAGCACCTGATTTGTTGATCCTTCGAATGGATCGGTCTACGGCCTGCAGAATTGCTGCTGCAATCCACAGAGCGGTTCCTTCATCTTGGGGATGAGATCATAGCCACAGAGACTTAAGTCCGGGGAATATGGGGGACTGTAGAGCCCTTTCCATCCTGAGCGAGCCAACATATTGTGCGCACAAGCCTTTTTCTTCCATCAGTACGATGCAACAAATTATTTCGCATTATAGACCGGTAATTAAAATATGTGTTCATCATATCGCTGTGAAGGCGTGTGATGTTTGTGGGGAGAGCATATTCACTCTACGGTAAGGCAGGCATGTAGCGTACGTGTGGTGTAAGCTGCTTTCCTTCGTTCTGCTACGTGGGGTCTCTACAACAGTGTTAAAGTTCCATCTACTATTATAGTTCCATCCCTCGTATTTGAAACTGTGGCTTTTTCCGTGCTATTTATCTTCATTCTGCAGTTTATGGAGTATTTCACACACCTGCTTTTATCATGGGAAAATCTAGGCATTTGAAATTCATTTCACAACTATTTAATATAATAAGATGTTGAATATTAACCCCTTTTGTACCAATATTTGACACGTAATACCTTTAAGGCTGCTATGTACTAAGAAAAAAAATCGTATTTCCCTTTTCCTCTTCTTGCAGACTCTTGTGTGGGAGGATTCCAGTTGACAGTTCGAGAATTCCACCCCCCTTAGTACTGACATTTTGAGGGATTGTAATGGCTCTCTCTCTATAGGGGGGTTAAGCGCTGCCCCCAATTTTTTTATTTAAAATATATATTTGTCAACTATTTACAGGTACATAAATGCTGATAATCAAATAAAACTGGTATTGTCAGATAGCCTAAACTTTTCTTCAAAGTGCTTCAGGATTCATTTCATAAATTTCGTCCACCGAAGGAATTTATGAGCGTTTAAAACACAGTATACCAGATTTTTCCCCGAATAATTTAAATTTAAAAATATTAATTGCATTTAAAAAAACGAAAAATGTACACAAATGTAAAATTTCTTTCTCTATGATGGAGTGCAATTTAAAAAAAATCTTTGAATCCAAGTCGAAAAACCGTGGACAAATTTTCTCTATAGGTTAACATTGAGATGAGCGAATCCAATGGGGTTTCTACATAGTAGCCTTAAGCCACCGTAGAAAACAAATCATGAGGTGGAAAACAATATATATTATAATATATTAAAACTAAATAAGGCCTGTTTGTTGTGCAATGTCTAGAAAAAGTCGTGAATATAATTTTCATGGTTTCATTTACTTGTTATTAACTCAATTCAACGCTTCCCAACTAAATTTTATTTTAAAATACCCTCTGAATTTGCATATAGAATTGCCTGGAAATGTTCACTGCTCTAAACAATCTTTGTTTTATGTGTGATATATTTTTAACGCAATTTTTCTTGGACGTTAGAGACACTCCATTTTTCTTATATCTTCTTCCACAAAGTATCTTTTCTTAATTGTCTGTGAAATATCCATAAAATTCTAAATTGCTTTGCTCGGCAATTTTAAAACTCAGATATTTATCTAGAATGACAAAACATTGTTTTTATTTTGGCGATGTTATATAACTATATTTATCTTCGCTCTGTCTTTCCATCTTCTGAAACATTTGCAAATAAGATGTGTTTGATTTGCAACAGTGCAAAGTAATTAATATTTACACTGGATGTTATTGAAGAGAATTATTCGTAATATTTGCATTGAGAAATTTTGCATTGAAATTTAGATCATTAATGCACAAGAATTTACTTCAGACACTATCAAGAGATTTTTTTTTTGAAAATTTTAATCCTGTAAGTAATACAATTCGAAATATTTATTAAATAATTTTAAACACAGGGAATCTCATATTTGCTAAAATTTATCCATTGCAAATTTAATCCACAAAATTAATTTTATACATTATCTTTACAGATATTCTAAAAATAGATTTATTTTTTCAAAATAGGTTTCTTTATAAAAGTTTGGAAATACAAAACGTTAACGAAGTACTCTGTAACAGAGAAAAAAAATTTGATTTTATTGGAATGAATTTCTTTTACGCGGCTTACAGTAGAGTGAACTGGCAGGAATCGTCACGTAACGAAAAAACGTTATGCCCCCTCCAGAAAACCTTTCTCTCAATGGACTCCGTGGCTGAATGGTTATTGCATGGGACTGCGGAGCGAGAGGACCCCGGTTCAAATCTTCGCACAAACGCTACGGGCAATTTTTTTTATATATAATTTATAATTCACTATTTTACATTTAATTTTTAATAAATCACTATTTTTCCTAGATTATTAAATGGAATTTATTGTTTTAAATCCTTACTTTACATTTTTGTTTTGAAAAAATGATAAAAACTAAAAATGAAATATACAAATTACAGAGAGAGAGAGAGAGAGTTGGTTGGTTAAATAAAAGAGGGCTGCGCTTTTTGGCGTGACAAAAATACACTAATATAATCAATAGAAATCTACATATTAAATCACGTTTAGAGTTGAAAAAATAACGTAAGGAACTTCGTTCCTGACTGGGGTCCCCCGACCGCACTTTTTTTTTTTTTTTTTTTTTTGCTCATAGGTGCGAGAATATTTTAATTAAATCTTAATTAAATTTCTATTTTAGTGTTAAATATTTTAAGTTTAATGTGTTTAAATACATGAAAAATGCAAATATAAACATATGTATACAAAGTTTACATTATGCAATTTTACGGTTATTATCCATATATCATTAACCATAATTATTGTTTTTAATCCCTAGACTATCACATAAGTAACACGTAAACTGCAGATAAATTTTCCGATAAAAAATAATTCTAAGTATTTCGATTTTATAAGACAAATTTTACAATGTTTTGGTTGGCAGAATGCTTACATGCAATGGTACTGCAATTTTTAATTACCACTGGAACTTCCTGTTGGAAAATTTCTAAATAAATTAACAGTATTGATGAATATATATGTTTTAAAACTTATTAATTAGTGCAACACATAAACAATTGACTTATCTGCCATAAATATTTAATGCAAGAGGGGGAATTCGTTACTTTATAAATTAAAGAATTAAACGATAAATGTGTTAAAACAGGATCCTTTGTGTAGATCCTTGGTTTTAAATTTTCTGACACAGCATATGTCTTCTAATTCAGCTAAGAGGTTTGCAATAAAGTTTAAGTTTTGTTTACAGTTAAGGAAAAAATTGTGAATATTCAGAGACTGTTGCCAAATGGTCTTAATAGTGGTTCAAAAAAAGTGATTTCAACTACAGTTTAAGGATCTTTTCTAGGTTTGGGTAGGGATGAATATCAATTAATAAAGACTGCACAAGGTCCAGATGATTAGCAGCACTAGTTCATTTTGTTGAGTAAAAATAATGCTATGAAACTCCTCCAAACACAAAATAGTGTAAACCTCGTTTAAAGATCATTTTGAAGCGAAGACTGGAAAAATACGTGAAAGGAGCTGGATTTAGGCATCCTATAGTTAACTGATGGCTCTATTTCTGCAGTGAGCAGTACTTCCCACAACTACTGATCTGAAAATAAAGTAGCTCCCTATTGTTATCTAGCTTTTTATGAAATATATGCAAAGGTACTTGTTTTCTATTTCCAAAAAATATGATTTAAGCAGCTTGTGGCCAATTCGAAGTTCTATTCTTGCATCCCCAGTGACTAGTGTTATCCGCATTGACTGAGCCGAAAATAATATAACTACCTTACGCCATCTAGCTTTTCTAAAAGATCTGCAACAGTGCTAGTTTACTTTTTACGAAAATAGGATTTAGGAAGACTGGAGTTAATGATTCTATTCATACACCTCCAGTGACCAGTGTTTTTAACTTTGACTGAGCCGAAAATAAAATAACCTTACCTTCTTACCTTGTCATCTAGGTTTTCTGAAAGATCTGCAACAGTGCTAGTTTACTTTTTTCGGAAATATTGACTTAGCAAGCCTAGAGTTAATTAATGATTCTATTCATACACCCCCAGTGACCAGTGTTTTAAACTTCGACTGACCCGAAAATAAAATAACCACATTTCGCCATCTAGCTTTTCTGAAAGATCTGAAACAGTACTAGTTTACATTTTAAAAGAATATGATTTAGGAAGTCTGGAGTTAATGACTCTATACATACACCCCCAGAGACCAGTGTTTTCAAATTTCACTGAGCCTCAAAAGAAAAAAAAATACATCACGCCCTCCAGCTTTTCTGAAAAATCTGAAATAGTACTAGTTTACGTTTTACGAAAATATGATTTATGAAGCCTGGAGTTAATTATTTACTCTATTCATACACCCCCAGTGACCGACCAGTGTTTTCAACTTTGACTGAGCCGAAAATAAAATAACAACCTTACCTTTTTACTTTGCCATCTAGCTTTTCTGAAAGATCTGCAACAGTGGTAGTTTACTTTTTTCGAAAATATGATCTTAGGAAGTCTGGAGTTAATTAATGATTCTATTCATACACCCCAGTGACCAGTGTTTTCAACTATGACTGAGCCGAAAATAAAGTAACTATCTTACGCCATTTAGCTGTTTGAAATAACTGCAACAGTACTTGTTTTATATTTTTGAAAATATGTTTCATTTTGAACGAGGTTTACTCGAAATAACTAGATAGTTTCCTTGAAATGATGGACCGAATTTAATGAGTTTTACGTATTTTAGTCATGTTGCTTGAACTGTTCATCATTAACTTAAATGATGGTGGTTTTCTCCTTTTAATCCTCACTTTTGAATCCTGTCAGCTGAAACAGGAAGCATTTGTTTATGGTAAAACTATTTAATTCAGGAACAACAACTAAGTCAAAAATGTGTCTCTATGAAACTCCCTGTGGCTCCAAGCTAATAAAAGATAGAGACAATATCAATAAAATGTCTATGTTTATATCACAAATGCTACTTTTAAAATAAGGAGCGTTTAATTTCAAATCTTTATTTCTCAATGACAATAATGCGATATAAGGAACAACAACTAATTAAGGAAATAAACTAAAAAAAAATAAAATAAATAACTAATTCCTTCTGGACCCTCTACTGTTTTTAGACTTTTTAGATATTTTTGGTTTTATGGAGATTGTCTAGCCTTGCTAGGCAATCTGTGATTAGTAAAAAAAAATAATGGAATTAAACAAACATTCATTGTTGTAGAACAGTGAAACTCGAATCCTTTATAACCTATGAATTACGGACTACGTAACTGGTTACGGAATATTTTAAAAGGCTGAACGATATTTAATATTAAACCAAAGATCTGAAAGTGGGGATTTAGTTGACTAAAATCATCCATTATTATCTATGTTTGTTCAATTTCAAACAAAATTTCTGCATGATAAGAAAGCAACATGAATAACATCCTTTACGAATATTTTCCTGTGTAGAAAGCTAAATTTGTAAACCCGAATTCACCAGAGAAATGACATCCTTCACCAAAGTCTGAAGCTATGGAAATACAATACGATATCTAAACAATTTGGAATCGCTCCTGAATGGTTATCAGTCGCATAGATTTGCTCTGTGATATCTGCATTGAGAATAACACCACAATCCGGATTATCTAGTGGAGAAGCGTTTTGATGGCCATTGTCTGGTACATTCCTCAAGCATTATCCGAGCTGGAGATATAGATAACAATTACCGGCATGAATTGCATTGGATCGGACTAAATTTACTGCTTCAAACAGCATTTGTGCATCTGCAACACAAACGTAATTGCAGCTGAACTTTGAGTTATGCATCGGTAGGGAGCTGGCTACTAGAGTCAAATTTACCAAATAGATAGAATTGTTCACTCGAGTGTAACGGGAGGTATCGAATGGGCTCCAAAATGGCAGTGCAATTGCTTACAAATGAAATCTATTATTCGAGCACCTCCTGTTCTTTAAATGGATTGTTAGAGTGTATTTGATAGTAAGATATTTTCCCAAAGGTACGTTGGAGCGTTTGGATTTCTAAGTTTGTGTGGGAACAAAGCAGTTAGCTTTTAATGCCGGTTTCGGGGATCAATACAGCAATGCAAACTAATTCAATTGCTACACTAACATACATTTGTTTCGTTTGCGAAATGAAAAGGTAACAAGAACATCGATTAGAATAGAAACGCTAAAAGCATAGAAATAACTCAATTTCAAATCAGCTCCGATCTGTTTGATATGTACATCATTATTTTCTACTGTAATAGATATTAACTGCCGCATACTGAATATAATATTTAATTTATATCTTCACGAACATTAAATACATGCCTAGAGGGGACAACAGGCCAAAGAAAAATATACATCCACACAATAAAAAAATACGACACGGAAATTTAAAGATACCGAAGGATACATTGCATTAATTCCTGTTTCTTAACCTTCTCCTTACGGGGTGGGATAGCATGTATCCCAAGAATACGGGCCCAAGAATAATTATATATATATATATATATATATATATATATATATATATATATATACTTATACATATATATCTATACACATATACATATACATATATATATACATATACACACACACACACACACACACACACACACACATATATATATATATATATAGGGAATTAGAAAAATGGGCCCCGTAAGCTAAAGGTTAATTCTCGAATAAGGAATCATGAAATAATAATAATATACTCTTAATGTCTGTTTTGGAAACCAATAAAACCATGGAGCATACTACAAATGAAAAAACTTATTACCTTCGCTTGAAAAAAAATTAATAAAATTTATTTGGAATTCAACAAAAAGTTTTTTTTATGCTTCATTATTTAGTAGCAGCTATGATTATAATTATCAAATCCAATATAACACTAAACCGTATTGAATTGAGTTACTTAATTTCTACTGTAATCAGCATAATTTTTTTGTTAACAGGCTGACATGAGGCTGAATTTTAAACATGTATTCCCCCAATCCCAAATATTTGAGGGTATTTGAAGCTACAAAAGGATATATCATGCTTGGTCCGATTTCTTGATTTTTTTAAAAAAGCTACGTTTTTAGTGCCTTTTTCAGTGGTCTATGCAACTTGGAAAAATATAGCCATTGCACAATTTAACATAACTTGCTATTTGTTCTCATTCATAAATATAGACATTACATCTAAGCGAAGGGAGATGATTTTTCATGAAAATCGTCATTTTAAAATTTTAAGAGGACGCATAAGGTCATTTAAAGCCATGCACATTAAACATAATTCAAAATGTTTAATACAGGGGAAATAGTTTTAGATAATACCAAACATTACTGTAATTAATGTAGTGTAAATATATGCTAAAAATAAAGTTCTCAATTAAAAAAATATGGAGCTGGGTAAATTTTCCGATGGGATACCTGTCGGAATTTATTTGGAATCTTTTAGAACATTCTTTGAAATCATTCTGATTTTCTTTTTCCTGTCGGCCAGAGTACTGTAGTGCCAATTGCATTTGTCTCAAATCAGAAACAGATATCAACGAAAATAGAATCGATCTCCTGTGTTGTCATGTATAACTAAATTTAACAGAGATAGATAGTTATAAGAAGAATGTAGACAAAAACAATACAGAAATCAAGCACTCAGGGCTCCACGCACCAAAGGCAAGATTCTGTAATAGTGCCGGAACTAAACCAGAAGTACAAAGTAACCGACTGGTCTCGTCATAAGGGAGCCTAACCAAATCCGTTATCTCAAGGGGAACTTTTTGAATAGGATGCAGGTATAACCAAACAACATCCCAAGGCCCCGAGTTCCCCAATGAAACAGTTAATCAAAAGAAAATGAAAAGACTCGGACAACTTACAGTAAGGGCTCAACGCACCATACATGCAAGCACACATACAATCCTAATGAAAAGACAGAGATGCATACATACCCTAATTCAGTAGGTGACGGTTATGGCGAAACAGCAGCCCAAATTTACCCTAGTAATTACGTCACTGTGGCAAAACCACAGCGCTACCCCCTATGTGTTGTCATGCTGATGTAAAACTTTTAAGGCTGCTGTGTACTAACCCCATTGGATTCGCTCACCTCAATGTTTACCTATAGAGAAAAGGGTCCAAGGATTTCGGACTTGGATGGAGAGATTTAAAAAAAATGCACTCCGTAATAGAGAAAGAAATTTGACACCTGGGGACATTTTTCGTTTTTTTTTAATGCAAATAAGTTTTTTAATTTAAATGATTTTTTGGGGGGAAATCTTGTGTAGTGTGTTTTAAACGCTCATCCATTTCTTTGGTGGGCGAAATTTATAAAATGAATCCTGTTGCAAGGTGAAGAAAAGTTCCGGCTATCTGAAAATAGATTTTCACAACATCATACATTTTAAATATCATTTTTATTGGATGATCAGCATTTATGCAGCTGTCAATAGTAGACACATTTTCTCCATAGGTTAACATTGAGGTGAGCGAATAGGGTTAGTACACAGCTTAGACATTGCGTTTGGTTTAATTTGTAAGAAAATAAGCCAATATCTACTAGTTTTACAAATTGATTACGTTACATATACCTGATATTTTGAAGATTTTATTTTAATCATGTAAATCTATATTTCCGAAAGTCAGCTTAGTCGTTGTTCGATATTCTCCAATATAAAAATTTGATATTTGTTTTTAATTTCAGAACTGGATTATTAATCTTTGTATATAAAGCTATTACATAAAAGAACTTCTAGATGATTTTGATAGGTGCCTAGCGTATTAGTTATCGTTTAATTTAAAACGATACCTTTTACTTTTTCAATAGTTGTCTTATACGGAACATTACTCAAAAGTGTTTTATCAAATATATTTTTTTTATTAGTAGTGAGAAAAATTCTGAGATAAATCATTTGTCTTCAGATCTTTTTAAAAGGTAATAACGTTATAACCATTTTTCTTTATTTGTCAGTTTATCGCATTTCGAATTGCCGTTTATAATCACTTGCTGCATGTCTTATATCATCAAAAAATTTTTTCTACACCTTTGTTTCTAAAACAAAGGATTTTTTTACCAATATCACATACAAATTAATTTATCGTGGTATTAAAGTCCGTGATTTGATATTTCTATATAACCTTTTTAAATGAATAACTGGATTTTAAACTCCGAAATTATTTAATACTTCCTGCTCTTGCATTTTAAAAAAACATTGCTATTTATATGTTTTAAAGCTAGATGAACACATAGAAGCAAGGATATTGTTTCAATTTCATGGTATATTATTTTAATAAAATACTATTACAATCAGCCTATTTTTCATTTTAATAAAACTCTTGTCATATTATATTTTAAAAAATACATCTGTTTAATACGTTTTGCTTTAAGAGAATATATTGAAAATAAAACTCTAGACTGTCACGCAGAGTGACAATATAAGAGCACGCACTGGTCTAGTATGAGGTGTGTTTAGAAATCAGCAAGACTTCAGTTAAAATAATTACGTTTATTTTAAACTTCAATAAACATTTAAAAATATTAAAAGCAATAACTTAAAACATTTGTATAATCAAAACAATCTCACACAGAGACTTCTAACATACGAATCTCACTAGCTTGTGAGTTCAACTATGTCTGCTGCAAGCGGCACCTTTGCTCTAACTCGAGCAGTATTTATACAAGCCAGTAACATAACATAGGGCGATGTCTCGCAGCATGTCACATCTCAACTCTTGCAGATTTTACTTCTTGTTTGGCGAGGAGTGGCAAAAAATTGCATAATTTAACATGGCGTTCAATGAGCATTCTTACAGCTTGTTGAATAAAATGCTCTCAGATGACCCAAAGTCTTTAGATACGGTATCTAAACAAAGGTATATCACTAAATTAAACATTCAGGTACAGCCCGGAAAGGTTTATTCAGTATGTGACCCGTATTTATTGACAGAGGAAGACAGGAGTTACGATACAAGACGCTGGCCTGAAGTAACTTATCCTGATATCTATACATATCTCAACATAATAATAATAATCATTCTCGACGAAAGAATTATATTCTCCTTGCGAAATATTAAAAAAAGTGTTAAAATACCTGTTACATACAACTAATATGAGACATTTTATAAATAAACTTAAATAATTTAACTCAAAATGAAGATATCGTCCAAAAACACATGCAAACGCATAGGAACTGCTTCCGTTTTCCGCCACCCGATAATGACGTCATCTATAGCAGACGAAAACTGACGTAGCCAGTGACGTTGCAACGTTTCGCCTTATTGACATATTTGCATAAAATACCCTGGAAAGGAAAAATAACAAACCATGGGGAAAATAAACGAAAAACAACATCTCAGATGTATGACGTCAAAGTTGCTGTGACGCCATTACTTGTTAGATAATAAGTGCTACATTACTCTAAAACGATAGCATGAATGTCGGAAAGTAATACAAGTAAATGATCTAATAAACTGAAGTTTAGATAGCCCTTTTAAGGTTCATTTTCCTAACAAGTGGCCCGCCTATTACTTTTAAGACATTAAAAAAAATTGTTTTACGTTCACACAGAACTTGATATCTAAGAAAAACTTTTTAAGTTTAAAAATGTTCACCCAGAACAAGTCACCTTAATTGCCATTCGAGCTGAAAATGCTAAGTCCACACAGAACTAAAACTTTTACGGTAATTTTGAAAATTTAAAAGATTAAGTACTTTAAATTTAGTTTACAAGCATTATCATTAATTGTATATACACAGTTCATACCTACAAAAAAAATTGAACTTACTTATATTTTAATTTGCAGAAAAAAATTTCCCAGAAAAGTTCGGGAAGGTATAACTATCATACAATACACTCAAGGAAATAAAAGCAATCACGATTCAAGTAATACATTTCATGAACAAGATACAAGCATATGAAAGGGTAATAAACACATTGCAAGACGTAAATATCATGGAATGCTAAAAACGAAGATACCACATTAATGCGTGATTACATACATAATTGCAATAAACATTTTTGAGAAAGAACACATCACATTTTACAAGTGTACAAAAAAAGGACACTTAAATTAAAGCAATTGAAAAGTATACATGTCAGATACAATTGAAAGACAATACTACTCTTAAATTATGAGTGTGGCCACACTCCCCCCGAAAGATATTACAAGGGATAATGCAAAAAGTATCAAACATTAATATCAAAAGTATGTAAGATTGAAAATTTATATGTGCATGTGGTTATCTAGAGTAAGAGTGGGCATATGACAGGTTCCATTTTAAAACTGGGGCTTACGGAAATGAAAACTTAACGACTGCCGTGACTGGGGGCTAAGATACACACTTACTAGCGCATAACATATTCTTCATAACTCTCTGGCAAATTACAGTTTCACCCCTCCGAAACGGTATTGGGGCTGCTCGAGCAATCCGAATACATTACGATTAGCAAAAATGTACCCTCGCGGGGACCGTTACTCTCTCCCTCTAAGACAACCACATACATACACAGAAATATATACAAGATAACATTTTTTACTTTTAAAAACAACCAAACACCTTGCAAAAAGGTATAAAACACACAAAAGTGCCAGAACACATCTGGACTTATAAAAATTCTTACAACTTAAACAGAGAGTCCAAAACATTTTTAAGTTGAAGTTTTGTCACTCCTTTAGTAAAGCAGTCAGCAAGGTTTTTCTTTGTATATACTTTAAATTAAATAGATTATCATTAATCAAATTTCTAATAAAATGTAATTTGACTGATATATGTTTTGTTTTATGATTTTCTATGGGGGATTTACAAAAACTGATAGCAGCCTGGTTGTCGGAAAATAAAGTGATTTCAGATGGTTTAAACTCAAGAATATTCTTATCATAGCACTCATCTAAAATACGTGTTATCCAAACCAGTTCTTTTGATGCCTCAGTAATAGACACGTATTCACTTTCCATTGATGAAAGGCTCACACATTTCTGCTTAAATGTACGCCAAGCAATAGGGGCCTTATCAACTAAAAGTAGCATTCCTCCCATAGAAATTCTATCATCCCGGTTGGATGCATAGTCGGCATCACTAAAACAAACTAATTCTAACTTATTTACCCTTGACAACTCAAGTCGGTAATTTTCTGTTTGACACACATACCCCAGAAGTTTAACAAGTGCATTCCAGTGCATCATACCAGGGTCTGATTGAAATTGTGATAGGATGTTAACGGCGAAACAAATATCGGGCCTAGTTCGGTTAGCAAGAAACGCTAAACACCCTATAGCACTCCTATAAGGAATTTGTTCCATCTGTTTACGTTCTTCATCCGAATCAGGACATTGGTTTTTTGACAGCACTAAGCCCTTAGGAATTGGTAGTGAAACCACCGGGAACTTAAACTTGCAGAAAAGGGTTTTCACTCTTCTAATATAGTCCTTCTGGTGAATAAAAATTTTGCCATCAGATTCTTCGATTTCCACCCCCAATAGATTTCTAGTTCTGCCTAGTTCTTTCAAATCAAATTTAGAACTTAGATTTTTTATGACGCTGTCGATACGACTATCATTTTCACCAAAAATTACAATGTCGTCCACGTATAGCAACAGAACTATATTATTTTGATATGTAAAAACACAATTAGCCCAAGAAATTTCATTAAAGCCCATTTCAAGCAATTTAATGCTAATCTCAAAGAACCACTCACGGCCGCTTTGATGCAGGCCGTATAATGCTTTTTTTCAAGCGACAAACTAGGTGTGGTTTTTGGGGGTCAACAAAACCTTGAGGTTGACTCATATATACGGTATCAGACAGTGGGGCATATAAATAAGCACATTTTATATCAAGTTGTCTATGGGACCATTTCTTATAAGCAATCTCACACAGAGACTTCTAACATACGAATCTCACTAGCTTGTGAGTTCAACTGTGTCTGCTGCAAGCGGCACCTTTGCTCAAACTCGAGCAGTATTTATACAAGCCAGTAACATAACATTGACATATTTGCATAAAATACCCTGGAAAGGAAAAATAACAAACCATGGGGAAAATAAACGAAAAACAACATCTCAGATGTATGACGTCAAAATTGCTGTGACGCCATTACTTGTTAGATAATAAGTGCTACATTACTCTAGAACGATAGCATGAATGTCGGAAAGTAATACAAGTAAATGATCTAATAAACTGAAGTTTAGATAGCCCTTTTAAGGTTCATTTTCCTAACATAGACATTAGGAGAATATTTAAAATAATGTGTCAATTCTCTTTATGTTGGACGTGTGTTGAAATCTTTAGACTAAGTTAAACGACATACGCGCTTCAAATAAAGCCGTTTACCTACGCACACACACACAATATATATGTATGTATGTATGTAACAATAAACTTTCGTTATCATTAATGCGTCTATTCAAATTCTTTCATCTTATCGCAACAGAATACTGTCCCTCATTTAAATTGGACCAAGGAATAACCGAAATAATCTAGTAGTTTTCCCCCTAAAAGCCACGTGCGGACAGGAAGCTTATATAACCGTTATATAAGAAGATTGTTCGTGAACCATGATGAACGATCACCCCATGTGACGTGCTTGGGTCAGGTAACCCTTTTTGGCCAATTAAAAAGTTCCGCCCGCCTGTACTTTTCACGAAGTATGACATAACAGTGTGCCTTTTTGCGTTCGCTTAAGAACCGGCAGCAATTTGTTTTGCGCTTCGATTTTTTTTCCCGTTTGCCCGACAGTTTCCGGATAATAACAGCGAGATATGTGATCTGATATAATTGTCCCGCTATATAATTATACTCTGATATAAATATTGATAGAATCAGTTCCCGCAACATCTCAAACCTCGGACACACAGAACACACCACAATGTTTTTCTAACTACATCTTTTATTAATAGGAAGTACGGAAAGACAGCTTCTCGGGGCAGCGTACAAAAGGAAAAGAGCACACACCTATATGATGCCAGGTCTTAAATAGACTTATCTCGCCATGTGATCGCAGTAGAGGTTAATTGGTTAAAATTTAGGAAAAGGAGTGACTGTTGAGCTAAAATAGTTAATTGTGTACCCACGAACCCACGCTACGGTTTGTTTAGTTTTTTAGTAATATAGTCGCAATTTTAGAATTCTAGCTCGAGGTTTTCTGGAATCAAAAGCGAAATTAGCTCGAACGCCCAAATTAATTTAGAATAACTTAGAATTTAAAAATGTTATGGGATTTTTAATGTTAGATATATATATATATATATATGTTCGTATATACACTGCTGGCCACTGTAAATGCAACACCCTGAAGGAAACATGCAAATAACTTGAAATTTACAACATGCATCAGCGGAGGTGAGATATGCAAATTATTAGAATTTCAGCGCAGACGCACATCACGCGCGCCTGTGGCGCCACTTCAAAGCGCTATTTAAGGCTTGGAGATTTCGACGATTTCAAGTTTGGCAATTGTGTTTTTCTTGTGGTTTTTAAAAAAAAAAAAACGATTAATTATGCCTCGTCGAAAACAGCGATCATCTTTTGATCAAGTATCCGAGTTCGACAGAGGAAGGATAGTGGCCTACCGAGATTGTGGATTATCATTCAGGGAAATCGGCAGTCGTGTTGGACGAAACCAAACAACTGTAATGCGGATATGTGATCGTTGGATGCAGGCGGGTACGACGGACCGGCGTGATCGATCGCATCCACCTCAGCGCACCAATTCATGTGATGACAGGCAAATTGTGCGCATGGCAGTGACGGATCGCTCAGTCACATCACGAACCATAGCACAGCACATGCAGTCTGTAACGCATCATCCAGTGTCTGCGCGTACCATTCGACGCCGTTTACTGCAGAGTGGTCTGTCCGCAAGACGTCCATTCCTTTGTCTACCCTTGACGCAGAACCACAGACGTCTCCGCCGCCAATGGTGCGATGACAGAAGGATGTGGACGGCAGAATGGAATGAAATTGTCTTTACTGACGAGTCACGCTTCTGTCTGCAACACCACGATGGTCGCATTCGAGTCTGGAGACACCGTGAAGACAGGATGCTGAACAGCTGCGTTATGCACCGCCACACTGGTCGGGTATCATGGTATGGGGCGGTATTGGATATCACTCTCGCACACCTCTAGTACGCATTGCCGGTACTTTAAACAGCCTGCGCTACATCTCCGAGGTTTTGGAGTCAGTTGTCCTTCCTTACCTTCAGGGCTTGCCCACAGCCATATTTCAACAGGATAATGCGCAACCACACATGGCACGCATTGTCCAACGGTTCTTCGTCAATCGCCAGATTGAATTGCTTCCCTGGCCGCCTCGCTCTCCGGATCTTTCGCCGATAGAAAACATGTGGTCCATGGTTGCTCTACGATTGACCCAGATTCCATCCCCAGCTGCCACAGCAGATCAACTTTGGCAACGTGTGGAAGCTGCTTGGTCTGCTGTACCCCAAGAACTCATCCAAAGTCTCTTTGAATCAACACCGAGGCGTGTGGCAGCGGTGATCTCCAACAATGGCAGCTACTCTGGCTACTGATTTTGGCAGGAACCACACTTCACAGAAGTCTATAAATTTAATCATTTGATACTTGGTCAACATGTTATCTACAAAATAAATTTTGTTGTGATATCTCTTGTCTTTCTTGGTGTTGCAATTTGGGTGGCCAGCAGTGTATGTATGTAGGCATGTACGTATGTATACATGTATATGTATGCATGCATACATACTTTACATTACATTATACTATATTACTTTACATTATATATAGCTATATTACATTACATTAAATATAGCTAAAAAATAATTGTCCACCAGAATGAATCCCTACAAACAAAGAATAAAAATCTTCCAACTGCATATCGCGTACAGACTAGAAATTATATTTATTAGATCTTACTTAATATTTCATAAGAATAAAAATAGATGATTGCCTCTATTGTATTTTTTTATTAGACATTAAATACACAGCGAGAAAATTCGTTAAAAATAACACTCTCCTATAGTGACGGAATGACCTCAATTCGAGGAGGAACAATCCCGAGTTTTGTTCGAGAAACTCCTTTAATTCCTAATTTAATAAAATCTTGATTCATAATAATCTCTTTCTTGATCATATTTCAGTGCATTTACATCCTTTTCCTTTTATGCTGCGTACATTTCTACTTAATGCAACAGACTGATTTATTTTTAAATCAAAAAAGAAGAAAAAAATAAATAAATCATAATAACTAAACGAGAGTTAACCTATTAATCATAATTTCTCCCCCGTATACGGAAATGTATCCCAATTGTTTGACAGGATAATGGAAAGAGAGATTTCATGTTTCAAAATTGACTGAAACGTGTTCGTGCATGCTGGGGGAATTTTCCAATCCTTTGTCGTGTGACGAAAACAATCGAAAAGGTGTCAGCGAGACTTTTAAAGTTCTGACGTGCTGTCAAAAATTTACAAACGATGTGTCATGTTTCAATGTTTAAACATGAAAATTTCGAAACAGTTAAATTCGCAACATTACTGCCTCTCTTTCTTCGCTGTTATTCTGATATTGGAAGATATAGATATATTTTGATTCGCCTCTAGAACTAACTGTTTAGAGGGATATAGGAATAGTTAAACCGATTGAGTGAAAATGTATTAAAATAGATGTAAACATAAGATGATACTCAAAGAATAACAGTATATTAGTGTACTGACATACATCACTGTGAATCTGAATGAATATATATGTCGGAATTGGTATTTCTTCAGGCCCATTTAATTAAGTTAATCCGAAATACTCAGGAGTCGACGATGGTCCGGTGGAGAGGCAATAAAGAATACAATCTGAAAACACTGATGACAACTCCAGTTTCATTTAATAACATTTATTAAATATTTTAAAGACTCTCAGCTCCATCATTAAAAAAAACTACTTCCCAATCCTTCCCGAAAATACGTACCGCTGAGGGGCACGTCTTATCATTCCCTATACATCCATGACTCTGAAAATCTTCTTTGTTCTTAAATTTTATTATGCGCTACCGACGATCATTAATTATTCATTTCGTCATATCGAATGTTCTTTTCGCTGATCTAATCATTTCGTTTCTTAGCGCCAACTCAAGGCTACGGCTACCTAAAATTATCCCATGTGGTTCTGTGGTTCTTCGGAAATTGAATCAAGTCGAACCTTACGCGCTATTTTCACTGCAATACATTTCTCCGATTATTTGAACGCCCAAACATTTTAATTGTTAATCCTATATTTAATAACTAATATCCCGTTTTAAAGTCGCGCGATCACCCTCCCCATATTTTAAGCCTTACACACACACATACACACACAAACACACACACACACACACATATATATATATATATATATATATATATATATATATATATATATATATATATATATATATATATATATATATACCTCGGTAATATCTTAAATATGTCCTCCATTCTAGCATTTAAATTCCCTTTCCTAAATCCACTCCCCAATAATATTAATTTATCGCTTTAAAACCCTTAGCCACAGAACTTCCCATGAATCTCATGCCTTTGCATTCTACACGTGTATATGTCCGAATTTAGGAGTGAGTTAGCATCGCGAGCCCCAAAATCTGCTGACCCTACAAATAAAAGTCACACGTTCCTCTTGCTCTCGCGTTTAATGTTGAAAGGTGATAGTATTACGAGACGTTCTTCTGAAATGAACGGATGTACTTTTGTCGTTCTAATATACGATTCGTCCCGACTGCTTCCAAATTTAATTTTTACTCCTTTCAGACTGAGTCTAGCTTTAGCCATGTAAATATGAGCTAGTTTTCCCTTTCAGGTTATAATTTAAGGAGTTATGTAATGGGAGTATTACACACACACACATATATATATATATATATATATATATATATATATATATATATATATATATATATATATATATATATATATATATATATATATATATGATAAAAGTATGACATTAATACCCTCAATTTATGGATTCAAATCAGCAGTTAATACCACACAGACTAATGTCTCCGCTTTAAAACTCAAAAAAAATAATTGATTTAAATATACATATAATGGGTTGCAACGCTCAGTGAAAATGACGTTTATCAATACAAAATAAAATCAATCAACAATTTTCGGCATGTTCAAAAATCAGCAACAAAATACTTTAATCCTGTGAGTAACGGTTATTCTCAGGTGAGGAAGAACTCCCCACGTACGAATCCCCTGGACTTCTCACATCAGTAAATCAGTTATAAACTGTACACAGGCACAAATTCAACAGCAGGTGCAAGTTGCTTAACAAGCACATGAAGTTATCCGGCGGTTTTCGCACACAAAGTAAATCCAAATTAAACTGGCCGACAACATTGTATAAAAGGTAGATTTGTCAGGAATATAATTAGAAATATGAAGGCTCCGCAGGCAGGCGAAAGCGTATGATTGAAATATTACTTACTTACACACACACATACACACACACACACACACACACACACACATATATATATATATATATATATATATATATATATATATATATATATATATATATATATATATATATATATGTATATATGTATGTATCTATATTTTAAAAACTTGATATTTATTGTATTGATACTGTTAAGAGAAGTCTTAATAATATCAAAAGCTGAAATTTGTAATTATTTGAAGCTGTATGGTTAAGTGATGTTCATTCTTTTTGAAGTGTTACGTGTCTTAAATCATTTTTTCTTATAATTCGTCTTCTCAAATCCTCATCAGTACTGAGCCGTAATTTTTGTGCTTTTCTCGTTACGTGATGTAAGAAAATTTATATTAACTAAGAACCGGAAATTCGTAGATTTTCCGACAATCATTAAATATAAAGAGTGGAACAACTAAAGTAGATGATTACTTGATGGCCCTCTTTGAATGGCCTCCATAACATTAAATTAAGGAAAACAAGTCATGTTTTAGGGTACGCAGTTGTTACCAGCATTGCCTATGCACGCACATACTCACTCTATGTTGTTGGACTTTCTTATCAAGTCCATTTTTTTCTGAACTATAGACGTTTGCGGAGAGCGTTCATAACGTCTTTAGCCTTCTTTGGTGCTCAAGGATCCCAGACGTGCCTCTCATTATACAGGGGTTCTCAAATATATATACATACACACACACGCACACACATATATATATATATATATATATAAAATTTCTAAGCAGGCGTTACGTGTTTCCTGACAGTCTATCAGATGTGTTTACTCGCTGATATTATGGATAAACTTTTTATTTTTTATTAATACCTATAAACGTCCTAATATCATTAGGAAATTATTTTTTTCCTTTGTCGTGAAGTGCTCGTGGGTTTAATACAAATCCTACACTTCTTCACCTTCCAAATGGTTCCCGGGAGTAATCTGTCTTACTAGAACTATCGTGGAAATCCTGCCAAAACAATTACTGAATTTATCCAGCCATGCAGGATTTAAGTATCGTAGGGGAGACCTTAGCAGACACCGCTCCCATAATTTGTTAATGATAGAGGTTCCTTGCAGCTGCTGGCGTATCAAAGGGTCGGTTTCTGTGACAGAGACGTGGATAATCGATTAATCCACCCCCAAAGGGTCTAGTTTACCCCTAGGTGTTAATTAATAGCTCGGAAATTTATCATCAGCATTTAGCTGGCATCGTGTATGTCGGCATTGGAAACACGGTTTGAAGTATCCGAAAAACAGACAAATTCTACGAAACATTTTTCGTCGCGAAAATAACGAAGTGTCCAAGCAACATGTTGTTTATGATAAGAAAGTTGTTTGGAGAGATGCCAGTTCTTTCCGGTAATTATCTGAACTTCTCAAAAAAGTTGGAGACTATTTAAGGAAGTTATAGATGCTTTAAATGAAAAATGCACTACGTGATGAAAAATTAACTCTTGTTATTAAAAAATTGTAAAAAGTAATTCCCCGGAACTCTTGACACATTAAACAAATCGATTAATGTAGAGAGTAAAAAAAATTATTACTTTGCACAAGATAATACTGTGTTCATTTTTTTATTGCTTGCTATCCTATTTAACTCATATTAATGTTTTTCTTTATATAAAGTTAATACAGAAACCATTTATTTTTTTAAATTTATCCATTCATTCTTCGAGTTTTTTTCTATTTTTTGCTTCCCTGAGGGATATTTTTCCTTAAAAAATACATAATTTATTTAAGGGTTGTTATAATGAAGGATTTAGGTGAACAGTAGCCTTGTCTACTGTTCACTGAAGGATTAGGTGAAAGTGCCTTAGGACAAAGCAGATATAACACGTGATTTATTTAATAGAGTATTAATCATGGTTTGCGTACTAATATATGACCTTTATGAGTGCATTAATTGTAAAATTCGATAATTTTCTTCTATTTTATAAATTGTGGTAAGGAATTATTTATATTCTTCGATAGACGGAGAGTTTTTATTTCACCCTCTTTAACAATATTTATTTTTCATTAAAATACACCTTATTAATGACAACCTCTTTTCAGTCAAAACAAAATTATAAATGCAAATTAATTATGACCCAAACCTAAATTATTGTTGAGTCAATGAAGTTAAATTACGTAAAACAATAAAAAAATTTCAGAAATCATGTCTGTCAGAGCAAGTTTTTTTCTGATTGCAACTGCATATTCTGAAATATGTTATATCCTTACAGAACGAAAACAAACACACACACACACACACATACATATATATATATATATATATATATATATATATATATATATATAAAGTTCTCTAAGGTGGCCAGAAATGATTCTGAAAAAAATGGCCGTTTTTAGAGGTGGTTGAATAGAGTGGATTTCTACAAGGGAAGAAATATTATAAAAAGGAATGTGACACTGTAGGAGAATGTGAACAATTTTCTTGACATTTAGGACAAAATATATAAACTAGTGATATTTTGTTTTTTAACTTTATAAGGTCATTAAACTGATAAATTTATTTCTATATTACGTCAGATGTTCACTTATAATATACAAATGTCAGATACAGTTTTAAGCAAACTAGAACCTCAGTGACGACATCATTATCATAGTCCAACTAGAACGTTGGGGAAAAGCTTTGACAATTTATTTATTTCTTACTTAAATTAAGTTACATACCGAAAGGCCCGTAATCGGTGTGTTACTGGTTCAGTCATCAATCTCCTTCATTTGAAGCATTCTGTTATGTGATAAAATATTTATTGATTATTATCACCGAATCGAAAGAATCACGTTGATGCATTTTGAATGAAACCACCCATTCCCTCGTTTCAATTAAAATCACGCGAGTTCGATCCTATCAGACCGAAAGTTTCTGTGGCCGTGCATTCTTATTCGAGGGCGAAGGATTTATGTAACAGTGATAAAACCCTAATGTGTCTTTGAACCAAACGAATGACTATATTTTAATATGCATTATTTCAAATGCATGAAACTTTCTACGTTTCAGTCCGAATGTTGGTAAAGCTGATTATACGGAGTTCCCGGTTTCTGTAAACATGACATCTAATTCTAGAAAATATTGCTTTAACAAATAATTACTATAAACAAGCAAGTCTTTCTGATAAAATGAATTGCTAAATAATTGGAAATGGTTCACGTAATATTGAAAACTGAAGATAGAAATAACTGAGAAATGAAAACGCCGTTGCCTCAGATTTGTGTTTTCTAATGATCGTATTCTTAAAATTTTAATTATTTCTTTCTCTGCGCCACTGACTGGTGATAGTCAAGGTTCAGTTTTAAAAAAATTAGCAGTATAACCAAAACAATAATCTAATAGTTTATTTGCTTCTTAATCTGGAATCATAATTTTTTGCATCATGAAACTCAGGATCTCAACTGTAGGTTTCGTTTCCAAATATACTCCTCCTTGGAGTTGACATCACTGAAACTCCTAACCGTAAATTAGGATATCTCGCCTTACACATTAAGGCGAAAGTGGATCTTCAGATTGACAAAAATATGTCCCCAAAACGATTATTCTTCCTTTCAGAAAATGAATCTGCAACTCATCAGCTTTAAATTTTAAAAAAAGTATGTTGATCCGAAACTTATTAACTGAGTTATAAGTATTTTTTCAAACGTAAACTATGGAAATGTTACGCTAAATTCAAATTTTAAATGCTATTTTTCAAAACAAGTTTTTATGTCGTTTCGGTTAGTTCAAAATGTTCCATGCGTCATATTTTTTCTTGAATTTTCATAAAATTTCATACAATGATTATTTATATATATTAGAATAAATCTTACTAATAAATTCATTGTACTATTTTAAAACAACTTAAAATTTGTACAATATAAAAAAAATTTTTTGATAAAATTTTGCATAAAATGACCTATTTTTAACGATTTTTTTCTAGTTTTTATAAATATGACTGTAAATCAAATATTGCTAGTAACTTTTATTATAACTATATAAAGCTAGCTTAAGAAAGAAAATTAGATATCTGAGACAGAAATTTATGCGCATGGGGCATTTTTAAATAGAGCAATTAACAAACTGATCTTAATTAATATCTTAATTAATTACATTCTGATTTTTTAAAATTTAGAATTTTCATCTCTAAACAACACTGTATAAGTATAGAAAATTTCATAGTAATTGGTTGATAAATAAAAAAAAAAATTTCATGGTCCATTGTCGCCTTAAATTCACTAATTTCTACACGGGGTTTTCCGCCTTCCGGTAAAACTGGCTTTCATTTTACTTTCTAATTCTCCTGACTGCAAAGAATATTTGCATCCATTGAAAGTTTTTTTTTTTTCCAAATAAATCTTGATTCCGTCGCATCAACGCTAGGTAAAAAAGAGTCTTACTCGCTAGTTTTCTGTTGTTTCCAAAAATTAGGAAATAGAGACTGGAATTCACCAATAAACAGGTTAAGTAACAATTATTATGTATTCATACGCAAGTTATTCTGTTATGACTCGGGTAGACTAAGAAGAGATTTTCTAAATACAGGACAATAGAAGTATAACACAGTAAATTGCAATAATGACACAGATATACTAGCAATATAATTTCTAGCTAAAAGGATAGAGTAGCATTATATCTCGCATTTTATCTCTCAATATATCTAAATGACGGTTCAGGTAACCTAGCAAATTTTTTTTACAAACGGATATTACTCACCTGATAATTGTAATGGATTGTAAAATTTTGACAATATATGACACTATAATTACTTTAGCAAAATAATTTCTAGCAACCACACCATAATAACTTAATACTTAAAAGCTATTTTTTAGATTGCACTTGTATCCTAGTGTAGAAATTTTGGGGTAACAGAAGGCATTAGTGTCTTACTTATGGTACGCGTATTCTTGCAAAATAATTTCCTAGCTAGCAAAAGATAGTACGTTATACATTACAAGTAATCTTAACCCTTCAACGGGCGCGCCCGTGTGCAAATTGCAACAATTTTCGTAATTTTGAATGGTTTGCTTTTACATGTAAGATTTGAATGTTCTAAGAAGATTTCTATTTATAGCTACACCTTTTCTAATGCAGGTCTTATTTTCTGACCCTTATATTCCTTTCCATTCATTGTTTGTCGTGATTTAACCATGGTAAACCAGCGATTATACTGGATTACTATACTACAAAAGCAGGAGTTGATGGAGTCGATCAAATGTGCAGCTATTATACGGTATCCCGCATATCACGAAGATGGACAATATCATTGTTTTTTAGGTTATTGGACATAATAGGAATCCATTCGCAAGTTGTCCTAAAGTCCAACAAACCGGACAGTTTTATGAACAGGCGATTCTATCTGCATTCTTTGGCTTTTAATTATAAATATACCTCAATACTACCTGAAAACCCGCACTTTGATACGAAATACACTCATGGACAAAAAGATTAGCGCACCAAGAAGGAGTATTCAAAATGAAGCGAAATTTTACATACATAATGACTACTTTGATATAAGTAAATGATAAGAAAATCAAAGAAAAGGGATAATTTATTTCAGAGAAAAAGGCAAAACAACGGAGGAGTTAATACTCCGTTGGACCCCCTCTAGCGCAAATGCACGATGCGATACGATCGGGCATTGAGTCATACAAGTTCTGTATGATGTCTTGAGACATTTCGTTCCATATTTGCTGTAACCTTGCCTCTAGTTCGTTCAAACTCGTGGGATGCCCGACTCGTCGTCCCAAATGATCCCAGATATGCTCGATTGGAGACAAATCTGGGATTCGGGCAGCCCAAGGAAGGGTAGTAACAGTGCGGAGACAGTCTTATGACACCCTTGCCGTATGAGGCCGAGCATTGTCTTGTTGAAAAATGGCTCCTGGGAGCCATTGCATGAGTGGCAACACATGTGGTTGCAGGATTTCATGAACATACCGCTGGGCTGTCATAGTGCCACGAAACAATACTAGGGGTGACCGTGTATTGTAGGCAATGGCACCCCATACCGTCACACCAGCTGTGGGAGCGATGTGTCGCTGTACAGCAAAGGCAGGATTGAAGCGTTCACCACGGGCTCTCCACACACGAACACGATTGTCATCACTGCCGAGATTGAATCTGGATTCGTTGCTAAAGACGACCTGGTTCCATTCCGCTGCAGTCCAGTTTCCTCGTGCGCGGCAAAACTCCAAACGGAGGCGTCGATGGGTGGGCGTCAAGGGCAGCACACGTAATGGGTGACGCGATACCAACTGTCCTTCAGGAAAGGCGCCTTCGTATGGTTCGAGAAGACACAGAGAGACTGCATTTCTAATCTTTTGCATATCTCTATTAATTTGCATTTGTTAACACTCTATTTTCTATTACACAGTGCCAAATATTCCCCTAGCGGTGACTTTTGGAACTAATTTATTTTTTCGCGGAATCCTTCGTCCCCCGTCTTGTTTAATCTTCCTACAAAATGTGGCGTCATTCTCGCAAATAGATCGCGCTACAGAACACTGTAAGCACTGTCAGTTTAATTATGGCCACCCGGTATATCGTAAGGGATATTTATCTTTTTTAGATAATATCCAATCGTCTGCTGCATTATAAAGAAAAAAAATATTTTTTTTGTCTATTTAGTTGTTATGCACGTGACGATAAATTTATTTAAAGTACCAGAAAAAAAATCACGTGATCGGCATTTAATAAATTAAATTCTAAAAATTAATCTTTAAAAATTCACCAAAAATCAGAAAATCGAGGTAAAGATTCGATAAAGATTTTATTTTAAAGGAATTTTTAGGATCTTTCTCGTGATATAAATTTTATAACCCTCAAATTATTATTTTAAATGCAAACTTAAAAAAAGTTTCTAAAAGAGCTTACAAATTTAATTTTAAAAAATCTATGAAGAATTTTTCAAAAATCTTTCTTAGTGTAACAGGAAGAATTGCCATGCAAAATGTCAGCCCTTTAGGTCCAGTGATTTGGTCTGTGCGTTGTATGTCAGTGAGTCAGTCAGTCAGTCAGTTACGGAACTGTTTTAAATCTCAATATTATCAACATTTTATATCTTGTCATAAAACTCAGAATTATTATTTTCAATTTCAAAAGAAAAAGTTTATTACAAAAATAATAATCAAGGTTGAAAGAGACGTTGCACTTTGTGCCACGCGGGGCTGCTGGTGTTCTAAAAGTTGGCCTGCCCGCTGAAGGGTTAATAAGTCCCAGAGTTCTGGGTAATAGTTTTTCTACCTTACATATGATAATAGTGTTATTCCTCGCAAGGTATTATTTGATGGTATTGGTGCTATGTTACCAAAAGAATTTCTACACAACAAAATCTAAAGAATTTCTAGCTAATGGATTATACAGTATGATAATTTTATGTTATTTGTGGCAGTTCAAGTAATCGATAAAGATAATTTCTAGCAAGCCTTTAAGGGGACAGTGTATGACGGGGAAAGTTAGTGGGAAATTAGTACTTTTATTTATATTTTAATATTTATCTTTTAATAAGTCAATGATTTTCTGAATATAATTAATTTGTACATTTCATTGCATTGTGATTCCCAAATGAAGGAAACAACTCTGGTTTTATATGACCAATTAATTTATTGATTAACATACCGTAATTTCGCACGTAAGCGCCGCGGCGCATACGTAAAAAAAAGTTCAAAAATTGTTGGGAGCGGCGCTTACGCTGGTGCGGCCTTTACGCCTATTTCGGATTTTAAAATCTTTTCAGCTTGCACTTTTCTACTAAAACTGAGCCTAACGCATTACTTTAACGCGCGTTTATCACTGCGCATGCGCGAAGTTCTTGACTAATTTTAGAAAAGAATGACGATGATGTCATACACACTTTGGCGACCACGCACGTGCATTGCTGTCGTTCTCTCTCTTTCTGCGAAAATAGTTTTTCCCCCCTTACTGTAAAACTATTTAACAAAATGGCTCCAAAACGCAGAAACAAAAACTACTGTGCGAATTTTAAGTTGATTGTTATTCCCAAAGTAGAAGAAATCGGAAATAGAGCAGCAGGCAGAGAGTTCAGTGTTGATGAACGTTGTGTTCGAGGATGGCGCTCCGAAAAGAAAGTTCTACTAAAGATGCCGAAAAGTAAGAGAGCACGCAGAAGAGGGAAAGCTGCTTGGCCTCAACTGGAAACTAGCCTTGAGAAATGGATTTTATCCCAGAGAAGTAAAAGCATTCCAATATCAACAGTAAAGATACGTTTACAAGCCAGAGTTATAGCGACGAAGATGGAATTAGACGATTTCAAAGCTGGATCGAACTGGTGCTAACGATTCGTTAAATAATTTCTTCTATAAAACCTCTCCGTTCGGGCCCGCACAACCATGGGGCAAAAATTGCCTGTTGATTGGGAGGTAAAGAAATCTTTCCTGAAGTTTATAGGGGACCAATTAAAGGACAAGTTTTCCACCGATCAGGTGATCAACATGGACGAGGTACCTTTGACTTTCGACTATCCTCCAAGCAGGACTGTTAACAAGGTTGGCGAAAGTACAGTGAGTATTGTTACTACCGGTCACGAGAAAACGTCATTTACTTGTGTCTTGTCTTGCACAGCAAACGGTTGAAAACTAAAACCTCTGTTGATTTTTAAAAGAAACACTCTCCCCAAAGGAGAATTTCCTAATGACGTGATCCGCGCGAACGAGAAAGGATGGATGAACCAAATAGTAATGCGAGATTGGTTGAACGAGGTCTGGCGGAAAAGGAAAGGGGCTTTTTTCAATCCAAAAGGGCTACTTATAATGGACTGTATGAAAGCCCACTTTTCAGAGCCTGTTAAAGTTGCAGCGAAGACTGTGTCTGCAAATTTAGCGATAATTCCCGGAGGTTTGACAAAATTAATTCAACCACTTGATTTGGCTATAAACAAAGTATTCAAATGCCGAATGCGAAGTCTCTGGGAATCGTGGATAATTGAAGGTCTACATTCCTACACAAAAAGCGGAACTATGCGAAAGGCAACTTTCGTAGAAGTCGCGAAGTGGGTCTCTGAAGCATGGAAAGGTGTCTCCATTAAGACAATAATTTCCTGTTTTAGAAAGGCGGAAATAATTGTTCCCAATGCCAGCGACGATGACAGTTCTGACGATAACAGTTCTTCCAACGAGGAAGATCCAGATGATCCAGATACAAAAATTCATCCAGAAATTTTGTCACTTTTCAATTCTAATACGGAAAATGAGGACTTTGATGGTTTTGATTGATCGTAATTCTTACCAGTATATCTTACATTTTCATTTTGATGAATTTTAGTATTACCTAATATCTTTATTACTTAATTACACATTAATTATTCATATATTAATTATTATTCATATATTCATTAATTATTCATATTTGTCTGCTTCATGTGTTTTGCCCGTTTGATGTTCCATGATTACGTTTCTTTATTTCTTTTTTAATAATTTATCATGTGTTACTGTGAAATAAAAATACGTTTGTACAGTTTCAGGTTTTTTTTTTTTTTTTTTTTTTTTTTTTTTTTTTTTTTTTTTTTTTGCATTGTACTATGATAGACGTGTAGTAGTACGTAACATTTCATTAAAAAAGTACAGTTTTAAGTAAATAAATCTTAGCGGTCAAAATGACTACCTACCGCGCTTATAGGTATGGGGTGTGTTAGGCAGAGGTTTTAAAAAAGAAGTAAATGTAGGGTTTGAGAGTTCATTTTTTTATTAAAAGTTATCGATACTAGCTTTAGTATACAGCAACGAAACATAATAGAAATAAAATATATGCGAGGGCAGTAACGAAAAATAATATCAACGCATACAGACCGAGCGAGCGAGTGAGAACGAACAACACACCGGCGAGTATTTTTTCTCCCGGCCCCGTAATTACCGTGAAAGCCGGAAACGGGCGACTCCCCCGTACGGCTACTACGCATGTGCGGCACGCCGTCTCGCGGGCAGAGCGATGAGCCGAGGTTTCACTCGAACACGTAAGTGACAAGATTTGCATGTGTTTGGGCTAACAGGGTGTCATTCGGCGCTTCTAGTGTTAAAGTGTAATTTAATAAGAGAAAAAATTCAAAATTAGAATTATATTGAATTTATTACATTAAAATGTATTAGTTTGTTACGGAAATAACCTAAAATTTATGCTGGTGTCTCAATATTTGGTTGCGGTGCGGTAACTAAGAAAAATTTATATGCGGCGTTTACGCCGGTGCGGCGCTTACCCCGATCTCATTTTTCTAAAAGGATATTTCAGTCCCTGCGGCGCTTACGGTGGGTGCGGCGCATACGTGCGAAATTACGGTAAATGATATGATATAATACATTCCTACAAAACAGGTCATACTTCATCTACACATACATTTAATTCATTCACTACAAAATCATTATTCGAATTAATTCATTATACGAATTATCATTTATTTTTCGCTAACTACCATTATATGATTACTTCACTACCGCGCTCTATATTATTAAGTTAATGAAGGCTACGCTACGTAAAGCAATGACGGTATAATATGCAGAGGAAATAAATGGACCGTACCTTTACCGATGATAATTGGCTCGTCGTTGTGGACATCGGGCATGGAGCTATAACGGACCTCGTTTCATTCATACATCACTGGTACTGGATACACCCACGGTAGAGTACTGGGCTCCTTTAGTCACTCTAGGGACTGGATGCACACATGGTAGATTACAGGGCTCCTTTAGTCATTCTAGGCACCGGATACACACACGGTAGCGTACAGGGCTCCTTTAGTCATTCTAGGCACTGGATACACACATGGTAGATTACAGGTCTCCTTTAGTCATTCTAGGCACTGGATACCCACACGGTAGAGTACAGGGCTCCTTTAGTCATTCTAGGCACTGGATACACACACGGTAGAGTACAGGGCTCCTTTTGTCAATCTATGCGCACGGCATTGGGCAATGGGGCGCATTCGTCTTACAGCTCTGCTGGCTTCGGTCACGGCTTATATCATCATCGGGCGCACTTCGTTCATTTTACTAGCTGGGTTGCTGCTACTTCTGACTCTAACTTCTAACTGTCTCTTCTAACTCTCTCTGTGTCCTGTCTGTCTTTTTGCTTCCTCATATTATTTCATATTATTTTTCTCTAATTTATGCCAGCTCCGCCTCTTCTCCATTCTTTTGGCCATATTATTATGTGTCATCACAATTCGTCCCTGGCTGCCTTTTCTGCATCCCCTTTTCACCAATCCGCAATGAGGGCGGGACCTATAATATTCTCCTTTTTTTCCCATGCACTTTTTCCCATGCCCGACATCATGAAACACGTGTTCTGTTTTATAGCCCTCATAAATTTTCAGTCTTCCTTTCTTCTTTTCTTCTCTTCGTTGCCATTCATTCTACAGCACTTTTATCTTTTAGTTTTATCTTTAGTAGCTTAGATTTATTTTTAGCCATTTGCTTCTTAGCCCTGCTTCTTTCTTACATTTCGCAATTATGTTACTTTGTCCGTATTTTTCGATTTTGCTGCCCCTGGCCGTGACATTATTGTCATATCCCTATGACACAGTAGACTCTCAAAATTGTGAAATTTGTCCAAAAATTCGATTTTTTAAATTTTATTGAATTGCAGAACTACGGAATAGTAGGAATGTGTTGCAAAAAGAATTTTTAATTTCTGTGATTACTTTCCTAGTTATAGGCATTTGTATTTAATTTAGATATTATGTGGTTACTAATAGCAATAACTTTAAATGTGTTTTTCTCAACATAAAAATTTTCATGTCATACGAATATTCAAACTGCTCCGGGCGCATTTTTGATTATCGTATTACTTTTAAATTTATGTTTTATATTCTTAACTGTATATCCAATAAATCTTATTGAAAAGAATTATGGTTCGTAGCTCAGAATTTCTAAATTTTGTACTTGAAAAGATGATATAGAGGTATTTTGCGTCATTAAAAGGGTTTTTTCGCTGTTATTATTTTTTTTCTTTATATTTTTAATGAATGAATAAATTAAGCAATAAGTTTCATTGTTAGTTCTATAAGGTATCCTGTAAATAAAAATTACCATATTATATGCAAAAAAAATGCGCATGGAAAATTATTTAATTAGACCAATTGTTGATATAATAAATAATTCAAAATTCATAATTTATTAATATTTCATCATTAAATTTTAACCACTTTTACATATCTATGGTACTAATCACATATTCAAATTGCAAGAAAATTCATCTAAAGCAAAAAAAGTTAGGTTTGAAAGTCCACTGTCCCCTTAATATTAATTTATAACAATATAAATTATTTTAATGATATAATAATCTTAACAGAAGGATTTCTAGATAACGGGATAAATTACGCAGCAAAAGAATTTGTAGCTAACGGAAAATAGAATCATAATGCTTAGCAAGTTATCTTAAGGATTACACAAATACCCTTGCAAAAGAATATCAAGAAAACATTTTAAAGTGATTTGAAATCGTATGCCTTATCTTAATGACAATACATGAAAGCTATCAAAAGAATTTGTACATTATCTCCAGAAACGACAATCCAAAACTATTAAAGCTTAGCAATTTCAAATATCTGCACATCACGAAGATTGTGTCTTGCAGTATTCATAAACAGGCCCTAGACCTGCCAAACGAATAATTTTCAATTAAATATTCAGCTTTATAATAGTTGATACAATATTTTACGCAAGTGGAAACAACTTCGCTTCCTTAAACAAGGTTATTTGTTCTCATTCCCCCCAAATCTGCTTGTGACCAGTCCCAAATCGCAGAGCATGCGAATTTAATGAGAAAAGTTTAATAACGCATCATGATCTCCAAAAGGCTTAATGTTTAGACAATAATTTCCTAGTCATGCAGATTCTTTGACGATTTGTAGTCTCAGATGGGCTTGAACACAAGAGAAATTTTCGCATCTTACAATTGGAAAAAGAAAAGAAGTTTGCTGAAGACACTCGAGGCTTGAGTTCTTTAATTGCTTTTGCTGAAAAAAAAATAACCGATTTTATAATCAGCTATTAAACTGGATCAAAAAAAGCATATGTAATATTCTAAACTTCAGAAAACATTTTTGTTTGGCTGTGCTGCACATAAACATAATGAATAAGGAACACATCGTTAGATGATGCTCCTTTATCGTACTGATCTCTTAAATTGCTTAGTTATTCTTTCTCATTTTCGTTCGCGGTGTCAGTTTATTTTCTGCGACAAAACCAAAAAAAAAGGGAAAGAAAAATAATAAACAGCTCTTCAAACGCGAAATTGTAATAAACGTAATGAGAACAAAAGATTCTTTGAATACGATCGAGACAAATTTTTGCCAAACAACAAAATTAAATAACACGATGCAAATGCATTTCACATCTAGGAATATGTAAAGCTTTCAGAGATACGAAAGAAGAAAAAAGTTAAGAGCTTTAAATTTTGAATTTTATGTCGACATCGCGAAAGGAATTCAAATTCTTCAAATTTGTTTCTATCACCCTTTCCTTTGAAGGGACATACAGTAATGAATTTAGTTTCTTTGTTACTTCATTTTCTTTAAAAACACGTAGATCACTTAAAATACTGAAATGTCAATTTTTCTCTCGTAATTCTCAATCTATGTTTTAGAAGTAAAAGTAGTAAAAACAAACCAAATAGTTCTCTTACAAATGCTTATGATATTCTGGGATTCTGCAAGTATGCCTTTGTAAAATTTTAGCAACTGATTTTCTTTCTTAGCACGTTTTTTTATCGGGTTCTTTGGTTCTATTCAATTACAAAATGAAGTAATTGTATCAACATGTATAAAGTATTTAACTGCTGGTTGCGCGGAGATGAACTAAATGTAGACAAGGACATTACTAATGAATTTTCTAATTCATAGCTTTAGTTCTCATTTCTTTGCTGTGTCATTCTTCGTATAATCTTAAATATTTCTGTAACCATTTAAATTTCCAAAATTTAAATAAATAATAGAAACAAGATAATGAGGGCAAATTTAAACAAATTAATATATCTGTACAGAAAAAAAATGTTCCTCTTAAATGTCTTAAACAACTTTCAATAGATTTCTATAAAAGAAAACTACATAGTATTTTAATTTACGACTTAAAAACTTGTGAAAATGTTTGCATTCTATGCACTACTAGGCTTCAAACCGTCAACAATCGCCAAAAACTTAATTGGTGTTTTCGCATATTATGTTAAATGTGGACTAATTAATGTAATATTTTAATAAATAATATGTTGATAACAATAAGTCACATAGACGGACAAAATTACAAGTTTACTATCATACTAATGGACTAGGATTCGAAACCCTTAGTGGTTTTCAATTTGATTTCTTTGTTACATTTGCTGGTCGATGAAGTGGGTTTAAAGGGAGCACACATTGAATGACAAATTCATTGGGTTTTTACAGCGATTATTTGACCTTGACATTTATTTATCTTCGTATTTATGAAAGCCTCTTCAATTATGATAGCCCCAAGTGGTTTAAAATGTACCATCCAAATGTGAAAGAATTGGATAATAAAGATACTTCGAAACCATATTATTCTTTATCGCTGCATAAAAAAAACCTTAAATTAAAATTGCAGACTGGAATTAAAATAGACTGTCAGGGCTATTTTTTCAAAAATTATTTTCTCCACAAAAAAGATCTAATATCCATTCTCCAATGCAATGAAAAAAGGCTGAAAGTTCCCTGACGATTGGTTAGATTGTTATAGCTACCGCTAGGTTGTGCTTGCTGTATCTCCCGTCATCGTTCTTACAAATTATTACAAATTTTAATCAATTTTCATAGGAATTTACATTTTGGCACTTACAACCTTTTTTAATTCCTGTCTTCAACTATTTAGGAAAGTAATTATTATAGTTTTCTTCATGGTTACCCTCATTCGGCTATGCGTTTCGTGCATATTTGTCATCTTCGAGTTATCCACATTTTACATCTTGGTTGAATACATTTGGTTCTTTTCATTGTGAGCTGGATTAGTGCAATTTGTGAGACACCCTGAAGAGAAATATTACTTTTGAAACTGTGAAACTTTCATGGCACGCCTTCTATGCGCATGCTTTGGATCCCATGGGAATGAAAAAGCCCTAAATCAATGGTTCTCTGATGTTTACCTACTATTGGAGTTAATATTTACTCAGTTGTAATAAACGGGATGTGAATAAGCGAATTCTAAATTGGTAGGACCACACAGCCGGTATTGTGAGCAGAATTTATGAAGCCTCATGGCGCCTGTGAGCAGAGCGTCGGTAGTGCACAATAACACGGGCAATTGGGCCATAAAATAAGTAAGAGGACAGCGGCCATAATACGAAGACCAAAGATTGGGAAGCTGGTGCATGGGGAGTTGAGAAATTTCCTATACGAGGAGAGGCGCCCAACATAATTAAAAATGCAAATCATAAAACATGAGCCGGCCTGTGAACTAGGTGGCTCAGCCCCCAGCACGTCAAGAGGCGGGGCGGGCGAATAGGAGGCCAAAAGGACAAGAGCCAATCACGGAAAAGAAAAGAAATATATATACATGGTGTGAAGCTTTTTTAAGAGAGAGCCCCATGACTTAAACAAAATGAACAAGAAATAACTGAGCCACCGCTTGGCCAACGAAATTACGAACGACAGAATATCGCATGCGAGAGTGAGCCATACGAAAGGAACAAAAAGAGACGAAGTAAGCTGCTGCGTGAATTAGAAGCATCCCGAGGCAACGCAATTGATGAATCCGCGAGAGTACATAAGAAATATAACGCAAATATATATAACTACGGCGTGGAGATGAAAGTATGCTGACATAAGGTAACCAACGAGTAAAAACTACCGGAGCGAGATTTCATACAAGGTGCTATGATGAAGACGTCGATGACCAACATCCAATGCTGACTGACCCGTGAAACAACATAAGAGAAACATCGCAACCCAGTGTTCGAGATCCATCCCGAGTTATCATCGATCATTGACTTTTTAGTATCAATACAGAACTCTTTCGACGAACTCAGTGCACAGTGACTTTTAAGCATTACCGAATTTAGGTGTGCTGGTGTTGCAACGTGAGTACGCGACAGTGCCGACAACCAATGTGTGAACAACGAACTGTAATTGCCCGCATCGATCTGTTCAGACGGACCTAGTGTACCCGGACAATTGAGTATCACCAAACCTTATGTGCGCTAGAGGTGTAGCGAGACTAAGCAACCGTGCCGGCAACCCACGGGTGAGCATTTAATTAATTATATCTATTTCACATCCCGTTATTACATATCGCCTCTTAACCCACAAGGGTCGGCTTGCTTTATTTGTGAAGATGAAATGTTTATAAATATAATTGAATATATCATATTGGATGATTCTGTGCTTAGCATGAAGCTGTATAAGGAATCTGTAAATACATGTGTGCAAATAAAATTGTATATATGTAACCTGTGTGTAGTTCCTGAGAGTTGTAACCCTTTCATCGGTATGTGTTGAAACAGCTTTGGTCGCGATGCGACATTAGTTAATAGCTATACGTTCACAGCCTGATAACCCCACCTGGGTTATTACATCAGTGTACAAAGGATGAGTTACTGGTAGTTTGGATGAGCATATTTCTTCCTAAGCCTCTCAATTACACACAAAGAATCGTTTATCAGACTCTGTGACGTTTCCCACTCATTCGAAGCATTACGCTTGTGTTAATCAGCCCAAAAATGTCAATTTAAATTGTTCATAGCTTATAATATAGAAGCCGAAGGAAAACATTGACATCCCATTAGATATCATATGAATCACATTCTTTGGCGAGAGCCCACTACAGCAGTCATCAGTTGTATCACGAACTGTTACCCTTCATTTGGAATAAACAAGAATGACCGCTCGCCGTTCATCTAGAGCATCATTTTGCAGCTATTTATGATCAGAGTTTTAAAGCCTTCTTTTGCCTGGATATGGGGGAAGCTCTAGTGACCTGTTCTATGCCAATTGTAATCCATGACCATTTCTAAAATGCAAACATCCTCTGGTTATTTTGAGAATTTGTGCATTGTATCAAATGGCTGGTTAGTTAAGAGAACCACAGTCATGTTTACCAACAAGAGGGAAAAACACAATCCAACCGATAACCGAACGCACAGACTTTGCATAAAATAGACTTGAAAGTCGTATGTATCATCTTCGATACTTGAAGAATCTCTGAAAGAAGTGTATAGAGCTTTGTCACGATTAATTTAGCGTTCACGATCAATGCTAAATTAATCGTGACAATTAATTTAGCGTTGTCAATGCACACCAACCTCTTCAGTAGAACTTCCAATGTTCGATTTTCAAGGTTGCAGTTTTAGGGGATCGCCAATTTTTATAGAAAAGTAGAGGTGTCAGAGACTCAAGCTGTCCTCATAGAAGCAACTGGACAAGTTAATAGATGGGTACCGTTGGTGAAAGCCATGGTTTCCCAATGATGGGAAGTTCTGAGGTATAAAGATATTTTTAGCATTGTTTAATAGCGTGGTGGTAGGCTCGCCTGTTCAGGACTGCAGGGATTTCTGATTAACATGTTATCCATTTATGTTTTGAAGGCAAATATACTTGATAAGCGGCATATAATATGTCAGAGTGGCTGTTTTAAATACAATTAGAAAAAATGCACTGAATTTAGATTTCATATTTTTGATACTTAGTTTTCTTATAATCAATACTATAATCGGTATTTCCTAAATATAGAAGCATCAGATAATTGTCTTCATTTTGTACTTTTTCACTCCTTTTTTCAAATAAATTCTTATGGTTTTTGTTGCATTTTTATCTCAAAATTCATTTAATATAATTTTATTTCGTGTCTTACTCAAGAAAAGAGAGATTATACTTTTTCTTACAATACATTTGAAGGAAATTAAGTAATTTACTAAAAAACCATGTAAGGAGGATTACAGTTTTTTCATGAAAATTCTTTATAAATGCTTCTTTGCACGCTAGAGTAGAATAATTAACATCATTATCACTGAATTGAGTTCGAAAAATTTGCTCGTATTTTAAGAATGGGGGTTGTTTTGTACATTGTAAATGGAGAATTCTTTTCTAATCAGGTAAATAATTTTATATGTTTTGCTCGGGAAATTATGTCGAATAATTTCACTCGTATACTGCAATCACTTTATTATAATTATATATGCTACCATCAATGTTTGTAATTAGGCACTATGTAGAATGCCTAGGAAATATATAGAACTCCAAAAATAGGACGTCAAAGTATGAAATGCTTAGTATTTCATACATTTCAAGGTATTCTATATAATGCCAAATGCTAATCTGGCAAAGTATAAAATACTCACCCCAATGACGCTTTTAGTATCATGTGGTGAGGCAGACTTTCCACGCTCGTCTAGAACGGTCCGTTCGAGACGATAATTGAGAGGTTGTTGATGATTTGAAGTGGTTTCTTGCGGTTCTTACGAATCTCACCCTTCACGATCCCGTTCGATCAGTATACGGGGACGTCCAAAGTGTGTAGTTCGTGTCCCAACTCCCGTAGTCTTCCACATCACCAACAGTTGACCGTGGCTGTGATAATTCTACCGAAAAGCGCGAATAGACTTGCCACTAATGTGACAACCAACTATAAAACCTCTTTCAAAGTCACTAAATGCCTCTCATTTCGACATATTGTCACAATTTCAAACAAAACTAATAACGATACCACTTCTCGTATCGTATTTAACCTTAACAGATCACGTGCGAGTAATGGATTAGAATAAAATCTGACATGCAGTCGGATTATATGCAAAACCGTTAGCGTCCTACCCATTATTGTAAGGTAGTATATATATATATATATATATATATATATATATATATATATATATATATATATATATATATATATATATACACTCAAGAGCCAAAACATTATGACCACCCCTACATTTTGCAATGAATTCGCCTGGATGACGTGGAAGGCACGTGCTCAGGTGGAAGTGGTATTTAACTGCTGATGGAGAGTCTGAAGAATCATTCTTTCACTTACTCCTGTGTGTGATGGGAAAGGCTGCGGATCTAAGCGACTTTGATAGAGGGCAGATTGTAATGACTCGAAGGCTCGGAACAAGTATTTCCGAAATTGCACGACTCGTGGGTTGTTTGCGACCTACAGTTGTTAGTATTTATGCAAAGTGGATGAATGACGGTGAAACCAGCAGTAGACGACATGGTGTTGGACGTCCACACGCTATCAAAGTAAAAGGTCGTCGGAGACTGTCTCGCATGGTGAAGCAAAACCGGAGCCAGACAGTGGCTCAGCTGACAGCCCAATACAATGCAGGGCCAAGTAGAATAGTATCGCAGCACACTGTTCAGCGAACACTGTTGGATATGGGGCTACGCAGCAAACGTCCCACTCGTGTGCCTTTGCTGACCAAGCGTCATCGCCAACTGCACCTGCGCTGGGCCCGGGAGCATCGCGACTGGTCCATGGATCAGTGGGAGAGAGTTACCTGGTCAGATGAATCACGGTTTGTCATTCATCACGCCGATGGCCGTGTCAGGATACGCCGTCTTCCAGGCGAACTGTTGCTCCCTCAATGTACAGTAGGTCATACACAGGCCGGTGGTGGCGGTATTATGCTTTGGGGGACGTTCTCTTGGGCGTCTCTGGGACCCGTGGTTGTGGTAGAGCAGACCATGAATGCTACAGGGTATCTGGACATCATTGCGGACCAGTTGCACCCTTACATGGCCTCTGTTTTTCCAGCTGGAAATGGAATGTTCCAACAGGACAAGGCCCCGTGTCACAAGGCTAAAATTGTGTTGAAGTGGTTCCAGGAACATGATGCTGAATTCCAGTTAATATCCTGGCCACCTAACTCACCGGATCTCAATCCGATAGAACCCATTATGGATGTCATGGGACGGCAGCTCAGAGTTCAAAGACCACCAATTCACAATATCTCGGATTTGCGTGACTGTTGCTTAAACATCTGGTACAATCTGTCTCCGGTCATCTACTAAGGACTTGTGGCATCCATGCCAAGGCGGGTTGAAGCTGTGTTGCGCGCCAAAGGTGGGCCAACTCGTTATTGACAGGTGGTCATAATGTTTTGGCTCTTGAGTGTATATATATATATATATATATATATATATGTGTGTGTGTGTGTGTGTGTGTGTGTGTGTGTGTGTGTCGAACTCTCTTCACTTCCACGGGTTTCGTAATTCGACGTTTGCAATGGTACACAAGTAAATTATCACACAAGTAACGTCACAGAGTTCAGTACGACACCAGTGAATATTCAAAGTTTTATTTTCTTTTGCAAGCGCAAACACAACACAAATTCATCTACAAACTTATTTTACAGTATTATATACAAAAATCTAACTAGGTCAATCATCTAGATTCTGACTGCTATCTAACAAGGCCTAGTGCGTCTTCTAGGTCTCAATACACCCACGCACTTTTCTCGTCTGCCTGACTCTCTCTAGAGTCAACAACCGCAGACTAAACCACCACACGTCTTCTCTCGCGGGGGCACAAGCAGTATCTGCCGACCCTCTGCCTTCTGCACGGGACACCGTCAACAATCTCGAATCCCTTATCTAGCCGGGGCCATTGCCCTACACCCCCTGCCTCCTTGAGAAGAGAGTAGCAGGGTAAGACAAAAAGGGTGACGCGGCAGACACGACAATATATATATATATATATATATATATATATATGTGTGTGTGTGTGTGTTCGTTCGAGAAAAACCTAGTTTTTAATCCTAGTTAATTCCTGTCCCAGTATTTTTGCATGACGTTCATATCCGTAATGCATACATATAGTCGGTAACAACTCTTTACAAGCTAGACCGTTTTTTATTATGTCATAAAATTAATAATCGCCTTTTGATAGTTTCAAACTATAAAATGAATAAAATATTGTACAGCATATTCCAATAATACCGATTAATGTACCAATAAATAAATACCAATGTACCAATGATTAAATTTTTAATTCCTACAAATTATCAAAATGCAATTGCCATAAGCATATTACATTACCTCAATAAAACCGCAATCTAAATTTTCAGATAGAAATGGATAAAATAATTTCATTAAATAATTTAATTACAATGTAATTCCATTCTAATTTCAGCATTATTAATGGTCTGAACAATCTTTTAACTTTAGCGTCTTAAACAAATTATCTGATACGTTTCTGCAAAAATGCATATGATATTCAATAATTTTGTATCATATTTAAAGACACAAAATATTACTAAAACCTATGCGTTCAGTTATACAGCATAATTATCGTAAATCAATTTGTCTGCAGTGAAAGTTTTTTAACAGACATAAATTGAAATGGATTAAAATTGGAAAATAATTATTTTTGTAATTAAACTATTACATAATCTGTATATTTATACCTTTAATATATCAGTATAAACACCAACCAAAATATCCAGTTTAGATTTAATTATAGAGAGAATATTAGTTTTAAAGCCTGTTATGATAAAAAGTACATGCTCGAAAAGAGTAAATGAATTATGGGATAAAGGAATTGGTTACGCAAGCTATTAAATAGTTTTTAAAAAATAGGAATAAATATTTTCTTAATTTCGTCCGATTCAAACAAGAACATAGATATTGATACTCCCAAATAGAGTTTGGGACTTATTTTTGTGAACTTGAATTAGTCCCTGTTAATTTATATTCATTATTTGTAATAAGTACAATGCTGGAAAACAACCTGAAAATATATGACGGCAACCTTACAAACATATAACTAATCAGCAGTAGAGCTACCATTTCTAGTCAGTCTTCAATAAAATGTTACAATTGTATCCAAAGCATTGATCCTTAATCCATGGTCCGTGAAGTCAGCAATGATACATATATATATATACAGGATGTAACGAAACTCTTGGGCAAAACTTTAAGGGGTGATAGTACACATAAAGACAAACAATATTATATAAGAAACTTAGGGTCCCAAACGTCTTCCAAAGGAGATAGACGCCATTAAAGTTTAGGGTCCGAAATTTCAAATGATTATAAAAAACGGAAAAATGGGTCAATTCGTTAGCGGTTTTAGCTAAAATTATTCCTTTTGTCAGTTTTTTCTTGAAAAATAAATTTAAAGATAAAGTTAAAAAAAATGTCGATAGAGGGCGCTTTAGACTTTGGAGTAACGAACAACTATTTTTTACCCTTATTTTTTTTATCACATTAAATGCTTTCAAAAGCTTAGCCTTAAACTTAAATTTTGAGCTCAAAATCTGATTCGTTGGGGGTGGTTAAGTAGCGCAAACGGAATTGTGTTCAGGAGTTGAAATTTGAAACTCCCTCCCTCCTGAACAGAGTTCAGTTATTCCCGATCTTGGTGTCGTAGGACTTTCAGTCGTAGACCAGGCAGCAACTACTACCTCCTAGACGTAAAATAAACTAGAGAGGGATGACAAAATTAAAAAATTTATTCATAATACTAGACATGAGCAATTTCTCTTCTCGAAATAAAAGAAAAAACAATTTGATGTACGCACGTCGTGCGCATGAATGAAGGTTGAATAATGATGACACGTAGAAAATGGTACACGCATGACTTTCTTGTGGAATCACAAAAACTGCTCGAAAGAGCGCCCACCAGCAAGGATTCAGGCCTCACACCACCGGCGGAGGGACTTTCGAACATTAGCAAATACCCCGGGCATCTCCCGGATATCGCCTGCTACGACGGCAATTCTCGCAACCAGTTTCTCGTTGGAGTCGACAGGGCTTGCGTAAACAAGACTCTTCATATGGCCCCAGAGGAAGAAGTCTAGACAGGAGAGGTCAGGCGAGCGTGCCGGCCAATTTACCGGACCACCCCGTCCAATCCATCGCCCTGGATATGCTGTATCCAATGCACTTCTCACATTTGCGCTACGAGCCTTTATGTTGGCTGGAACACTTTGCAGCAGAACTGGAAGCACCTCTTGTAGGAATACCAGATACGTTCCGCCGTCCAGGCGCCTTGGCAGAAGATATGGCCCGATCAAATGATCGTGGATAATTCCGGCCCACACATTGACGCTGAAACGGCGTTGATATGAATGAGGGCGGGTAGCGTGTGGGTTAGTGTACGCCCAGTTGTGCCCAGTTGTAAGCATCCAAAATCGTGAATAACTGAACTGCGTACAGGGGAGGAGGGGGGTTCAAATTTCACCTCCTGAACATTGTTGAGTTTTCGCGACATAAACACCCCCAACGATTCATCTTTTTAGCTCAAAATTTAAGTTTAAGTCTAAGCTTTTGAAAGCATTTAATCTTATACATAAAATAACAGTAAAAAATAGTTGTTTGTTACTCCAAAGTCTAAAGCGCCCTCTATCGGCATTTTTCTAACTTTATCTTTAAAATTTATTTTCCAGAAAATCTTGACATAAAGAATAATTTAAGAGAAAACAGCAAACGAATCGACAAATTTTCCCGTTTTTTATGATCCTTTGAAATATCGGACCCTAAACTTTAATGGCGTCTATCTCCTTTAGAAGACGTTTGGGACCCTAAGTTTCCTATATAATATTGTTTGTCTTGATGTGTACTATCACCCCTTAAAGTTTTGCCCAAGAGTTTCGTTACACCCTGTATATATATATATATATATATATATATATATATATATATATATATATATATATATATATATATATATATATTTGTATGTATGTATGTATGTAAGAATAGCTGGGTGTCTAGGGGTTTTATAGTTTGTCATCAACTTCTAAATAATTTTAAAACTCTAAAATTACGATTCACATCAGACAAACAATTGTATTAGACGAAAAGTACATTAAACATAAAACAATTAGAACTAAGCATGGAACACAGTTAAATCTTCATAACAGAAAAATTAATTCTTCGTACTACATAGTTAGAAAACAAAAGTCACACCACATCCGTCAGCTGGGAAGACACGTCATAATAGTATGAAAGTCAATTCTCTTCTGAGTGGTTCACGAAGAGTGTACAGATGGCGCTGGCTGGAAGGCAGAAGCGTCAGCGGCGAGTGTCAGAAGCGGATGCCAGAGGGCACCCCAACAATCAACCCTCCTGACCAGATGACTGTCCTCCGCATCTAGATCTGAAAATTTCTGCAAAAGAAAAAACAAACATAAAATATCTATTCAAAAAATCAAATACAAAAAAAAATCTTTTTAATCTGCTGTCGTCATAATAATTTTTCTACGACATCATCATTGTTGTGGTCATCTCGTCGTCGAAAATCATCGTCGTTTGCATTATCATGGCCTATTCGTCGTTGTCGTCTTTGAAATCAAGACCATGTCGTCTTCATCATCTTCAATATTTCATCTTCATCGTAAAACAAAAACAAATAATTTTTAGCACTTTTTCAGGACAAAATCGGGGTGAAAAATGTCTAATTCGGTATATTGACTTCGCATTATGACTAAATTTTGGTTCCAAGGCTTCATGTAATCGGCAGTTGTAGATGTAAAATTTAGATCTTCGTGTTGTTGTATTTCAGTATCTTTTGATGCTTATAGATTTTCAAAAGATAGTTTATTAGCACCATACAACTGTTTCTTCTCTTGTATTTTAAGGAAAATTTCTTGTTTCTTCTTCCGTTTTTTACTTTCTGATTTAACTTTTAATATCTGCTCTCCATATTCATTTTCTAATTTTGAAATACTAATCTTTAACAAACGTTTTTCTTCAAGAACTGTTTCTAATTGCAATTCTATTTCTTGATAATTTGATATTCTACGGTCTTCTTAATTTTTCAACTCTGATAGCATCTGTTCTTTCAACATTTTGTTGCAAGTTCTAAGTTCATCGATCATTTCTTTCATTTGTGACACTACATTTTATTTTTGTACAACAGCAAAAGTATTTGTTTGGTTAATAACAACAATAAGATATAAAATCACTATTACTCCTCCTATGAAACACCAATCATAGCTAAACAAATTACGAAATAATTCTATTAACGAAACGAACCACTCAAAGAAAGATCGGTGATTCGTAGTCTTCTGAAATTCAAGTCCTTGAGTATGAACATTTTCTCTCTTATTTTCATCTTGTGGTTTTTGATAATGAACGTCATGTTTTAGTCCTATTTTTTCAGTATTTTCACTTTTAGGATTTTTTTCCTTTCTAGTATCTTCGGTCATTTCTCTTGGTTTGTGATCTTGATTATCCTCTGACTGAGATGTAAATGATTGCATACTAGATGTATCAGCAACTGAGGAATTGATAGATAGCGATAACGGAGATATACAAGAACTTGTAATGCTTTCTTCGACATTTTTATGTATGATGTTAATATCACTTGAGGAATTTTCTATGGCAAACATTTCCTGCTCAATATTTATTCTTTCTGGTAGAAGTTTTAGAGAATCTTGATCAAATTCTTCACATCTGTCAATTTCAAAATTCATTTCAGGGCTATCTATGGGACTTTCAACATGTACAATGTCCAGAATGTCGTCATCATCTGGGTTTTGCTTTGATGCTTCAGTATTATGTTCAGTATCTGCATTTATTTTTTCTTGAACAAGATCGTCAGTATTTATTTTAACTTCTATCTCAATATCTTCAGTAACATCAGAAACAAAACTGTTCTCAGACTCAGTTGAAGTAGCAACAGCATTAATTTTGTATGGGGAAGGATAAGTTTATCGTTTTCTATAGTATGTCCCAAATATTCAATTTTACTTATTTCATTTTTAACTGTTTTGCTTAGATTACTACAAATATTTAATTCGTTACATGTGTTAGAAAAGATTAAATTTAAAATTTGGAATTCATTAGATGCACTATCAAATTTCGATACGGTTATACTATTTTTGCTAATCACAACATCTGCTTGGTTTAAAACATCTATTCCTATTATAGCTTCGTAAGGCATAGCGCAATTAGCTAACATGCATATTTTAGAATCGAAAGTGTCCTCACTATTTTTAACGAACTGTGAAAGAATCCTAAAGGTTTGAGTTTATTATCTCCTATTCCGGTTAAACGGAAGTAAAACGATTTTAGAGAGGCTTTCCTAATTTATGATAAACATCCTCCATAATCAATGTCAGAGCGCTTCCAGTAACTAAAAGAGCTGAGATCGACACATCGGAAATGAAAATCGTTTTACGCATAACTTCCAATGGTTGTTTACACAAAGCTGATGCGACAATTTCGGCGCCAACACATTCATGGGAACGGTGACCACACCCATTACATTTAAAACATTTGAAACCCCGGTGCTTGTTTAAACAAAAATTTCTCTTATGGCCTGATTCTCCACAGTTACAGCAACGAATACTGTTTTTGTTTATGGATGAAAATTTATCGCGATTCGGCGGATGTTGTGTTGACTCATGACTTTTCCGAGCTTTGATGTTATAACGAGTTGAATCTTAAAGATTTTGATCAGATTTAATTTTACCATAGATTTTTTTATTTTTCTCTGAATTCTTTAATGTTCTCATATCCATATAAAATTGATTTATTATTAGCAGAATCATTAATACCATTTATCACATAATGCATTAGCGAGGGAAAATTCTATATTGTCCTTGTTAGCCAATTCTGGCATAACTAAGAAGTATTCATCAATTGATTCATTTTCTCTGATTTTTCGATTTAATAACATTTCATGTGATTCAGCACAGTTAAATGTTGAACCGAATTCAGAAATTAACAGTTCTTTAAGTTTCATCCAAGAATTTATTCCACTTTCAATTCCAATGAATAATTTAGTAAGTTTTTTTTTTAATATTTTTTTTAATACCAGTAAAAGATCGTTCAGCAAACAATAATTTATACAAATCACTTAATTGAAATAAATCCGTAACAGTGTCAAAGTCATCAATCCATTTGTCAATATCTTGCCAAGAATCACCATTAAATGGACTAATAGTATTTTCAATATCAGAAAAACTAATGCTAGGTTTGAATAATTCTTGAACTGGAAGTTGAACGGAACTATCGTATATATTTAGAATGTTATTTACCAGTTTATCATAATGTTTTACAGAATCATTATCACTGATCATCAATATGATTATCCTCATCTTCACGAATAGTATTTTTTTTAGTAATGTTATATCACAAAGACATGCAAGAATTCGAGTTATTATTTCCTGCTTTGTTCCATCATTAGATATACACAGCAAATTACAGATAGTTATGAGGTCATCAAGAAAATTATTTTTCAATATACTCGAATTTCCTCGTATAATCAGGTTGTTCTGCTTTGAAACCAAAACCAGAAAATTCTCTAAGACGTTTTCGGTTTTGCCGATCACCTTCTATCTCAAAAATAGAAACTGAAGTAGTACCCAACTCTGACCTCCCCGTGCATCAAACTATTCAGTGTAAAGGCTTCAAATTCTGTGCACATACTAATTAAGACTGGGGAAATGGGTTACGAAAAAAAATCCTGAAATCACCGATACAGGGAGCTGTGCAACTGGACATATCACTCAGTCCTTTCAACAACGTCATATCTGAAAAATTGGCGATTTTTAGTTATGCTTATTTTCAGAATGCCCTGAAAGAGTAGTATATCCCTGCAAGATCGTCCTATCTCACCGCTCAATATTTAGCCGCTAGAGAGCAGAATTAAAATATATTTTCTATATATTTCAATGTACTTTTAAACTTTCAAATCACTCTCCTGGAAAATCTTGTATTTTGAGATATGACGTTGTTGAAACGAGAGAGCGATATGCTGAAAGTCACATGGTTTAAGAACCATCCTCTTCTGCCTTCACTTTTCTGGAATTATATTCATGGAAAAAATCAAAAATTTTGGCAGACAGAGCTCCCCAATCCATCATTGGTATATGGGTATTAAGCCAGGATATTTTGTCTAGACCTCCCGTGTGACAGAGGCTTCCGAACTGTGATTTCAAGACTTGTAGGAAAGACTTGTAGGTTTCAAGAAGTGCCACTGAATTAGGGATAGCTAAGCCAATGCAAATTGTGTAGCGCTGCGCATCATGCATGTGCAAGTGAGGGCGCTGTGGTAACTGCATATATAGCGCATACTGTGGTTGTTCTGAATTAGTTGTTGGAATTGTCAGTATGGGTAAACTGACTGATTTAGACGCCTTCGATCGCGGACAAATCGTAGGCGCGCGACGCATGGGCCATTCAATTTCCGAAATCGTCATAAAGCTAGGATTTTCAAGGTCGACAGTGTCAAGAGTATTAGAAGAATACATGGATGGTGGAAAAAAACTAGCGATCGGGCAAACTGCAAAGGACAATTAGCATTGACAGTGCGTGGTGAGATACGGCTCAGGCGTATTGTACGTAGCCAGCGAAGCCAAACATTAGCTCAAATTACCACCCAGTTTAATGACGGTGCCACTCGTACAGTCAGTAAACGGACTGTGCAACGCTCGCTTCACCGTATGGGTTTCAGGAGCCGTCGACCTCCGAGAGTACCATTGCTCTATACACGCCATCGGGCTACACGTCTTGCCTGGGCAAGAGAGCACAGAGACTGGAGTGTAGAGGACTGGAAACGAGTAGCATGGAGTGATGAGACTCGATTCCGACTACTTTAGAGTTGCTGGGTGATCACCTCCATCCGATTATGCTGTTCTGTTATCCGCACTGTAATGGAGTTTACCAGTAAGACAACTATACATCTCAGAAGTCCCGGTTGGCTACTGGCTGGTTGGATGAGCATTCCTCTGACTTCTCTGTCATGAATTGGCCACCTAGAAGCCCAGACTTAAATCCTATTGAGCATCTTTGGGATGTTTTGGAACAAGGCGTGAAAGGCCATCACACAGCACCAAAGAACCTTACTGAATTATGGACAGCTTTAGACAATATTTGGCAAGCCATTCCCGTGGAACGTTTCCAGAAACTAGTTGAATCTCTGCCTCGTCGTGTGGCAGCCGTTTTCAAGGCCAGAGGAGGCCCAACTCGTTACTAGGTAGGTATCCCTAATTCAGTTGCACTTCAGTGTATATATATATATATATATATATATATATATATATATATATATATATATAGTTTACAAATGTAAATTACTTAATATGAAACAAAAAAGAGTAAATAAATTTTAGGCGCTAAGCTGCTCCCAAAAATATTTACGATATATAGATATTTAAAATTAAGATAATTAAAAGGGCAGATGTGACCATTTAATACTCCTCTAACCTGAAATAAGATTGACATATATAAATAGGCAAAAAACGGAATTGGAGGTAGTATAGTTGATGACTGGGGGGGGGTTGTGACCCCAAAACCCCGGTTAAACATGTTTTAAGCCAGGCAACACTCCCATGCAACCTCCGGGAGTGTTGCCTGGCTTAAAACATGTTTAACCGGGGTTGGGGGGTCACAACCCCCCCCAGTCATCAACTATACCACCTCCAATTCCGTTTTTTGCCTATATATATGTCAATCTTATTTCAGGTTAGAGGAGTATTAAATGGTCACATCTGCCCTTGTAATTATCTTAATTTTAAATATCGATATATATATATATATATATATATATATATATATATATATATATATATATATATATATATATATATATATATATATATATATATGTCAGACTATAAAATATGGGGGACAATCGCGCGACCTTAAACCGGGATATTAGTTAGTAAAATATAGGATTAACAATTTAAAAGTCTGGGAGTTCAAATAAGCAGCATCAGGTTGTGAAAATAGAATTAATGGGTTCGACTTGATTCGATTACCGAAGAACCACAGAACCACATGGAGAATTTTAGGTATATGTAACCTTGATCTGGCGCTAAGAAAGAAAATACTTAGATAAGCTAAAAAGCGTGTACGTTTTGACGAAAATAATAAGTAATGAGCGTCACTAAGCGTTTATTTTAAGGTTGGACAAAGGAAATCTTCAGATCCATGGAGAGATAGCAATGAGTAAAGATGTGTGCCGTAGGCGCACAGATTTTAATGGTGATTGGGAAGCAAATTATTTTAGTTTGGAGCTGAGTAATTAATTAAGAGTTAATAAAGATATTTAGGAAAGTCAACTAGACTGGTTTCTGGCTAATCGTGTCAACACCTGACTGCACTGATGGAAGTTATTAAATTATGAATGTCCTCGCCACCGGACCATGAACTGCAAGATGATTCTCAGGATGTTTTGAAATAATGTGTTAAATAGATCGGGCGTGAAGCACCAACGTCCGACACATATATATATATATATATATATATATATATATATATATATATATATATATATATATATATATACATATATATATATATTTATTTATATATATATTTATATATATATATATATATATTTATATATATTTATATATATATATATATATATATATATATATATATATATTTATATATATATATATATATATATATATTTATATATATATATATATATATATATATATATATATATATTTATATATATATATATATATATATATATATATATATATATATATATATATATATATATATATATATATATATATATATATATATATATATATATATATATATACGAATAATGTGTATTTATGTGTGTAATCTATGTAAATTTATGGTAAGAAAAATTATAAATGTAGTTTAAAGATTACTCTACAACTAAGTTTGGTTATAAACCATGAAATTATCCAAAATGAAATGACAGCTATATTTACTCCATTTAGCTCTATTTTTACAAGATCGTTGTTATTGATACCTACAAACTTAAATTTTGATCTTATAAGCTAAGTTCTTTCTGAGTTGTTTGTGCTGGTTAATCCTTCACAAACTAGACAGTGTTAAGCCATAATTATAAAACGGAATAAAATTTCAGAAGCCTCAGGGACCAAAATGGATCTAAGGGAAGAAGGCATACGATGATATAAATGAGGGAATTATGATGTTGAAGGTAAGCTTGCTATTTACCACATTGGGGAAACATTTCCCCCTGATTTATTTTCATATGTCTCGTGACTCCGTTTTTCAGTCTCGGGTATACTTGTTGTTAGCCATTTACTATTCTGGATAAACACTATTTCCTCTTTAGCCTTACGCCAGTACAAAATATAGATCTGAGATACTGAATCAAATTTTATGGGAAACATATTATGATTACATTCCAGAAATATATTTGGGTATGCTCGCCCCCAACCCCAAATGGATTTTCCAAGGTATATGCGACGCACACCAATTTTAGTTTCTACTTCTTAACTAGCAATCATAGGTTTGATTCTTACTGCAGGCTGTTTACTAATCATGGCAAAGGCATGTAGGACGCCTGAGGGAAAAGGGGCGAATGACTCTGATTTCCTGCTGGTGTCTGACAAGTTGTGGTTAATGCCCATCACTGCTGAGTACGCTTTGAGACACATACATTTGTGTATGTCACCCCACCCACTTGGACGATTTGACAGCAATTTCATGAGATAAAAAATGTGTAGGATATTAACTGTTAATAATATTTTGTTGCATTGCACAGTTCAACAAAAACCATAAAATCAAAAGGAATCGATATCAGTAAAACATTTAATTTTTTACTATGTTTTTTTATTAACTTGTTTCTTGTGTGTGTGTTTGTCTAGTACAAATCTTGCAATCGATTTTTAACTAACTTCTCGACTAGCTAGACATTTGAAACTTTTAGAATAGCTCAGAACACGATGACAATGCATTTTTTAAATACTTTTAGCCTTCATTAAGCAGAATTAAATCAATTTTCCGTTATTTTCAGTTAATTTTGTTTTGTAGACTGGTGCCGCCATCTATTGGCTGGAAAGGGAACTAAAAGTCAAATTCAAGTTAACTTCCAATTAATTTCATTTTTCTTTCAAGTTGATGGTATAATTCATCAAAAACATTTAAAAAAAGTATTTATTAATACATAGAATTGTCAAGTTTACATGATTCAACGAAAATTTAAAAACATGTTAAATAAAAATGCTTTTTATCTTGTAATTATGTATCATATATTGATATCAATTCTTCCATTGATATCTATAAATGTTATCAACATTTAATTGATATCGATTCCTTAATTATTGATTCGAAATAAGTTTTGACAAATAAAAAAATAAAAAATAAACCTTTACATTTTCTCCTTTTCTCCCCGCAAGCTTCTAACGTAATGTATTCTGTTCTATCATGAAATGTGGGCGCTAGAAAATGAAAAACACTGTTTAGAATACAGAAACATTGATTTTGCCACAACTGGCACCAAATGTAACGTCTCACACTATTACACTACTTTCTGGTGCCTAAAAACAAACTGCAAACGTAGGGGGGGGGGGGCAATACAAAGTACCTCCTTCTTCCGAAATACTTTACCGGTCCAACTAAAATAAAATAAGAAAAAGAAAACTTTTTTTTTCTTCCTCTTCTCAATAAAACACTTTCTGATCAAATACTGCATAAGTTGATATTCATGAAGACGAGTAAACCTTGTTTGGAGAATGAAGTAGAATAGAATTTAGGCCGGGATTCTAGACGAAAGCGGTGTAAGGGGAAGATTTGGGTTCGACTGATATTTCCAAGCGTTTTAAGGAAACGAAACACAAAGCTGAGAATGGGATACATATTTAGAAAAATAATAGACAAAATATCAATCTAGGTATACCCACGGGATTTTGTTTACGGGATATTTTGTCGGGCTCATTTTAAATATATAAAACAAAGAACTGAGAATACAAATTAGATTCTTAAAGGATTGATTCGTATCAGATATGCATAAATACCAGCAAAATATGGAATTCATGTAAAAATGCTTCTTTTGTCTTCCATAGCGGTATCCAGAAATTTTTCCTTCAAATTCCGTGTATATTGAAGGATTATGACTCACATTGCTAAAGGCTTGAATTTATTTTTTGATATTATAATAACACGAGGTATTTTTCAAACCGTTATATAACTAGTATGAATTCACATAAACGAATTGAATTCTCGCAACCTTCCTATCAACGTTTCTGTCTTACGAAATAAAAAAAGAAAGTACTTTTCTAAATGTATTTAAATCTATCAAAACACTTACATAAAATATTTTCTTTAAACATGATAATATTAATAGTTATTTTATTCTGAAGAAATGTGTAACCTATAAAAGCGAAAATCTCATATGAACATAACAGTTTGAAATTCTCATAATAGTTAATAACAGATTAAAAGATTTATATATATCATATATATATATATATATATGGCAATTGTCTTGAAACATTTGCACACTATGCTACGCAAATTGCTGACTATCTCTTATATGGGAGCACCATACAAGTGAGTTAATATTATACCCTGGTGCCACCTCAATTTCACACCCCCCCTCAGCGGTGATACCTGGAGGGCTCGCACTTTTCCCCATTTCTCTGACCCTATTGAAGGACTTTCCGATATGAATATATATATATATATATATATATATATATATATATATATATATATATATATATATATATATATATATATATATATATATATATATGTGTGTGTGTGTGTGTGTGTGTGTGTGTGTGTGTGTGTATTTTGTGTGTTTTTGTGTCTGTATGTTTATATGTGTCTATATTGAGGTGCTTGTATCAGGTAAATGATGAAACACACTAGTCTACAGTGTGCAAGAAATGAGAAATATCATGCGAACTACACCTTCCAGAATAGCATAATATATATAGGGACAACTTTCCCTTGTAAAAACTAAATCTTTACACAAATGTATGTAGATAGGCTGCAGCCATTAAATTGAAAGTAAAAATGTGTCAAATGACTCCGAAACAAAAGCTTCTGAAACATAATTTTCCTTTCATTTCTGCTCCTTTCTGTGACTAGCTTCGCTTACTCTCATTTCTTTTAGAAAGCTGATTCCATTTGAATGCTTTAAGCAATTTTTTTTCTCGAACTTTAAATATTGAGTCGACGAAAAATCTGAAGAATGTACTGAATATATTATTTCTGCGGAAAATTGCATGTATTTTTTTTTCACTATGGACCGAAAAATGATACAGAAATAACGTAAGTGGTTTGTCCTTTTTGTGTACTAATGGGAAGAAGCAGAATGCAGAAGAAACAGTTATATTATTTTTTTAACATTTTCAGTGCTCTGCTCTAATTTCAATGGAAATATGGTTTTAGTTTATAACAAAAAAAATATACAATTTTCTAAAGGTATGAAATAAAATAGTGAACAAGGATTTATTCCGCTTTTTGGATTGTGAAAATTTCTGAAAAAAAAGTTCTTTTAAAGGATAAAATATTCGGTAATACAAAATGTTGTGTCATAATTTACCGCAAATTGTTAAGACCTTGCTCTCTCTCTGTATCTCTCTGTCTCTCTCTCTCTCTCTCTCTCTCTCTCTCTCTATATATATATATATATATATATATATATATATATATATATATATATATATATATATATTTAAGCAATGAATCAGTACGTTTGTGAAATGTAACACGTCAATTTAAAGTCCATTAGTATGTAAATTTCTATAACAAAAAACAATCAAAATTCTATTGGAATACTTGTATCTTTTTATGAGTCTTTTTGCAGATTTTTGATATGAATCTTCAACATATTCTCGTTTGATGAAACACTGAACCTAAACTGATACCCGATAACTTTCTTTCAATGTATTTTAAAATATTTAGCATATATAGAAAGAACCTACTTGAAAAAATAAAAATATTTTTTAATCATTTACTACCACCCAGTTATCCTTATATATATATATATATATATATGAAACACATAATTTATTTGAAAAGTGATAATATTTCACATTTCGTGCGCATTTGCTTGACATTTTTTCCCACACTTAATCGGGGAGTATTTGTACTTTGCAATGAAACAAAAATGTTACCACTTTTCACATAAATTATGTGTTTATTAATCCAAAAACTAAATCCGTCTCAATTATTGGGACACCCTTTATATGGCGAAAAGTTTACTCTATAGATATAGGGTGCTTAATAGTATATTAATTTGTGTAGTTTATTTTCAATCACTGCAAACAGGCTCAAACTATAATCAAAATTCCACGCTTTTGGTGCATTTTAACGTTTCTTAACGTTAACGTTGTTAACGTAAGTTATAATGGCCTCTCTGATTACATCACTCAATGTCAAAGCGTTTTAAATATCTTGGATTTTAAATTTTGTACTAAGAGCTGAGAGCAACTTATTTTTGTGGTTAAGTAGTTGAGAAAATGTAAGATTATTCTTTCTTCACAAAAGATATCTTTTATTTAACAGCGTATGGATTAGAGACTTAAAACATTCAGTTATTATTAGTCTATGTATGACTTTTGAATATGGCAGAAGGGTCTTGCCAACTTATATTAAGTGGAAGGAGAATCTGGCTTCTCCTGAACATATAATTGATTGTTTGGGCTTTGCACTTCACGTCCTCTTCTCGTGTCCATATTTCTATTTGCTAGGAGCACGGACTCATGGACTTGATCTAGTTGGCGGATGATCGGGAAGGGCTGGACACAACAACAACATTAGTCTAGACTGAGAAGAGAATTAAATCTATATGTATAAAAAACAGTTCTGTAATTGACTGACTGACTGGCTGACAGATAACGCACATGCGAAACCGGTAGTCCTAAAGGGCTGACATTTTTCATGGCGATTCTTCTTATAGTGTTGGGGTGCACTAAGAAAGATTTTTGAAAAATTCTTAGATTTTTTAAAATAAAATTTTCAAGCTGTCTTTGTAACATTCTTTAAAGTTTGAATTTAAAATAATAATCTGAGGATAGTAAAATTTATTTTGCGAGAAAGATCATGAAAATTCCTTTAAAATGCAGTCTTTTTCGAATCTTTACCTCCATTTTCTGATTTTTGGTGAATTCTTAAAGATTCATTTTTAGAATTTAATTTATTAAATGCTGAACACGTGGTTTCTAATCTTCTGTGATACTTTAAATTAATTTTGCGTCACGTGCATAACAACAAAATAAATTTAGAAATAATATATATATTTTTTTCCTTTCTAATACGGCAGATGATTGGACATTATCCAAAAAACATTAAATTACAGTAAAAGAAATGTTCCTTAAACTGTACTATATTAACTGTACTATATTCTTTAGTATGCTCTATTAGATTTAATTTGAATAGTTTCTCCTACATTATTTTGTCTATAAAAATATCTCTTACGATTTTTTTATAAATATATTTTTTTGGCATTATTTGCATACATTGACCGTTGTATTTAATTTGAATGTACTCCGTAGCGTAGGACGGGTATTGAGCTAGTTATTTACATATAATACGATGGACGGAACTTTCATAGTGGCAACACTGTTTTACAGACACCACACTGCAGAACTCATAAAAGCAGCCTATACTACACGTACGTCACATACCTACCTTACCCCAGAGCGAATGCGCTCTCCCCACAGACAACACACGCCGGCGCAGTGATAGGACGAACACAGCCATGTTTTAGTTACCGGTCTGTCGTACGGAATAATTTGTTGCATCGTACTGATGGAAGGAAAATGCTTGTGCACACACTGTGGCTGATGTGTTTGCTCGCTGGGGCTGGGAAGTGCTCAACCATCCCTCATATTCCCCGGACTAAAGTCCTCGAGACCTTGATCTGATCCCCAAAATGTAGGAACCACACCGTGGCATTCGGTTCCCTACCATTCCAGAGATTCTGCAGGCTGTAGACCGCCGCATTCGAAGGATATACGAATCAGGTGTTGCCAACGGCATCCTACAGCTTCCAGAACGTTAGCGACGGGTGCTAAACAATGCTGGTTACTAGTTTGAAGGGCTATAAAAGTTTCAACCCCATATCTCTGCTGTATACTTTGTACATACCTAGTTGCCAAAGGTCCATACTATGTATAGCATTTTTCAGTTCAGTGAGGAAATTCTGCAGTGAAAAAATTCTAGTCTGATGATTGTTACACCTCGATGAGGCTTTTTTAACCCTCAAACCGGCCCATGAATTTGTTGCCGCTATCAGGACTATCGGTCAAATTGACCCCGAAGCCTAAAAAGCTGTTATTTTTGCGTTATTACGATGGAACTGCATGTTGATATTGTGCACAGGGTTGTTTGATTTATATTAGTGATGAATAGTGAGGAAAAAATTCATCTACACTTATTTAGTCCATTTATTTAATTTATTTTGATCTAGTATCTACATCTTCAAAATTGTAGGGTTCTTAAAAGAATTGCACAATGTTTCTCAGACATAATTGCTCGAAAACTTAGCCTGCCAGTGATTGAGGTAGAGAAGAGTGATGTCAAGGCTTCACAGGATACTTTAAAAATCGCACAGAACACTGAAATCCCTATCAGGACCATCCCTATCAGGACCGGTAGGCCTGTTATTGCTCAGTGGCAATAACAGGCCTACCGGTCATTATGACTGCCATACTTTTACAAAATTGCAACTTACTGGTAAATGACAAGCATTTGTGAAATCCTGGCGTGCTCTCCCTAATATCCAGGAACTGACTGAGGATGCCAAAGCCAGCCAAGCGTTGACGCCTCTCCCCACTCCTGCCCCACCTCTTAGTTCCACCGCTGTCGGTCATAATGACCAGTGGGCCGGTTTGAGGGTTAAAAAGAGAATATGTGTCTCATATCAACTTAGAAAACTCAAAATTAAACTATATAATCCTGTTAGAATGGGCAATTTGAGTCTACCAGGGGCAAGACCAATGGATTGTACCAAGGTATTCCCTATATTGTAAGATTTTCAGCACGTACGCATACTTGCTGATACTGGTAAAGCTATTCAAAATGTGCATCGGTCTGCTGATTCGGACTAAGTGATTTATGTGAAAGATGCGGGAAGGTTTTTAATTGGGTTTCACCATTTACTTGAACAGTTTAATTTTTGCATGTAATAACGCGGATTGACCTTCATGTCTAGTAGAATTTTTTTCAGAACTTACACTGATACAAAAAACAAATTACCACCAAATGAGTAAAAGTTCATTGCAATTATTTTCTTGGGGACCTAACTTGTCAAGTGCATCCAACTCATGAATCGTAGGTGTATTTGTTGGTAAATTATTTTTGCTTTTCGGACATCAAGTGTCAAACACCTTTACTTTTTGAAAAAAACTATGAATTCGTGAAAAAAATTTCAAGATTTTATTTTCTCCGTTTTTTCTCTTGATTGTATACGGAAACTTCAGTTCTTGATTCACTTGGGTAAAATATGTTTCCCATCCACGATTCTTTCTTTGCTTTTACTGTATCCTTAACAAGTTCACGTGGAATTAATAAGTAGTTCTGCTACTAATGAAAAAAAATCGATATATTCCAAAGGATTAGAATTCCTAATTTTTCGACACCATTACAATAAAACTTAATTGGCTCAAGATAGGAAAAAGAAATTATATTTAAAAAATGTCTCTAACATAAAGAATAATGGATTTACTATTCTTGAAGCGAACTATTTCTCTAATTTAGTTTTCTATTAGAGACGTGGTTTATTTCATAAATAAGCCAAAATTTTGGAAAAATGACATTCATTCCAAAATTTTATTATAAACTCTATGAGTGCATCATTAACATCTTTGAATAGTTATAAAGCGTGTGTTACTTTGAACACAAGTTTACATAAAATAATAGTAATCGAAGTAAAACTAGTATTCATAGCTTGTTTCTCTATCTAATATAAGCCCGGGAAACATGAAATGTACTACGTAACTGTTTTGTCATACAAATGTTTAAACATTTTTGCGAGTCAATATTCTATAAGAATGCATGCCAAAATCTACTTATTATCAACATATACTAATGTATTATTAATGTAAATATTTATTGTTAACATCAAACCTATTTTCCATTGTAAAATTATTATCATTTTATATAAATAATTATTTACATTTGAAGTTATCAGTAAATAAACGTATGCTTTAGATGACATAAAAGGGCTCAAATGTTTAATAAAACAAATACCAAATTCTTTTCTTATTCACATATATTTATGCATTTAAATTTATTTTTGATTTGAACGCATTTTGCGAAAACTAAAAATATTATTTTCATGTTTTAAGGCAAAGGGCTCAAATGTTTAATAAAACAAATACCAAATTCTTTTCTTATTCACATATATTTATGCATTTAAATTTATTTTTGATTTGAACCCATTTTGCGAAAACTAAAAATATTATTTTCATGTTTTAAGGCAAATGATTTTCCTTTGAAAGAGAAATCCACTCTTAGAATTTAATTTATTTTCAATCTGATGGAAATACATTATTTAAAATCTTTCAGCGCGGATTTCAGTTTGAAGGTTATCTTTCAGTCATTTAAAAATACTTGATTTATATAAACCTTCAAAAAATATCCACGAATATAGAAATCGTTGAAAACTTTCGGTGATATTTATAACTTGTACGTCAGTTTTACAATTCTTTTTCCTTTTTCATTATATTAATATTAAGGATTTCATTAGTGTGTGACTTCGCTGGCGTATACGGGAGTGGGTGGTAACAAATGCATTCAAGTACGTTATACTCTTAAAGGAACTAAATTAAGAGTTACCCACAAGGCTGTTATTGCTCAAAGTGTAGAGAAACAAACTCGAGCTCAAAGTTCCAGTGACTGTAAAAGGGTCTAGAAGACGGTCATTGTGTATTTTTTTTTTATTTAATCATGAATTGCAGTTCAAAATCCTCGAGAAATCAAAAATATCGTCTTAAATAATGTCGTAAATCAGTAAATGTTCCGACTGTTAGCTTCGTAAATGATAAACGCAGATAGTTAAAATTATAATTTTATCTATATATATAAAACAGTTCCGTAACTGACTGACTGACATACAACGCACAGCCCAAACCGCTGGACCTAAAGGGCTGATATTTTGCATGGCGATTCTCCTTATGGTGTAGGGGTGCACTAAGAAAGATTTTTGAAAAATTCTACTTAGATTCTTTTAAATTAAATGTTTAAGCAGTTTTTGTAATTTATAAAGTTTGCATTTAAGATAATAATTTTAGGGTTATCAAATTTATATAACGAGAAAGAACATAAAAATTCATTTAAAATGAAATCCTTTTCGAATTTTTACCTCCATTTTCTGATTTTTGGTGCATTTTTAAAGATTAATTATTAGAATTTAATTTTTTAAATGCTGATCACGTGATTTCTTTTTCCGGTACTTAAAATTAATGTATCGTCACGTTCATAGTAACGAAATAGACAAAAAAAAAATTCTTGCTAATGCGGCAGACGATTGGACATTATCCAAAAAAATATTAACATACAGTAAAAGAAATGTTCCTCAAACTGTACTATATTAACTGTACTATATAATTTAGCATGTTATATTAGATTTAATTTGAATATTTTCTTCTACATTATTTTGTCTATATAAAGTATATGTTACAATTTTTTATAAATATATTTTTTCGTTTTTTTTAACATCAATTGCATATATTGATCGTTGTATTTATTATAAATATATTTTTACATATATTTGGCATTAATTGTATACATTCACCGTTGTATTTAATTTGAATGTACTCCGTAGCGAAGTACGGGTTTTCAGCTAGTTAACCTATAAACACTAAAATATCAACAGAAGCATAACTTAAACAATACCAAACAGACGAGTGCAAAATCTTCCGAAGGAAACTGGAAGAGAACTGATGCGCAATCACTAATCACATGTCCTGGCCAAAGCGTGAAAAACCAATAACAGAAAAGACTAAAAAATGACGCAACGCATACGGACAACTTACGTTAAAGTTGACGTCAAGCCTGTCGTGTGCTAATCCTATTGGATTTGCTGACCTCTGTATTAACCTATGAAGAAAATGTGTCCAAGGATTGCCGACTTGGTTTGCAATTTTTTTTAATGTACTTCGTAATAGAGAGAGATATTTGACACCTCGAGGCATTTTTCGTTTTTGATAAAAAAAATGCAAATAATATTTAAAAATTTAAATGATTCGGGTGAAAAAATCTGGTATAGTGTGATTTTAGGAGACAAGGGACGTTCAACTTCGTTTGTTTTAAGTTTTCAATAATTTACTCCTTAAACTAAATGAGGATAAATAATATTCTTTTTCACTTTATTGAAGACACTTAGAATTCACAAATAAGTATTTTATTTAAGAATACGAACTTTTTATCAAAAAAGTTTTCAAAAATGATAGCATTTTTCAAAATGCTCCATGGGCATTACTTTTCGTTTGAATTCTTTCAAATTTCCCAAGGTTGTTAATTGAATTGTTTTACACAAACCTGTGCATAATTCTTTGAACCCACAGATATATTTCAAATTTGTAGACCATGAAATAAAGCAAAAACGTAAAAAAAAAAATCTAAAAAACAACAGCCAAATTAAAAAAAATAATTACTTATGGCTTTATAATCATAAAAAGAAATCCATACCACAATTATATTAATATATGTACGGTAAACTTATGTTAAAAAATCTAAAGTTTTTAAATGATTTGGAATGCGCATGGAGCATTTTAAAAATGCTAGTATTTTTGAAAAAAATTTTGAAAAGGCATTTTTGCGCCAAATAATCCTTATTCTGGATTCTAAGGGTTTTAAATGTAGTAAAAAAAGAATACAAATTATTCTCATTTTGTATATAGAGTTAAAAATTGAAAATTGAAAAATTCGAAGCTTAAGGTCCCTTGTTTCCTTAAACGTTCATCCATTCGTTTGCTAGAAGACATTTATTTATAAAATGAATCCAAGGTGCAAAAAAGTTCGGGCTCTCTGAAAATACCGTTTTTATTGGATGATCATAATTTATGGAGCTGTCAATAGTAGACGCATTTTTCCATAGGTTAACATAGGGGTGAGAGAATCCAATAGGGTTAGTACACAACAGCCGTAACTGCGTCGCATAAAATCCAGTGACCACAAAACATGAGCGGGAAAAATACAATGGGGGATTTCAAAAACAAATTATCGTTTTTCTAACATAAAATACGCATAGCCACCTATTTTTTTAGAAAAAAAGCACTGTATATATTATATATATATATATATATATATATATATATATATATATATATATATATATATATATAAAAGTATGTACGTATGTATGCACATATTTTACTACATATTCGAACCTGAAATACCTTAACAATAGTTCTCTTACAACTGAAAACTGTAATTTACTTCATTCTATAAAAAAAATAGAGTTAACTTTAATTTTTTATATACATCGCAGTCTTCCTTCCTTTTTTTTAAACAGCAGTGCTACTAAATATATCCATAACTGCTACAAACTCGTGGACCTTATTTTTCGAGTTTCATTTTAATTTCAGTTTCAATCTCAAATCCCATGAATCATGCTCTTCAGCGTGGAAATCCCTTTCGAAGTGACTTAGATCTCTTTGCGTAAAAACTCGGACTTGCCCCAGCTGTGCAGATAGAAAATGGAAGGTTATTTTCTCTTGGAGAGTGACTAACTGTCTAAACCTCTCGAGGGATAAAATGCTGAGACTCGCGGTCTTGCGTAGCTTTCATATTGCGCACTAAAATGCAATAATTGTTGGCATTTACAGTGTTATTTAATTTGTTGAAGGCAGTGCTGTAATTTTATTACTACGAGACATTCCGAGATGTGTGTAAAACGACTCATTTACAATTCAGATGCCGCCGTTTTAGTGGGGAGTTTGCCCCGGATCTACGGGTGCCTTAAGATAAACTTATGATGAATGCGAGAATAATAATGAGTCGTCTGTATACGATTATCAACGATTAAATTTCTGTTAATGAGGAGGCACGCTGCATACAAAATGAAACGCGTTCAAATTCAATCCTGGTTGCTATTTTCATTAAATCACATAATTCTGAGCATTTTCAAGAAGGAATTGTCTGCTGTGAGTTTTAAGCCTAACTATCAAACTAAATTGATTCACACCTGCTGGAGAAAATGTTCAAAGAGAAGGCTTTCCTGATACTAAGTCCCATTTTGCTCATAGAAGCAGTATTACTCATGACACTATGTTAAAATAGTATTAAAGTATGACGAGGTAAAATACACATACATATACAGACATATATATATATAGATATATATATATATATATATATATATATATATATATATTATATATATATATATATATATATATATATATATATATATATATATATATATATATATATATAGACATATATATATATATATAGATATATATATATATATATATATATATATATATATATATATATATATATATATATATATATATATAGTTGAATCGCGTTATAACGAACTTCAAGGATCTAAAGGTTTTGTTCGTTTTAGCCGATGGTTTCCTGTGTCCGAAAAGTGCTAGAGTTCACAAAATGTATAACTCATTAGTTGCAATGTGTATTGAATAATAAAATGATAAAATAATGATAAATAATTTTAATGATAAAATCTATTAAAAAAGATAAGTAAAGAATTTAATCGACTAAAATCGATTATATAAAACATACACAATACTAATTAAATCACGTGAAATTGGAAAACGGCGGGGTCAAAAAGGCTGTTCGCACATTTTTTAGACGATTTTGGTAAGCGGTAATAAAAAATCGTTTGCTGCAAAAGAAATAATTGCAATTGTACTATGTTTTTAAAAGTCAAAATTATCGTCTGCGGCTTGAAAGTTTTGTTTTTATTCAAAATGGCGTTTTTAACGAAGCAGTGGTTGGAAGGCTACATTTATGCTCTTTTCGAAGAGAAATATGCATACTCCGTTATCCAAAAACCATGTGAGAGTCATATTTTGTGATATCTAAAGCGTCGATAGGTAATATCGTCAACAAGAAAGGAAAAAAACGTCAAATTGGAGCCTCAAGTGGGACAAAAATTCCAAACAAGTATCCAAGGAAAAAACGGACATCTTCGACTATTGCAAAGGTACGTTGTTTAATGTTAAAAGAAAATACCCCTAGTCAAAGGACAGTTGCAAAATAATTAAAAAGCTCGGTGTCCACTGTAAACAAAATGATAAACGTTGATTTAAATCTTAAGAAAGGGAAAAAAACAATGTGCATCGTCTTCTTCCAAATCATATCGCTGAACGCAGGACACGTTGCAGAATTCTATATGAGAAACACTTATCCAAAGAAAAATGGAAAACAATTGTCACAATAGATGAATCAGGGGTGTATTTAAATGATTGCAACAAAAAAGAGCCATTTATTATCATAAAAGGGGAGAAAAAAATTTAAGTACATGGTTCAAAGAATCGAAAGAAAGTTTTTCTAAGAGATTCATGATTGTTGCTGGTTTTTCTTATAATGGCAAGTTAAAAATAAAGAGAGTGGGAAAAAATGTCAAGATTAAATCCAAATACTATCAGGAACATATTTTATCGCCAATTTTTCTGAATGAAATACCATCGCTTTACCCACAATGCCATCAATCTGTGAGACTCCATCAGGACAAAGCTAGCAGTCACACATCAAAATCCACTGTAACTTTCCTAAAAGAAATGGAACAAAAAACTGGTATCAAGGCCATACCTTTCCCTGATATCCCTACTAAATCTCCCGATGTATCACCTATGGATTTTTGTGCTTTCGAACTTTTAAAATCCAATTATCCAAACGTCGTCCAAAAAGCCTTACAGGACTCTGGAAAGCTGTTCAGGAGGAATGGGATAGAATACCTCTTCTGACACTTCAAAAGGCATTATTATCCTGGAAATTGCGGTGTCGAAAGATAGTTCAGAATAAGGGATGTCAAATAGAACATTTAAAACACAAGAATTTTATGTAATTTAGTTTTGTGAATACAATATACATCGTCTGAAAAATGTGTGAACAACCTCTGTATAACGGGTTTGCGATAACGGGGTTAGACTGTATATATATATATATATAAAGTTATTTTTATTTTAATTGCGAGTTGTTCCCCTGTGACGTGACGTGTGAAAACATGGTACTGAAAATATGCATTTTTTTAGAATATACCCAACTAATTTTTTTAGAAAACAGCACTATATAAATATATATATATATATATATATATGTATATATATATATATATATATATATATATATATAATATATATATATATATATATATATATATATATATATATATATATATATATATATATATATATATATATACTAGCTGAAAACCCGTACTTCGCTACGGAGTACATTCAAATTTAATACAACGGTCAATGTATGCAATTAATTCCATATATATATATATATATATATATATATATATATAATACATACGACGTTTAATGTATATAATTGTTGTAAAAAAACAAAAAATATATCTATAAAAAAAATCGTAAGGGATATTTTTATAGACAAAATAATGTAGAAGAAACTATTCAAATCAATTCCAATAGGACATATTAAAGAATATAGTACAGTTTGAGGAACATTTCTTTTACTGTAATTTAATATTTTGTTGATAATGTCCAATCGTCTGCCGCATTAGCAAGAAAAAAATATCTTTTTTATGGTCTCGTTCGTTGTTATGCACGTGACGATAAATTCATTTAAAGTGCCAGAAAAAGAAATCACGTGATCAGCATTTAATAAATTAAATTATAATAATTAATGTCATTTTAAAGGAATTTTTATGATCTTTCTCGTGATATAAATTTTATAACTCTAAAGTTATTATTTTAAATGCAAACTTTAAAAAAGTTACAAAAACAGCTTAAAAATTTTATTTTAAAAAATCTAAGAAGAATTTTTGAAAACTCTTTCTTAGTGGACACCTACACTATAAGAAGCATCGCCATGCGAAATTTCAGCCCTTTAGATCCAGCGGTTTTGGTCTGTGCGTTGTATGTCAGTCAGTTACGGAACTATTATATATATATATATATATATATATATATATATATATATATATATATATATATATATATATATATATATATATGTCGGATTTGGTCTTTCTTCACGTCCAATATTATTAACACATTAATCCGAACGTCTTGAGAAACATGATGCAGTCCGTGAACCGGTGGCGAAGACACTCATAATTGTAACTCTATCAAAAGCAATGAAGTTGTTGACACAGTAGCCATAAAACTGTCCAATTGATTTTCAAAATGTTATTTATTAACTTCCAATTAATTACTCATCTCCATTAGTAGATTACGACGCCCCTTTAAAATCCATGCAACGAACAGCACACGTCTTTATCGATTCTTATCTCTCCAGGTCTCTAAACTAACTTCTTTGTTCTTAAGCTTTTAACTAATGAGCAACGACGCTCATTACTTATTCATGTCGTCATTTCGAATGTTCTTTTTGCTGACCTAAACACTTCCTTTCTTAGCGCCAAACATCAAGGCTATACGTCTACTTAAAATCCTCCATGTGGTTCTTCGAAGACTGTATCAAGCTGACCCATTAATTCTATTTTCACTGCAATGCAGCTGCTTATTTGAACCCCCAGACTTTAATTGCTAAATCCTATACTATATAATTAAAATCCCATATTAAGGTCGCGCGATCACCCCCCCCCATATTTTAGCCTCACACACACACACATACATATATATAGTATATATTCTATCAGTCGCAACACCTTCTTGTTACCCTGTACAAATATTTTTGGATGTTTTATGGCCTGTTCACGCAGCGTCCGTCAGCGTCAGCAATACTGGTATTGAAATATACTTCACCAACTGCAAACCTCCCAACGATTAGCAACGAAATTGTTAAAGTCTGTTACTGGTTTAAAATAGGCCAGTACGAGTAACGCTGATGCTAACGGACGCAGAGTGAACAGACTCTTTGTCACGTTTTTACCTTTCCTGATATTACAAACCATAATTTTCTAAAATGTTTCTTATATTCTGCCATCATCAACAAGAAAAAAACAACATCAAAATTCACTGATTTTGATAAGTTTTTTTGTACTCTGATATTGCAGTTGTCTCAACACAATATAATAAGTATGATCCGAATCACGTTACAGACAACATAAACGGTAATAGAGCCATCTCACAGGAAAAAACTGAACTTTTTGGCCAACTCAGTTCATAACAGACAAATATATATATATATATATATATATATATATAAACGGGTAGATATATAAACATAAAATTTTTTATGCATTCCATCAAAAAATTACTGGGCTGCACCCGCCGCTCTTCATGTTCATCTGGCTAGACAGATTGCGCTTAGTGCGTTTCTACTGGAATGATATACAAACAATAAGAAAGAAAGAAACTTTGAGCCTGCGGACCTTCGTCTGATTATACGTCTGATTTTATTGAGAATTAATAACACAGTGTTGCGTGATTCGCACGTTTGGATTGAATAAGTTTACTGTTTAATTATATTTGTTAGATACTGTTTAATTAGATTTAATTACGGGCTTGTGGCGGCCCAGTGGTACAGCGCGCTGGTTTTCGGTGCTGAGGGTGCTCAGATCGAGTCCCAGCGTTGCGCCACGAAAAATGCCTCCGTTCGTGTCGTCCCTTCATAGGGGGTAATGCTGTCCGCCTATATGGTGCCCCCACAATAAAATGGACAGTAAAACTGCGGCGTAGTAAGGGCCAATGTTTGAATACAAGTGCCTCCGCATTGGATAATAATAAAGATTTAATTAGATTTGTTTGAACCACTGCTTAATTAGAAATAAATTTTATAATTTACATTTGCCTTTATTATTTATTTTTCCCTTAAAAGCTCAGTTTGTTCCATATTACCCAAGAGACGCACTTTTTTCCACATCACCCAAGAGGTAAAGCACTTGATGCATTATCCCCTTTATTTATTGAAAGTAAGGCGGAATTCCACATGAAGCCCATGTTCCTTACTGTGGTGATTCGGTTTTTTATTGTTGCCAGGCCAAAAAACCGTATCGGTATTTAATTTTCCTAAGGCCAAAAACCGTAGAAAAAGCAAATTGTAAATTAGTTCAAGCGATGAGAAAAACTGCAAATAACAAAGGACACAAAGCAGAGACGGGAAAGTTGTGTTAAAACATACTAATTTGAACTGCATTCTTAAAAAACTCCTATCTCAGTTAGTCTAGTGGTTAAATTTTATCTTTTACCGTATTTTAATATTTCTTTTGTCAATTAATTTCGTTGTTATACACGTAACGCAAAATTAATTTAAAGTATCACAAAAAGAAAAGAAAACACGTGATCAGCATTTCATAAATTAAATTCTAAAACTTAATCTTTAAAAATTCACCAAAAATCAGAAAAGGGATATAAAGATTCGAAAAAGATTTTGTTTTAAAGGAATTTTTATGACCTTTCTCGTGATATAAGTTTTATAACCCTCGGATTATAATTTTAAATGCAAACTTTAAAAAATTAGAAAAACATCATAAAAATTTAATTTTATAAAATCGAAGAAGAATTTGTCAAAAATCTTTCTCGGTTCACCCCTCCACTATAGACTCCACTATAGAAGAATCGACATGCAAGATTTCAGCTCTTTATGTCCAACGGTTTGGACTGTGCGCTATCTGTCAGTCAGTTAGTCAGTTAGGCAAGGCCAAAGGTTATTACCATGAAGCTCTTCCCTCCCCCCCCGCGCGGGGAAGAGGGTTTGGTAATAACCGTGCGAGGATAGGTTCGGATTTCACTGATAACATGTTGTGGGGAACGGTCTGTATCCACAGGGGGTACTCGCACCTCTTAGGGGCACAAAAATCATTAAAAATTTATTTTTAAAAACTAATTGTGCCCCAAACTGCGTTTTTGCTGATTTAAATTTCTCGGGTCCTAAACATTAACTGTGCCGAATTTGGTCCCGGTGGGTGAAACAGTCTATGATTCTATAGCGGACAAACAGACAAGCTCTTTTATATGTATGTATGCATGTATGTATGTCTGTATGTATGTATGTATATATGTATGTATGTATGTATGTACGTATATATATATATATATATATATATATATATATATATATATATATATATATATATATATTTTGCAATTGCAAATACATATATCTCCAGCATATCCGATGGCCTTGGACCTGAACAGTCGCTAAGAATTCATATTTTATGATTGTAAAAATGTACTGGGGATTCGATCGGGAAAGAAAAAACACTTTGTTTCCCATTCTCAATTATTTTTGATAACTCAATTTTATCCCTCATCAATCTCTCCGTCCTCAAGCACGGAGTAAAACTATAATCTCCATTTTATTAGAAGTTAGTCACAAATATCAACAACTTAACTACCCGAGCTTAATAAAGGAAAGGACTAAACTGTAAGGACAGAAGTAGCTCTCCTCTCGATGAAAAGCTTAATGGAATTTTTCCCATCAGCTAAGTTGATTCTATTCTTGATTTATTTTTTGTTTTCTAGGGAACTCAACTCAGTCGTATAAGAAAAAACACACATCTGCATTGGGTAGTGTCGGACTTGTGTACAGAAAGAAATAAAGCATCCTTAATCAAATCCGTAGGGACCACTGCTGAGGACGGAAAGACGGTTTGTTTCTTGAAAACTCTTTTATGTCACTGATACTTTCCGGATTATCAGACTGATGAATTTAAACAAACAAACAGCGTAAATTTCAAAGTGCATCAAAATCAACTTCAAATCAGTAATGACTGGTCCTCTGTTTATAACATTTCTTAACATGGATATTTCTAAAATCCTTTACACCTATTCCATTTAAATAAGAGTTTAAAAAAAGTTTAAGCTTGTATATTAAATGTGTCACGAAGAATAATATTATCACGAAGAAAAATATATGTATGCATGTATGTATGTATGTATGTATGTGTATGTATGTATATATACAGGTGGTTATCAAAATAATGGAAACATCTATCAATATTTGTGGTGTTTATGAATGTACTTCGTATTACATAAAAAACAAGTCTGGCCACCAGAATGTTTTTATATAATATAGTGCATGTATTATTCTACTGTCAGGTAGCAGTAATGAAGTTAAGGACATCTTGCTGTTAGAGGAAACAGCGTAAAGTGTCAAACCTAGCAGACCTTGCGAAGAGGGGGAATTATTGGAGCGGGTTTAAATGAGTAACTGTTACTGAAGCCCCCAGGCTAAAGGGTGGTTTTCAAGCTATGGTATCGAAAGTCATGATAGCATACAGAGAGCACGGAAAAACATCCTTTGCCAAACAGAACAGTGGACGGAAGAGTGAACTGAGAGAAAGAGATGGAGGTGTATTGAAAAGGATTGTGACATGAAGAAAGATAACAAGTGCAACCCAAATGACCGAAGAGCTCTATCTGCATCTGCATGTTCCGGTATCAACCATTAGAGGTAGCAAGGAACTTCACAAACAAAGCATTTACGGAAGAGTAGCTATTCCCAAGCCACTTGTAATAGATGCCAATACAAATATGGTCCACAATGGTGCCACGAGTGCTAATCCTGGTCGAGAAATATGTCGAAAAACGGCATTTGGCCCGACTAATCATTGTTCACATTGCACGTCCTGTTCAGAGGAACAGGATGTGCGTATATCTGGAGAACACCTACAAAAGCAAAAGATTCTAGCTGTCTCATCTCAAATGTCAATCATGGAGGTAGATCTATCAGGGTTTGGGATGGCTTCTCATAGATTTATGCATGCCCTTGTGTAACCCTAAAAGAGAGACTGAATGGGAAGCACTATGTCGAAATTTTAGCTCACTAGTCCATCATATGGTGCAAACATTGCTTTTTGCAGGAGATGGTGTTCTCCAGGATGATAATCACTCTATACATCAGTTAAATCTACCAAGTATTGGTTTGAAGAGCATGAAAAAGAAGTATATATATGTATGTATAAATATGTATGTATATATCTATACACACACACACACACATATATATATATATATATACATATATAGATTGTCGGATTTCTTCTTCACGCCCATTTTATTATCACATTCATCCAAACATCCCGAGAATCACAATGTAGTGATTGTCTACATAATTTGTATAATTGGTGATGAAAGAAAAAATATTCACTAAATGTTGTTTTTTTTTTACAATGTTTTCCATGAAAGCAAAACTTTATTAATCTACCCCTTTACAAAATTTAATTGCCTGCATAACATGTGTTATGTCTGGTCATAAAGACAAAAAAAAATTATCAAATTTTGTCTTTTGGATGACGTTTGCCATAAAAGAAAAATTTTATTAATATATCATCTACAGAGGCTGTTCGCACATTTTTTAGACGATTTTGGTAAGCGGTAATAAAAAATCGTTTGCTGCAAAAGAAATAATTGCAATTGTACTATGTTTTTAAAAGTCAAAATTGTCGTCTCCGGCTTGAAAGTTTTGTTTTTTTTCAAAATGGCGTTTTTAACAAAAAATTGGTTCGAAGGCTACATTTATGCTCTTTCCGAAGAGAAATATGCATACTCCGTTATCCAAAAACGATGTGACAGTCATGGTTTTATGATATCTAAAGCGTCGATAGGTAATATCGTCAACAAGAAAGGAAACAACCGTCAAATTGGAGTCTCAAGTAGGAAAAACATTCCAAACAAGTATCTAAGGAAAAAACGGACATCTTCGACTATTGCAAAGGTACGTTGTTTAATGTTAAAATAAAATCCCCCTAGTTAAAGGACAGTTGCAAAATAATTAAAATGCTCGGTGTCCACTGTAAACAAAATGATAAACGTTGATTTAAATCTTAAGAAAGCTAAAAAACGCAATGTGCATAGTCTTCTTCCAAATCATATCGTTGAACGCAGGACACGCTGCAGAATTCTATATGAGAAACACTTATCCACAGAAAAATGGAAAACAATTGTCACAATAGATGAATTATGGGTGTATTTAAATGATTGCAACAAAAAAAGAGCCATTTATTATCATAAAAGGGGAGAAAAAAATTTAAGTAACATGGTTCAAAGAATCGAAAGAAAGTTTTTCTAAGGGATTCATGATTTTTGCTGGTTTTTCATATAATGACAAGTAAAAAATAAAGAGTGTAAAAAATTGTCAAGATTAACTCCAAATACTATCAGGAGCATATTTTATCGCCAATTTTTTTGAATAAAATACCATCGCGTTATTCACAGTGCCATCAATCTATGAGACTCCATCAGGACAAAGCTAGCAGTCACACATCAAATCCACTGTAAATTTCCTAAAAGAAATGGAATAAAAAACTGGTATCAAGGCCATACCCTTCACTGATATCCCTACTAAATCTCCCGATGTATCATCTATGGATTTTTGTGCTTTCGGACTTTTAAAATCTGCATTATCCAAACGTCGTCCCAAAACCCTTACAGGACTCTGGAAAGTTATTCAGGAGGAATGGGATAGAATACCTCTTCTGACACTTCAAAAGACATTATTATCCTGGAAATTACGGTGTCGAAATATAGTTCAGAATAAGGGATGTCAAATAGAACTTTTAAAACAGAAGAATTTTATGTAATTTAGTTTTGTGAATACAATATACATCGTCTAAAAAATGTGTGAACAGCCTCTGTATAATCTAGCACATAAAATTTTCATTGCCTACATAGTTTGGGTAATTGGTCATAAAGGAAAAAAAAATGTTCACTAATCTTCACTAAATGCTGTTTTTTTTTGGATTACGTTTACCAACAAAACAAAATTTTGTCCAGCTACCATTTATAGACTGGTATATAAAATTTCGATTGTCTGCCCAATATGTATAATCTATATATATAAAACAGTTCCGTAACTGACTGACTCACTGACTCACTGACATACAACGCACAGACCAAACCGCTGGACCGAAAGGGCTGAAATTTTGCATGGCGATTCTTCTTATGGTGTAGGGGTGCACTAAGAAATATTTTTGAAACATTCTTCTTAGTTTTTTTAAATTAAATTTTTAAGCTGTTTTTATAACTTTTTTAAAGTTTGCATTTAAAATAATAGCTTGAGGGTTATAAATCTTATATCACGAAAATTCCCTTAAAATGAAATCTTTTTCGAATATTTACTCGTTTTTCTGATTTTTGGTTAATTTTTGAAAATTCATTTTTAGAATTTAATTTATTAAATGCCGATCACGTGATTTCTTTTTCTGGTACTTTAAGTAAATTTATCGTCACGTGCATAACAACTAAATAGACAAAAAACTATTTTTCTTTTCCTTCTAATGGAGCAGACTATTGGATATTATCCAAAAAAAATAAATATTCCTTACGATTTTATATATATATATATATATATATATATATATATATATATATATATATATGACATGAGTTGTATACGTTGATCGTCCTATTTATTATAAATATATATATCTATTTTTTTTGGCATTAATTGCATACATTGACAGCTGTATTTAATTTGAATGTACTCCTCAGCGAAGTGCGGGTTTTCAGCTAGTTGTTAGATGACGTTTGTCATAAAGACCAAATTTTATTAATCTAACAATCTATAGACTTGTATATAAAATTTTGAAATACATATAGCTTTAAAAGCCACGCAAATAAAAGTTCTCGAGCAAAATGTTTGAGAACAAAACAACCTCAGTAATTTAATTTGATAAATAACAGTCTTATTTGTTCGATTGAATCAACTTGAACTAGCACGTCCGACCAGCATTGTGTCTCAAATTCTTCACTCTTTGCTCGGATTTCTTTATTTGAAACCACCGTCTAATTCCCCCTTTGCTACAAATTTTGCCGAACAAACATAATCAAAGAATATAAGCAGTGCCTAAGCGCAGAAAGAAAATCTCCCGACACGAGAACTTTCCCATTAGCGAGGTTGATTCGGGTCCTTGACAAAACTGGGAATCGGTGATTATAAAACACACATTTGCATCCGCGAGTGTTTTGGTTTGGGTTCTTAAAAAGAATAAAATGTGGCCCGACATTAAATCACATCCACCGAGAATTCAGCGAGGATTTGCAAAGGCGTATTATGTTGTAAGAACTTTCCTCTATTCAATAAGAAGCTTTTGTAAAATTCCGGGGATAAATTCGGAAATAAAAGAGTGCTAATACAGAATGGATCGGGGAAGAACTTTCCGTTTCGTAATTAGAGATCATTCTGTTCTCAAAATCTTAACTTTTAAAGATAATTTCGAATAATAAAAAAAGTATTGCTCCGATGGATTTGTTCTATCGCTGAAATATTACTTGCAGTAATGAACCTGTAATAATTGTTGAGAATCGTATTCCAATTCGAGTAAAGAGAATCTATAATTTACAAACGTCTCAACAAGTAAAAACGCACTCGTCCGTTGTTTTGTACATATGAGGAAGTTTATTTGAATTCAATATTGATGTATAATAACGCTATTATTTCATATATAAATTTGCATATTCCTGTTAAACTAAATGAAGAGATATGCAACTAGTAAGAAATCATCCAAACTGTAAAGGAATTTTTCTAAGCATTTGTTTATAAGTAAGCACGTGTTTTGTGCATATACGGTTGTTCATTTTAATGTAATTTTGCTTTAGGATAACGCTATTATTTTATATATAAATTTGTATATTCATATTAATTTAAATGATGATAAATGCAAATAAGATATCATCAAACACTGAAAGCATTTTTCTCGGCATATGTTTATATGTATGCATTTGTTTTGTGCATATCCAAAAGTTCATTTCAATGCAATAATGTTGCATAATAATGCTATTATTTTATATATAAATTTGTATATTCATAATAATCTAAGTGAAGATAAATGCAAATAAGATATCATCAAACACTGAAAGCATTTTTCTAAGCATTTATTAAAATATGTGCATGTGTTTTTGTGCATATCCGGTAGTTTATTTGAAAGCAATATTGATATTGGATAACTCTATTATTGTATATATAAATTTATATATCCATATTAATCTAAATGAAGAGATATGAGAATAAGAAATCATCAAACCTTGAAAGCATTTTTTTAAAGCATTTATGTTTAAAGTGCAAAAAAAGTTGATTTACAACGTATTAATGTAAAATTAATTTTAGTCACGAATGGACCTAAACAACGGACATTCAGATCCATACATGAGTGCTCTTACCTTATAAAGCTATGATATGAAGAAATATTAAATTTAAAGACTTTTCTCCAATAATTTCTCCTTCTACATAGACAATCGTAACGAGTTAACAATGCTTATTTTATTTATTTTCATGACGATTTGCAGTTTCCTCACTTTTAATAATCAGATTAACGTAATGACTCATCATATTTCTTTTCGCAAGCCAATATAAAAAATTTCTCTTAAAGGATTCATTAAACTTATGGCATACAGTATGAACCTTTAATACACTATCTAAACTTGATATAATTTATACCAGATTAAAATGAAACCTGAGAACAATATATATCTATCATTTCTTCGAATTTACTTTTGCTTTAAAGAGAAAAAGAATTAAAAACACAATACTCTCCAAAATCTCCGATGTATGAATTTATTTTTGCAAACGACTCGGGTAACACAGGACGTTCGATTATTTTTTGTAAAAAAAATAATTTTGTATAAAAAATAATGTATATATATATATATATATATATATATATATATATATATATATATAATAATAATAATAATAACGTCCCACTAATATTAATTGTCCTATATCTAACGTGTATCTTAGTTTTTCCTCAATAAAACCCAGCCCTATTTCAAAAACGAAATCGAAAATCGAAATAATCTAATATTCTCTTTAACGCATAGGCGGTAAAGTTATATTTAGAGTTCCGTGATCTCGACCCCCTTCGAGGAAATACCACATGATCAGGGTCAACCAATTAAAAGAATTCTAAGCCTAGCGGCCAAATCGGAAGTTACTCAGCATAAAAGGCGAGACGGAGCGATTTTGCTCTCTCTTCTTACTTAGCGCTGTTTCATTACGTCCTTGCTCGCTGTCCGCGTACTGTTCCAAAATAGTATATTAAGATTTAATTGTATTAGATATTCAAGTCTGAGCAGCTATGGACTGTCCGTTGACGTTGTTGTCAAACATCATGTCGTCAGCTTGTGCCAATTTATTCAACTATGTATAGCAGTGTATCTTCTCTGATGTCTTGAAGTTTGGTTCCATGGAATAAAATATTTCAAGTATTCATCGTGTTCCTGTTCTTTCCTCAAGTGTTTATGTGAGAATCCATCTCCTGTACCGGTCAACTAGAAGTATTACCATTCGGGCTACTTCTACATTGTCGTGTTTCGTGTACTCTACACAGTTAAAGTATTCGTATGTTCAAGTACCCTTTTCGTTTCATATATATATATATATGTGTGTGTGTGTGTGTGTGTGTGCGTGTGGGGGCGTGTATTTAGCAGGTATTTCGCTACTAGTGTCCAGACAAGACAATAAGACCATGATCATTTGTTCAATCTACCCTACATGTATAAAAAATAATCTCAAATCTAAAAGATTTTTTTTACCGTTTTTGTATGTTTAATTTTCTCACTTATCTTTCATAATTTCTTACATGAATGAAGCGTAGTCACAGAAAAAAAAGGAATTACAAAAAGGGAAGGTAATCCACCACAAAAAGGCAATTAAAAAGGAAATTACACAGAAATTCCAACTTCTTTATAGTGCAGTACTCTTTTTAATTTTCATTCCTTGTAAAATTCACTTTCTTTTTATAGTCTGAATTTCTACGGTTTTTAGAGATTGTTACCGTATATTCAACGGGCGGCGACATTGTGGGTCTAGATCACTTTCTTTTTGCGGCCCTCCGCTAGAATTTTAGAAACTTATGATAGAATCAAAATACCCAACATTAAAATAAGCGGCATGCTGATTAATCTCTTATTGGTGGAACTTGTAGCTCTGAATCCTTGTAATGCTGACAAACCAACATTTAACTGAACTGTTGCAACTGAACTGTTGGTGTTTATCAAAATACTGAAAACACCTATAAATATTAGTAGTGTTTAGGAATGGGCTTCGTATTCCTTAAAAAACAAGTCTGGCCACCGGTATTTTTTTATATAATATAGTGCATGTAATATTCTACTGTCGGGTAGCAGTAATGAAGTTAAGGACATCGTGCTTTTGGGGGAAACAGCGTAAAATGTCAAACCTTGCAGACCTTACGAAAAGGGCAAATTGTTTGAGTGCGTTTGAATTGGAGTATCTGTTACTGCAACCCCCATGGGTGATTTCGAGCTATGGTATCGAAAGTCATGATAGAATACAGAGTTCGCGGGAAAACATCCTTTGCCAAACAGAATAGTGGACGAAAGGGAGAGCTGAGTGAAAGAGAAGGACGAAGTATTGAAGCGGATTGCGACAGGAAGAAAGAAAACAATTGCAACCAAAATGACCGAAGAACTCAATCTGCATCTGATTGTTCCGGTATCAACCATTAGAGGTAGAAGAGAAATTCACAAACAAAGAATTTACGGAAGAGTAGCTATTCCCAAACCACTTGTAATAGAAACCAATATAAAGTATCGTCCACAATGGTACCACGAGTGCAAATCCTGATCGAGTAATACGTCGAAAAACGCCATTTCGTCGGACGAATAATTGTTCACATCGTTCCTCTCAACAGGATGCGCGTATGTCTGGAGAACACCTACACAAGTGTAAGTTTCTGGCTGTCTCATCTCAACTGTCAATCATGGAGGTAGATTTATAAGGGTTTGGGATGTTATTTCATGGTTTTCTTCAGGCCCTATTGTAATCCTAAAAGGGAGATTGAATGGGAAGAACTATGCCAAAATTTTAGCTCACTAGTCCATCCTATGATGCAAACATTGTTTCTTGCAGGAGATGTCGTTCTCAAGGATGATAATCCCCCTATACATACCGCTCAATCTATCAAGTATTGGATTGAAGAGCATAATAAAGAAGTCAAATATCTTATCTTGCCCTATATAATCCCCCCCCTGACTATATATCATCCAACTACTGTGATCTGTATAAGCGAATAGAGATAGGTATAGATATCCACCACAGCATCTCTACAGGAACTTTCATGATTTTTCCCTGAAGAATTGTGTAATATATTCTTAACCGCTATTCATGACTTGTAAAAATCCAATTCCAAGGTGAATCAGGTGGTATTACATGAAAAAAGGGATCCTGCGCGGTATTAATAAAGGATTTCATGTTGTTTCTTAGTGTTTCCATTATTTTGATAACCACCTGTATGTCATCTATATATATATGTATAAAACAATTACGTAACTGACTGACTGATTGACTCACATATAACGCACAGATCAAACCGCTGGACCTAAAGGCCTGAAATGTTGCATGGCGATTCTTCTTATAGTGTAGGGGTGTACGAAGAAACATTTTTGAAAAATTCTTCTTAGATTTTTTTAAATTAAATTTTTAAGCTGTTTTTGTAACATTCTTCAAAGTTTGCATTTAAAATAATAATTCGAATGTTATAAAATTTATATCACAAGTAAGATCATAAAAATTCCTTTAAAATGAAGTCTTTTTCGAATATTTGCTTCCATGTTCTGATTTATGGTGAATTTTTAAAGATTCATTTTTAGAATTTCATTTATTAAATGCTGATCACGTGGTTTCTTTTCTTTTTGTGATACTTTAAACTAATTTTGCGTCACATGCGTAACAGCGAAATAAATTGACAAAAAATTTTTTTCTTGCTAATGCGGCAGACGATTAGACATTATCCAAAAAATATTAAAATACAGTAAAAGATATGTTCCTCAAACTGTATTCTATTAACTGTTTAGTACGTTCTATTAGATTCAATTTGAATATTTTCTTCTACATTATTTTGTCTATATAAATATCCCTTACGATTTTTTTATAAATAAATAAATATATCTATCTATCTATCTATCTATATATCTATCTATTATCTATATATATATATATATATGTATATCTATATCTATATCTATATATATATATATATATATATATATATATATATATATATATATATATATATATATATATATTAATAACATAAATTGCCTTCATTGATCGTTATATTTATTATATATATATATATATATATATATATATATATATATATATATATATATATATATATATATATATATACAGTGGCTCCCAAAAGTGTTCGAACACTTACGATTTTCTCTGAAATAGGGTCTATCCATTAATTTAAATGACTATTTGAGAATGGGTATTTAATAATAAGATCTACAACGTATTCTTAACAAAACTACATGACATATTTTAAAAACATACTAAAACTTTATTTTAGAGAAACCAATAATTAAAAAGTAACAAAAACTTTATCTCAAAAAAGTCTTCGTAACTCTTGTAAAAAATCTTTACATATTAGTAAATATTCTAATTTTCCGTTAAATGAATATTGAGTAGTATATCCTTTAGCTTCCACAACAGCTTTTAAACGTCTGGGAATAGATTGCACTAGTTCTGTTGTGATTTCTGCATCAATGTTCATCCATTTTTCCATCATAATTGTTTTTAATTCGCTTTTCGTGTGAATGTCGTGTTTTCGTACTCGAATCTCCAGTTCTCTCCAAATATGTTCTATTGGGTTTAAACCTGGCGATTGAGGTGGTGTTTTCAAAACTTGTGGACAATTATAGAAACACCAGAGACGAACGTTCATAGCCGTGTGCTTAGGATCGTTATCTTCATAAAAAACAAAGTTGTTTCCAATACCCAAATTTTGGGCTTATAATTTTAAATTGTCTCTTAAAATATTTATATAAACAGTATGATTCATTATGCCATCAATAAATACCAAATTACCTAGTCCTGATGCTGACATTCACCTCCACACAAGGACATCTTCACCGCCTTGCTTAACTGTTCCTACTAAGTTTTTGGGATTCAGTTCCTCTTTTTTTCTTCTCCATACAATCCCATCGGAACCCATCGGAACCAAAAATATTAAACTTGCTTTCATCGGCAAATAAGACATTATTTCAATACGTTTGGGGCTTATTTATCATTGATAGTGAAAAGGAAAGCCTAAGCTTTCTGTTTTTCTCACTTGCAAAAAATTTTCTACAGGCAGAACGCCCATGTAATCCAGCTGCTCTGAGAACTCTTTGAACAGTTTCAGGTGAAATCGAAGTAGAAAATGTTTCATTAAATTCTGCTAACCGCTTTTTGGGATCAACGATCGAAACGGCGTCTTTTTACTGTGCCCTATTTACAGACCCTGTGATGTGAGAAAGCCTGAATTTCATTGGCTCCTGCGCATTTCTCCCCCCTTTTATTCTATTAACTGCTGGAGCCATTATCAAAGAGTTAACCATATTTTGATCATGTTATTGGGTTGGCCATAAAGTTCGTTCAGATTTCAGTAAGACGGCTCTAATAGAGCTTGGTTGTCTTTCGCCTCAGTCGAAACAATTTTGTTGGATTGTGTTGTGACAAATTTCGTATCAGAATGCATTTAAAACGAAAGTTTATCAAAATTGGGGAATTTTCGTGCATCCATTTGTGAGGTATTGAATCAAAATTAATCCCCCCCCCGGTTTAAATAATTCGCAGTTTGAAGAAGAAGTAGCAACTTATGCAAATGAGTGGAGCTTTTCTACTAGACGGGAATCCCCGTGGGTAGCGTACACGCTTGACAGTGAGAGAGAAAACAATTCGAGGCGAGGTCGGACGGAGGCGATCGGCAAACGATAAACGATTGGAGTGAAGATCACTTTGCCGTACAGCAGCCGGACATTATCAAGTTTGCCGAAGACGTTTTGAAGTTAGCTATCGTTCCAGCGACCTGATGATAAAATGAGGACAGAAATGTTAGTGTGGCGTACGTACAAGCAGTGGCGTGACTGAATTCTGGTAGGGTTTCCGTAATATAAATACCGGGATTAACACACGCGATAGATAATTCCTCGTTGCCTGCTAGCAATTGAGTACGGTATTTATGTAGTCTAATTGTGTTGTAATAAATAGTTTAGTGTAGAAAACCTCGCCGGATCTAGTTAATGGTGATTTCATTGTTTAGTAGTTTCCAGAGATCGGGAACGCGTGGCCTTAAGGCCGCATGCACCCTGCGTGAACTTCTTGTGCGGCCTTCATAAAAGCTAGCACTTGTATTAATTAATATTTAATTTTATAGATTACTACAATTTACAAATCAATGGAATTAAATAAAGAACGGCATGAATTTATTTACGCAGGCTTCGCGTTACGAAGCTTGATCCAAATATTCAATTACTTTCAAGCAAGAACCAAATGCAAATATCCTACTAGCTTGAATTTTCCATAGGATTTTAAAATTATTTTAGGAGTTGTTGCTATGTCAGTTATTTATAATTTAGTACTATTATATTTCTATTGTATTTCTTCATAATGCTAAAATTATTTAAAAATACATCTACTTTATTATTTTTATTTGAAGTGGTATTTAAATATGTAGTTGTTTATTAAAATTTAAAAATCTGGATATATATATATATATATATATATATATATATATATATATATATATATGTGCTTACATAAATAAAAATACCCACAGTGAAATATAAAATATTACAGTGGTATCTATGAATTGAATTTTATAAAAAAATAACAATTAATCATTAATGTTATAACAATTTTTATCCTTATGTGAATACAAAAATATTTTATATTGTAACTTTTTAAGTCAAATAATAAATAAATAAGAACTTAATTCTTTGTAGTTATTTTTCTATATAATGCACCAAATTGTTAAAACTAAACCTAACTATAATAATTTCATAAAAGTCGCATTTATAGGTACATCAACTTAATGCGGCCTCATTTATTACTACCTAATTTACATGCGGCCTCTAATGGTAAAAAGATTCCCTACCTCTGGTATATACATTAGCTTAAGGGTAAAGAAAACAACGAACTTCACACGTTTTAGTATTTAGGATAGAAAAAGATTAACAATATTTGAATTTCCCTGAGGAGGGAAGAAGATTATTTTATTATTATTTCAAGGCGGGTAAAAACGCAGCTAAAGCGAAAATAAAATTTGGGAAGACGGAATTATCAAGTTGGCAAAAAGATGGCAGATGTGCAACAAAACGGTGAACATGTTGTTTAATAAAATTAATCGTGAAAAAAATATATCTTTTATTTTTACTTAAAAACCGAGCGAACTCTTCGGCCTACCTTATACACTACACAATCACCATTTTTTTAAGTAGAGTTGCGAGTGATTTCTATTGCCCAGAGTTTTGCCATTTTGTAATCATTACGGATTCTAACAAATAAATAACTCAAATTTATGTTGAATGAATGAAACTTAAATTAAGAATCGGTTTCATCATTTAAACTATCGTGATACGTATATATGTATATATTCATGCATGTATGACACATAGTGTTTATAACCTTGGGTTTGGGCCATATAAAAACTATTGTTACTCATAGAGGTTTGAACAACGCACGCCACTTGATTACAGTCAGAACTTATTGTTAAATAACTCTATTTTCAAATAATCCCAGATTCTTTCAGAAAATGATTACTTGTGTATCCCGAATTAATTAAAAAATAATGCATAAAATTATAATAGCGAAAGGATTAAGGGAAATACACTTCTGGAATGCTGCACGGCCCCCGAAGCTATATACCAACAATAGATAACGTCTTTTAAATTCTACTACTTTGTCTCGGACTGAAACTTATTATAATAAAAATGTTATTCATTTGCGACCGGCGAATGCATCTGAATTTAATCTCTGCATAAGTTGGATCCTTTTCAAGGATTACTCGGAAAACTCCACGCTTCGGGGTTGCTGCTCCACGGCTTTACTCTCTTACTCCGGCTTGGAGGAGTTAAGCGTGTCACATTTTCGATATTTAGTGGGGACATCTCCATCCAGCATTTCTCCTTGGGGCAAGAGAAAGAGTTTGACAACTTGATCTTTTAATGGAAGAGGCCCCCTTCAGGGATTCTCTTGCTTAAGTTAATGATAATTAAATCCCGAATAAAAAAGAAATACTAAAATTAGTATTGACATATACAGATACACAACGGAATAAGAAAGTTTAAAGGCGACCAATAGCACGCTTTATATTTCGGTTTGTGTTATATAAAGACGGGAGGATTTTGATGAATGAAATAATAAAATCTGTACTTCGACAACCATGCTTCATTCTTTTCATATCTGGTAATAATTTATCAAGGTAAGAAAAGAAAAGGCATTAGAAAAGATTAAAGCGCGATTAAACCTTATTAAGTTTATTTTTCTGAAGAGACATCTTTTTATTATGGGAATAATTTGCTCAGAACTTGCAAAATTCAATATTCTCGTGCTTGTAATTGAAAGAAATGACATTTTCGAGGGTTTAATAATTTAAAATAAGTCAATATAATAAGTCCTTTTGAAAATAATGTATTAATATTTTCTCCTAAAATAAATTACATAAATTCATTTACATTCTCCTGACTCGCATAGAAAAACAATGCAAATTTCATTTACATATTGACATGTAATAGCAATTTATAATTTTAATATTCTATTATATTAAGCTCTGCAGCACTGGATTAATATAAAGCTTTTAAATTCCTCGGTATATTTTTTCACATGAAAATATATGTTGAGAGTGGTTTAAAAAAATATTATGTAAGATTATGTTTTATTATTTTAAAATAAACTTTTTTTCATCCTTTCATGTTAAAAATATTGTGCACTTATCTCTCATTTCAAATTTTAAAATATGAGTAAACACTGTAAAAAATTAATTTTTTATACACTTGCCGCCAAAGAGGGATGTTTTTTTTACTACCAAGAAAATGTTGTGATCAAATAGTTTAATGAAATTCAAATATTTGGATTAGTGTAACTTATTCCTCTAAAGGGTAGAAAAAGTTTTATCTGTTTTATTTCGTTGCCTTAAAAAAGCAAATAATTGGGTAAGTTTCGTACATATTTACACGTTTTATGTGTTTGAAATGCTAAATTATTTAGTTTCATTTTTACAAGTTACTTTTTTCTTTTCTTCTCCCGTGAAACATATTTCTGACAGTTTCAGTTATATAAAAGGTACTACGGGAGCATATAAATACGATAAGATTCAGGTGGCTGAAGGGTAGGTGACTATATTTATTGATTCAAAAAACTCTCCAAAAAAGTCAGTAGGTGCTGTGCAGTTAAACAAAAATGTATTTTAATTGTCTCTCTACTAGAATATTTTAAAGCTTGAACATCTTCTATTTTACCGTCTAATGGAACTATTCACTATCTCTGAAAATAGGTCAAACAGATGACAAGATTTGCATCTTAAATGAATCATACATACCCACTGGTAATACGACTTACAGCAAACTTTTGCATAATGTAGTATGATCCGATAAATCCAAACCACTTCTGTGTAAGATAACACAACACTGTATTTATAGTTTTGAGTTTTACATCCCTTATGATTAAAAAAATGGGTACGCAAGCATAGGCTACAAAAATACTAATTCTATTTACGCCATATTTAAACAGAGAATGTCAAGGTGATTGATTCTTTGAAGTCTACTGAGAAAATTAATATGCTGCCACGATAGTAGCAACAAAATATGAATTTAAAAGCAAAGCAGACGAGCATATATATATATATAATACTATAAAATATGGGGGGGGGCTTTTGTTTGGAAAAAATGGGAATTGGCAATTAAATATTATTAATTTGCGAAATACCGTCGGAAAAAGGAAAGGGGGCTTTTAATAGTAAAAGTTGCCAATAGAGGTCGCCACCTGACGGTCGGGTTTTTGAAAGGAAGATTATTCATGCAGGGGTTAACGCTATATATCTCAAAAATTTTTAGAACATTCGATTTCGAGTCAGCAGAAAAGTTTGAGCGGGAGAATGACAAAAGAAATTAAGTTAGTCATCAGTTATATTTCGATGAGGAAGGATGTTGCGGCTGGCGGTCGTTTGGATGGAGTTGTCTGTCCGACCATTTCGGAGCTCTGGTCCTATGAAATTCAATAAATATTCATTAAAGGATTAATTCGTCTATCTACTATCTTTGGGACCACGACTGCACTTTAGCGTCATTATTATAGTACTAAAGTTAACGTAAAAAAGGAAGCTTAACACACACACACACACACACACACATATATATATATATATATATATATAACCAATACCGGGGGCACTTGTCGTCAAATATTGGCCTATACTACGCCGCAGTTTACTGTCCAGATAATATTACAGACAAAAATATAAATCCCTAAAGCGTGCATTAAGTCAACTTCTTTTGAAGCAAAATAAGGACGTTCTAGGATAGAAATAATGGGCATGTGACGTCATAGGTGGTTCAGGATTAGACCAGCTCCTTGGTCGGCCTAACTACTGGCACCTGCTGTTAAGAGAGAAGAGCCCGAAGATTGCATCATCAGTACTGAATCACTACAGTGACAAATACGTTTTAAGTTCCCCAACAAATTGTAAAAGGAGTGGCTACATGGGTCGAACCAGTCAACAATTCATCATCAGACCGAGCAGCGTTAGTGGTATTGTCCCAATACACAATTAACAAATTCTGAATTGAAGTCAATTGTGGATTGTTCATCGCAATCATCATGCTAATGCGCCTCGCCCTGACGATGGACTATTAACTACTTCAAAGCATGTAGCTACCCCTTTTAAAATTTACCGTGGAATAGAAGAAGAGTTCATTACACACTTGTAACACGTTTAGACGACAGGTGCAATTTATTTCTCCAACACTCTGGAGCCTTGAACTTTTATTTAAGTTGCTAATCCGATTCTTTGGTCAGTCCGCGAGAGAAAACGACTGCATCAATTTACTTCAGTTTGGTCATAAACGAAAGATTTTAATCTATAGATGTGACAAATTTAGTTTTTGTAACCGCAATTCCTATTGATGAGCGATAATTTGCAATAAAAAAATGGCTGTCTGCGCATGCTCGGTGATATGTTCAAATCTGGTTTTAGATACTCACTAAGCACGAGGTGCGCTATAAACGCGTTAATTAGTTTCTGGGCATGCTCAGCGGCATGTTTAGATCTGGCTTTAGATACTTACTATGCACGAAGCCGCATAAACACGTCAATTTGTTTACTCCGGGTAATCTCTCTAGCTCTCTCTCTGCCATTTTTATTTTTAATTATGTTTGTGAGATGTACTAGAATGAAACCTGATGGAAATTGTTTATTTCGCGCTGTTGAGTCACCCTAATTCTTTTTATTGGGTTCCATGGTAATTTTTTAAAGTATATCCCTCTCATCTGAATATTATGATTTTCAACATTTAGCAATGATTCGTTGAATATAATTTGTGTATTAGTACATTTATTGCCTTAAGTGAAGAAAAGGTAGGTGTTTTTCTGTGTATCATAAAATCCTTATTTAATAACGTTAACATTTGTATTTTAAATTGCTAAAGTGCGTTTTGTTTTGATAGGATGATAATTTTTGCCATATTACGGTAAATTCCGATAGCTTAACGACCTTTTTTAAAAGGTCGCCCAAATCGATAGGTAATTTTTTCCTATTCATTTGCCATACTTTGAAGGGAACCAACTAGTGTGAAGTTCAAATCTCTGAACGAGAACGTTAGATTCAAAATGTGAAATTTTGTGTAATCTATATATATAAAACAGTTCAGTAACTGACTCACTGACTGACTTACTGACATACAACGCACAGACCAAACTGCTGGATCTAAAGGGCTGAAATTTTGCATGGCGATTCTTCTTATAGTGTAGGGGTGCACTAAGAAAGAATTTAGAAAAATTCTTCTAGATTTTTTTAAATTAAATTTTTAAGCTGTTTTAGTAACTTTTTTAAAATTTGCATTTAAAATAACGATTTGGGGGTTATAAAATTTATATCACGAGAAAGATCCTAAAAATTCCTTTAAAACGAGATCCTTGTCGAATCTTTACCTCCAAGATTAATTTTTAGAATTTAATTTATTAAATGCTGATCACGTGATTTCTTTATCTGGTACAATAAATAAATTATCGTCACGTGCATAACAACTAAATAGACAAAAATATTTTTTTTTTCTTGCTAATGCGGCAGACGATTGGACATTATCCAAAATAATACTAAAATACAGTAAAAGATATTATGTTCCTGAAACTGTACTATATAAAATGTACTATATTCTTTAGTATGTCTTGCTAGATTTAATTTGAATATTTTCTTCTACATTTATTTTGTCTATAAAAATATCTCACGATTTTTTTATAAATATATATATATATTTTTTACATCAATTGTATACATCGATCATCGTATTTATTGTGTATATATATATATATCTATATATATATGTCGGACTTAAGCGGGAACGAAATAATTATTCTAAATTTAAAGGGGGCTTAGTAATTAATTTATTGTCGTGGCGTAATTCGCCACTATTCTGATATCTTGGTTCGAAATACATCGAGAGAAATCGGGGAAATTCCCTTTGGATTGATTGACATCTATGGCCACGCCTATGGTTCATCGCCGGTGTATGCGTCACAGAGATCATGTGGGCATGCGCGGTGGCTGTTGATGGCAGAAAAACAATAGCGTTTAATCAGACGGCGGGAAATTCTGGATGGAGATAGTCACGCGTCGCGCGGGAGCTTGGTGACTATTGGATTTAATTTATCAGATTGAATCAGGTAGCTTAAGATTTTGGAAATAAACGATGTTAGATATATTAATTGTAGTTCTTTGCCACCGGCCTTTTAATTCATTGACTGCCATAACTTGAATAATTAAGTAAAGATAGATTAAGAAGGAGTAAGTTTGGATGTAAGACGACGTACTGGGAAGGGTGTAGGTAGCGAGCTCGTCAACAGCCGCGCAGGATTTTGGGATCTCGCGAGGGAAAATAATCACCCCACAGCTTTTAAAAATGTAAGTTAAAAAATAAACTTTTATCCAAGTTCTCGTCATGCTCCCTCGTGACTGCGTTGACGCGTTGGTAGAGCAAAATATTTAGGTTTGGAGCTGCAATTTTCGTGCTGATGCTTCGTGCAGAAACCAATGACAACGATTGCCGTCGCAGAGTTCCAGTCGGGATACCATTCGACCTACATGATGTTTCGACTTCAATTGTGTGGATTAACAACGCTTTGCCTGCTGTTTGCTGCATTGTGTCTTCGGAGTGTCCAATTGTGCCAACACCGTTGCGCGGCGAGGATAACTTTGCCGTTCCGATTTTCATCAGTCGTCGAATCATCGCGCTCACGAGTTGTTCTTCAATTTTTTTCTCCCAGAGAGAGTCATCGTGGGTGTGTCGCAGTGAGTTTCGTTCTCTCTGCGCTGTACTTCGCCAAAAGACCTCGAAACGAGGAAGTTATGTAATTTTTTTTTCTCCCGACTCTGCAACCAGCTTGAGTTATGTTTTTAAAGACAGCGGTGCGTGGTTTGTGAATTTGCCAAGCAACAGGAATTCTGTCAGATCTGCGTTTTAAAACAAAACGATAACGCCATGGTTTTCGGTCATCTAAAGCAGAGGCGACTTTTTATCAAACATCATCCGGAGAACAGAAGAAGATTTTGTGTAAAAATAAAAAATTCGTGCAGAAAAAGTAAAATTTTTTTTAGTTTGACAGGATAAATAAAGTCCGGTAAGCTCCGTTTTATTAAACTTTTATGTGAAATGAGTTAAGCTTGGTTTTCGAAAGAACTGTTTGATTAAAACGATAATGTGTGTATTGATTATAATACTGTGTCAGAATATTAAATACGATATGGGTTTTTTGAGGAATATTATTTTTGATGAGATTAGTTTTATGTTATTGAATTGAGTATTTTTGTATTTTTGAAACCCATACAATTTTATACGCATAGAGCTTCCCCACCCAGTTTCACTGAAGAGTATGTTAAACTTTACTTAACACTTGATTGGGTTATATAATGAATATTAACTGACACATTTTAAAAAAGATCTGTGATAAGATATGTAAAATTTTCATATTTTTCTCAGCGGATTTAATGACTGCTGAAAAAATTTGTTGTTTTTGTGAAGGTTTTGTTGATTTGATAAGGATTTTGAGTTTGACAGACTTATTTCATGTTTCAAGAAAAATTAATTGATATTTAACCAACAATTCGTAATGTTTTAAAGTTATACTATTATGAAATTAAATTGTGTATCTATCTTGTTCTTGGGGAGGGGGGGGGAAAGCAAAGTAATGTACTAAATTAGGAGCAATTTTAAAATTTTTGCAGATTCTGATTTCCTGGTGCGACGATGGTCATTTTTATCCCTTGTATATATTTTGTGTTTATTTGAGTGTTATGGAGTAGTATTTTAAGTTACATTTTGATAAATATCGTGTTAAATGTTTTTTTTAGTGTATATTTTTGGTCGACCGGCAAACTTAATGAGGAGGGCCTCTGATTGTTAAGTGTATATTACTATATCGAAATAATAATTTAAAAAAATGACGTGTGGAATTTGCATTAATGTAAGATGTGAAAGTTACGAAATATTTTGGCCTTGAAATTGGTAAGATTTGGATAGCATATTGAAAAATGTGAATTTTTAACATGTTTTGTCAATAAATAATAAAATGATTAATGTTTTGACCGGACATGAGCCTGTTTCACATGCCTCCTCATGTCATTAGGATTAGTTTTAAGTAAGTCATTGAGTGATCAGGAAAAGTGCGTAATAAGCATTGAGAAAGGAAACAGTTTAGAGTGTATATAATTTTGAAAGTTGATTCCATACATTTAGATTCCAGTTTACTGTTTCTCATATATTTTTAAAATTCAAATTGTGTGATCTTGATTTTATTGATTGGGTTGGTAAAATTTTATGATGTGTCTTTTTTTTGTATAAAGAAATAGCAATAATGTAAAGTTCAGAGATCCATTTCTTAAGTGATTTTATATGTTGGGTGCCTAACACCCTCTTGACTCCACATATGTGGTTAAACTTTATGTGTTGTTTATATAAGGAAAAAAAAAAGTTTAAACGCTCTTTTTTAAGCTACTTTGTGTATATTTTATCAATTTGGATCTCATAAAACAAGTGTAATATTATGATGTAATTTCGAAAAATATGTTTTTTGGGTTTTGTGCACAGATGAAGAGTGATGTACAGCGAGTGATGTACAGCACAGATGAAGAGTGATGTACAGTTCTTGTACTCCGTAACAAGAACTGAGTGGTTACTATATTTACTTGTGATTGAGGTATTATTGTGTTTTTCTTTAATAAGATTTGATGATAATTGTGTTTTTTAGTGATCTTTGTAATTTTGGAAATTTATATTGTGATGATTAATAGCTCGTCAATGACAATTGTGTCTCAAATGGAGACTTGTGTAAAATGTATCAGTACCTCGATTCAATCTGGCTAGGCGTGAATAGATAAAATTTTGGGTTAGGTTTAATTTAATTTGTGTTGACTGGGGAGACTCAGCAATCTTTTTCGGTTGATAGTTATTTGGGATTTTGAAATATAATCTTAGTGTTTTCTCTTCTGAAGACTTGCCGGATGGAATTAGCTATTCCATTTGTGTGCGTGCCTTCAGGGGGACGGGGGGGGAAAGTTGTCGGACTTAAGCGGGAACGAAATAATTATTCTAAATTTAAAGGGGGCTTAGTAATTAATTTATTGTCGTGGCGTAATTCGCCACTATTCTCATATCTTGGTTCGAAATACATCGAGAGAAATCGGGGAAATTCCCTTTGGATTGATTGACATCTATGGCCACGCCTATGGTTTATCGCCGGTGTATGCGTCACAGAGATCATGTGGGCATGCGCGGTGGCTGTTGATGGCAGAAAAACAATAGCGTTTAATCAGACGGCGGGAAATTCTGGATGGAGATAGTCACGCGTCGCGCGGGAGCTTGGTGACTATTGGATTTAATTTATCAGATTGAATCAGGTAGCTTAAGATTTTGGAAATAAACGATGTTAGATATATTAATTGTAGTTCTTTGCCACCGGCCTTTTAATTCATTGACTGCCATAACTTGAATAATTAAGTAAAGATAGATTAAGAAGGAGTAAGTTTGGATGTAAGACGACGTACTGGGAAGGGTGTAGGTAGCGAGCTCGTCATATATATATATATATATATATATATATATATATATATATATATATATATATATATATATATATATATATATATATATATTGGCATTAATTGCATGCATTGACCATTGTATTTAATTTGAATGTACTCCGTAACGAAGTGCGGGTTTTCAGCTAGTCTAACATAAACAGATGCCCTCTGCATATAATAGCATTTTAAACTATTCTTTTAATACTCACAACGCCGAATTCCTTGCGAAGTGTCGTCCATCCACCGATCGAAATCCTCTCGTCCTGGCCATAAAAAGAGCCTGGAATCCGTGTTGTATGACTGTCAGTTCAGTTTGAAAATCGACTGTGAGTTTAGGAGTAGTATGACATAGGGCAGTGGTTCCCAACCTTGGGTACGCGGACAAGCAGCTTCCGGTACGCGAATGATTTTACAATTTAAAACAAAAATCTATTAAAAATATGTATTGCGAAAAAAGAAAAGAAATGACTATAATAACTAACAATCCATACGTTTTAATATTTTAGTTTGGAATTTCTTATCCATTGTTTGTGTTGTAATACTTTTTTGGGATTTACCTAATCTCAAAAGATGCCGTCTACACCTGAATGTGTTATCTATGACCACCCCATAAAAATTTGGCACTCGCCTGCTAATTATAACTGTGTCTGAGTTCTTTGCGTTTTATGTTTCAACCATCTTTAAATGAATTGCATATTATTAATCAATAGTAATTGTATTATTAATAAATATTAAGAAGCTGTTAAGGTAAGTGCATTAAACTTAGGAGATTTATTTAAAATTATTTTTTATATATCCTAATTTATTTTGTTCTCCCATTGCATTTTATTCCCCATTTCAAAATTTTTGGTCTACCGTAACTTTCATCAAATTGTTTACAACGTACAGGTACGGTACTATAAAAAGGTTGGAAACCCCTGACATACGGTATTGCAATCCAACCGACTGAAGTGCGGGTATACATACAGAAAATGACGGCGAACGAACAATTTCAACGAACCAATTAGGCGTTCGGTTTGAAATTCGGTTGGCCCTCCATATAAACCAACTCAATGCTTTTGCAACCGTTCGTTCCCTTTTCGTGTAGAGCATGGGTGGCCAGACTTTTCCAGGGTACGGGCTACTTCAAATTTTTTCAAGTTGTTGCGGTCCACCCAGTGGCGTAGGTGTGGTGAGCTAAAAAAAGGTCTAAAATATTTATTATAACTTAATAATAAATACGGAATATGTACTTAACTATATAACTGCAATAAAAAAAATTTGCTCTTTTAAAACCGCGTTTAAAGCAAAACGCAAGATAGAAACCTAATAATAATAGCCCCAAATATAATATCAAATGATGCATTTATTATCAATCAATTCAAAATACATTAAAAAATAAATCATTTTCATCTAAAGTTAGTTCTCGTAGTTATAGTTAGTAGAACACTTGGTCTGCATACTGTCCGCCAATCTTGAATATCTCGGTATATAATTACTAACTGCTAATCTTGCACTGGATTCTAAGTGGTCGTCTGCGAGACGAGAACGATATGTTGTCTTAATTATATCATCATTGAAAATGCAGATTCACACAGGTAGGTACAGCCAAAGAACGATGTCTAGCTGCCGTCGGTGGTCCATAAATATGTTTCGTTTAGTATGCGCGTCTCAGGTCTTAGTAAAGGCGATCACCCCAAAATGTCTTGGTGGTCCACCGGTAGATTGCGATCTACTTAATCGCGATCTTGCCCACCCCAGGTGTAGAGAATATGTAAGTTGGGTGAGTTCTAACGGCAGTGAATTATTCAGTCCATACTACATGGCGGACCCCTGTTTATGTTAATGGACACCGAAAGGACGTTTCCAACTCGAAATGAAATTTACAAGCAAAAAACAAAAAATATTCCAAGCTAAATTGCGGGCTATGCGCGCCTACAGCGACCGACGATAACTGACGAACTTCCTTTGATGTAACGCCGAGTGAACAAACCGTGGCAAAAGCAAACAAATGCTTTCGGTGGCATTCGTTGCATGTCTACGCTCGTTAAGAAGCAAATACCTCATAAAAGTCTTTAGAAAATGCTGATATATCCACAATACCTGTCACCATGTTAAAGGTAGGGGAATTGTCCATTAACATTAGACGGCACGTTCCACTGCATGTATTTACAATTAACAAACAACTAATCTAGAACGCGACTATTGAAGTGACATCTGCAGAGTTAGTTGCAATGTAAATCCTCTAACGCCTTCATTTTTTTACGTTTCAACATCACAATCACCTTATTACCACAGCAAAAAAAAATGTGAAATCACTTTTATGTTAAAACGTATTTGCATGCAAATTAGAGAACCTAGTTTCCCTTCACACGTTCATTAAAGTTAAATTTGTAGGTAATTAAAACACTGATTGTTTCTATTATGAAAAGTAGATTGATTAACTTTAACTTATCTCTACATGTTATTTTTTTCTTTCTTTATAAAAAAAATGCTTCCCAAGGTTTCATTGAACTCTGCGATTTGAACGAAAAGCTCTAATACACTGCTGAGTTTAACTCATAAAGTTACAATTATTGAAGCATTTGTCTACCTATATTGAGTAATAATTTGTGATTGCGTGATGTTTTAAGCACCTGTCGGAATTTTTTCCTTTCTAAATGAAATAGACATAAAAATATTTCTGAAAATCAGTACGACAAAATCTGTACGCATGATAAAATATACACATATTTAAAGATATAAAAATGTTATTTTCTGTTAATGCAGGGTAATAAAAGATATGACGTTATTACTTGAAACAAAATTTCTAAAGATACTTTTTGTTATAAGCGCACTTAATACACTTTGTCTGGGTATAAACAAATCCATTTGTAATGTCCCTCCGTGCAGATTGCAAGACAGCCTCGAATATTTGCAACAAACCATTAATTTCCATCAAAACATTTCTGATAGGAATCAACTGCCCGTATATTTTTTGCCGGATAGTGCTGCAACTGAAGCCTTGTAGAATAACCTTCAGACGACTTCTTTACATCGTTAATGAGACATTTATCAGGATGATGGCTTAACATCTGATGCATGGTACACTTATTTTATGGATTTATAAACATAACCTCTGAAACTGAAACTATTTGCACTGGATGCAAAGGGTCGTTAATTTAAATAACTGATAAGCTGCATTTTTCTTCATATGGTAATAAATATGCTTTACGACCCCAAAATAAAATAAATGATTCCGTTTCATTTTATCTTTCATTCGCATTGGCTTTCACCTTATAAATAATACATTTGGAATCTTAAAAGCATGTGATATTCATAAGTTTTAGCGGTTTTATTTTATTCCCATTCGCTAAACCCTTGTATTCAGTCATGTCTCGGGGTGTTACGTTCCGAACAAATTGCTATTTTTTTTTAAATTTAGTACATTAATTTTTAATTTTTAATTTAGTATTTTTTTTTTTAATTTAGTACATTATTAGCACGAATAGCATAACAAATTTATTTACATATCAAATGTTAAACAGATTAACATTTGTTAATCACAAACGCCGCAGTCTTTCGTCCAAAATTTAAAAAACAAATTAAATAGGATGTCTCTTAAACCCCTGCATTCAGTCATGTTTCGGTGTGTTACGTTTAAAGCTAATTGCTTTTTTTAATTTAACACGTATTATTAGTAGTATATGTTAGTAAGAATGGCATGTTATTTACATATCATACGTTAAACATATTAACATTTGTCAATCACAAACTAAAAAAAATTAAATCTGATACCTCTTAAACCATTTTAACATCACATTCACCATATCACCAGAGCAAAAAATGTTGAATCACTTTTATGTTAAAAAGTATTTACATGCATATTAAAAATTCTAGTTTCCCTTCACACGTTCATTAAAGTTCAGTTTGTAGATATTTAAAACGTTGATTGTTCTTGCTATGGAAAGTAAATTCATTAACTTCCCTCTACATGTTATTTTTTCCTTTAAAAAATGCTTTTCAAGGTTTGAAAACTGAGATTTGAACGCGAAGTAAGGCTCTAACAAAAAGATGAGTGTAACTAACCAAACATTCAGTCATGTCTAGGGGTGTTACGTTCAAGACAAATTGCTTTTTTTTTTATTTAGCTCTATTATTAGCCCGAATAGCATTTTAGTTACAAATCGTATGTTAAACAGGTAAATATCGGTAAATCACAAACTCTGCAGTTTTTTCCCAGAAATAAAAAATAAAATAAAATATATCTCATGCCTCTGTGTACAGAGATTCGAAAAAGCGTTTCACTGTATCGACTGGTATGCAGATTTCTTCAGTTGAATATACGAACGGCGTAGAAGAATGTATCAGACGTACCATATTGTGAATTCTAAAACAAAACACTGGAATTTTGGTGAATTTCAAGCGGAAAAGGGATAGTGTCACGAATGTATTAAGATACTTTTTAGCCGATTTCTAAATGGATTTACAGTGATCGTATATATATATATATATATATATATATATATATATATATATATATATATATATATATATATATATATATATATATATATATATCGCTAAATGTAACAGAATTTAATTTATGTTAGAGTTAGAAAGATGTTTCCAACAAAAAAAAGGGTTCCTTTTCTGTACTTGTAGTACTTTTTGTAAAAGCTTCAGAATTTTTTTTTCCGTTTAGTTTTCCTTAAACAATATCTTGTTGTGGTAGGGAGGGGTACGAACCAACCAGATGTCTGTCCCTTGGGGTGCTTACTCTGAATAGCAGTGGCAGCATATTCATCATATTCAGGGATTCAACACGAGAAATGCTTATGGTGGCTTCACACCAACAGCGACGGCAACAAAAGACAAAAATATTTTGTTCTTGTCTCTGTGGCTGTCACAAAAGCCTTCCCAACGCTAGGGAAAGAGACTTTTACTTGCGCATGCGCCTAAGCTTCTTTTCGGAAGCAAAACATTTCTTTCCCATCTGCATATGCATGATGGCTGACAGGTCGCGTCTGTGTTTAATAAAGCTTCTTTTACAGCGAAGACGATTGCTTTAAGAACTTCTGATTGGTGATAAAAAGGTATCTCTATTGGGTTAAAATCATCAACAGTAATTGAATTAAGTCAGGTGTGTCACGAAAAGTGGTCCCGCGCCACAATCTGTCTGTTATGATTGTCTGTCGAGTCAAAAGTCGGTCTTGAAAGCACAGAGACAAGGAACAGACACAAACTGGAAGAGTCAAAATTGTTTGTTATACGCATGCGCAATATAACGAAGAGACGTGTTTTTTGTCTTCGTCGCCGTTCGTGTGGAGTCAGCATTAGTTGAACCCTGCCTGGTGGATTGGATACGTTGGTAGAGGGTATAAAACAGCCACCAAAAGAATAATCATTGATCCATTCAGTAACGTTCGTAATTCGTATACTCACGATTGACTGACTATACGAATAGCTCTACACTGCTGGACAGGGTGTCTATCTATAACTCCATCCGTGCATAGGGTAAAATTTGAGGTCATGTCCGATTATCAAACGAAAAAGCCCCTAGGCAATCACGTATATCATGCTTAGGAGGTAAAAAAATAAAATTAATTTATTAAATAAAATGTAACTATTAATAAATAAATAATAATAAATCTCTTGAAGAGAAAGATTACTTACTAAAGTTTATTAAGTGGTAATAGAGTCAGAGTCATATGATGAGAAAATTTCATGAATGACTATGCAAACTGGGGGATAAGACAAAATGGACTGAATATATTTTCCTTGAATGGGAGCTAATAAGTGAGTCATTGTGTTAATCCTGGTTCCCGGATTCAATTTAGTATAAACGTATACAGTGAAAATGTGGTTAGCATTTGTTAATAAAGTTATGAGGTTCGCACGCAGGGGTAATTACATGACTTTAACGTAAAGGGCAGTGCTTAATGTAGACACAAGCGTTCGTATGTTTTTTGCATGTGTATTACTAATTTTATTTAGTAACATTTCACTAGGAGTTCTGTAGTCATATTTTACTTTACAACCTACCTATATTTTTTCTCTACCTCGTTCTTTTTCAAACACCACCTCCACGTCATACCTATTCCCTCCCACCCCTGTTTATATAATACTTAAATATTCTCATAACGTTTAATACAGGGCGATTCAACATTAATGGAAGAATTCTAATACTCTATTATACCAATCTCTTTTCCCATTTTATTAATTAAGCAATTTATTATAGAAGGAAATCATAATAAATCTTTTTTCTCCTATTTCCTCCCAAATTTAATTAGAAACTAGTTGGTAACCCGTCAAAACATGACGGCTGTATAGTAAATAAATGTACTAGTACACAAATTATACTGAACATATCATTGCTAAATGATGAAAATCATAATATTTAGAATAGAGAAATACACTTTAAAAAATTGCTATTGAACCCAATAAAAAGTATTATGTTTACTCAACGCAGTAAACAATTTCCGTCAGGTTTAATTCTTTATCTCAGAAATATAACTAAACTAGCTGACCCGGCAATGCTTCTCTATTGCTAGATTTGAGTATATATATATATATATATATATATATATATATGTGTGTGTGTGTGTATATATATGTATATATATATATATATATAGATTAAATTAATCTAATTGAAAGTTTGATATAAATTATTGTATTTAGTTGAAAGTAGATATTTACATACGCATTATAATTTTTATGTTCCGGATTGCATAAATTGTAATTACTGTTTTATTTAATTTTAAGTTCATTGCAATGCTCTTGGATATGCAATGTTTTTGCGGACTCCATTTGGCATATTTATAAACAAATCCCTTGGTTTTCCTACACGGGAGCATGCAACGTTGTCCACCAGGAAAACATGGATTCTCCAAATTCAATCCACATACTTGCAATGATTGACCTTGTGATTTGTTTATCGTTATTCCAAAAGCCAGTGTAATTGGAAATTGCAATCATTTGAATTGGAATTGAAAATCTGATGGTATCATTGGTATACGTGGTATTATCACATCCTCTCCTTTGAATTTACCAATTTAAATTGTTGCTTTAATTACATTGTTTAATAATCTCTTGACTGCCAATCTGGTACCATTGCAAAGACGGGGTGTGTCAATGTTTCTAAGAAGAATGATAGGACCACAAACCTTCAGATTAATGTTGTGTGGTAGCAATCCAGATAAATCAAGTGAATTTAAGAATTCAGTTGGATTATTTACTGCAGTGGTGCACCCAGGATTTAATCTTGGGGGGGGGAGGCGAGTTGAAATGATAAAAATATTTATAATGCAAATTCAATATTCATAATGAAATTTCTATTTCTTTGAGGGGGGGAGGTTCCCTTGGCCCACCCCTTGGGTGCATCACTGATTTACTGTTTCATCTTGATCTATAACAGTATATATTGATTTGTAAGTAGCTGTTTCTCCTGGTAAAATACAGAGCTTACATGTCTTTTTACGTTGGGTGACAGAAAACACTCTCCCTCCTTCAAGACTCGGGGGTCATGAACTTACCCCTCGTCTCCCTCACAGGAATGTTGAACATCTACATGAGAGGGGTGGATATCAATGGTTGTTAGGTGCTGTCATCCGTATGTTTTGTTTGAAAGTAGAAGGTTCTTAGATAATATCTGAACAGACATCGAACGAAAAATATTTTTAACTTTCCTTCTACTGGTCAGATCGAGGATTTCAATAGCTTTAAACCTTCTCTGGACAACACGGACCATTTTGCAAAAATCCGCGTGTAAATCGGCTCAGTAGTTTTTTTAGTCTATAGAGGGGTGGCTATCAGGGGTTGTTATGTGCCGCCATTCGTATGTTTTGTTTGAAAGTAGAAGGTTCTTAGATAATATCTGAACAGATATCGAACGAAAAATATTTTTAACTTTCTTTCTACTGGTCAGATAGAGGATTTCAATAGCTTTAAAACTTCTCTGGACAACACGGACTATTTTGCAAAAAACGAGTAAATCGGTTTAGTAGTTTTTTAGTCTATAGAGAACACACATACGAACATTGCCTTTTATATATATAGATATAAAAATGGCAGAGAAAAAGCTAGAGAGATTCCATGGAATAAACAAATGATAGTGTTTAGGCAGCCTCGTGCTTAGTATCTAAAGCCAGATTTAAAAATGTCACTGAGCATGCGCAGAAAGCAATTCGTAATTGCAAATTATCATTAGAAATTGCTATTACAAAAACCAAATTTGACATATCTCTAGATTAAAATCTTTCGTTTAAAACCAAAATGAAGCAAATTCATGCAGTAGTTTTCTCTGACGGACTGCCCAAAGAATCGGGTTAGCAACTTAAATATATCCATTTGGATTACATTTTCAGACTTGGCTGTCTGTAGAGAAACCAAATTTTCCGATGAATTCTGAGTTAGCAACAAAGAAAAAAAGAAATTGTAATACATATACATTTCAGAAATGTCTATAAAGAAATTAAGCTCTTGTTAAAAGGAACTATTTTAAGCCAGAGAAGCGAAAAATTTTGTCGGGACTAATAAATAATTTTTAAACAGTAAATTTTGTTCATCTGTTTCCGATGAATGTGAAACATAAATTAATGTATTTTGCTTTAAATACAATTTATGTCGCCAAATGGATAATTTCATGTTTCAGACAACAGAATAATTTTAATGAATGTCAGTGTACTGTATTTAAACTAAAACTTTTTAGAATCACGTAGAATACAATGGATAACTGAATGGCATTTTTGAAATGTAATTAAATTTTTAGTTCCTGGATTTACGATAATACAGTACGAAAATTCTAATCATCGTACAATATTATATCCTGTATTATGCAGCGCTACTCCATCTTTTAAAAAATGTTGATCGCCAGAAGTATTTCGACTTCAGAGAAAATATTTTTTACATGTACTAGGGGTATTTAAAAAATATTCTTTCGTAAAATTTGAGGTATTTTGTAATATTATTAATTAAAATTTCCTTTCCGAAATTCACACACAATATTTCTGTCTCGGGATGTACTAAATTGCGGATTTAAGTGTTATCAGCTTTAGTTTTTATCTTTGATAATATGCGTTGTCTCTCGACGAGGACAAATTATTTTAAAATGTTGTCCACAATATTGATTTATTCCTCAAGGAAAATTCATATAAGAGTATTTGTGTAAAAAATTCCAAGTGTATTTATTTTAATGTTAAGAATTTATTAAGAACTGTAGGATTCATAAAATTTTTGAAAAAAATGATGTTCCGAATATAATCCTCAACCGTTAATGATCCAGTGATATCTATAATTTAAAGTCTTTAATATTTCAACAATAAATTAATGCAGATTAAATTATTCTGCCCAATGGGGCAGAATAATCCTACCATGGAATTACCATATTTTTCGGACCGTAAGACGCACCGGACGATAAGATGCAATTCAAATTTATGGCAGCAAAACTTAACATTAAATTCATTGTCGAAGCGCGTTGAAAAAAGAGTTATTCCCGTTTCGGAAAGTGACCTCGATTCGCGAAATTTCGATAGAGAGAATCTATTTTAGATGTACAGGTTTAGCGCGAAGATATAATGCTGATATAAACAAAAGTTTCCTTGTGGTGCTTTGGGCATGCGCGATAGGGGGGGGGGAACTCTGAGGAGAATATAGAAATAGTGACACATTGGGCTGGATAGTCGTTGCTAACGGGCGTATTGCTCGGCGCAGCGGAGTTTTTGAAAATGGTGATGTTAGGGTAAAGACTTTGAGCGTTGTTCCCTCGAAGAAAAAGAATAAAGCGAGTGACTTGAATTATGGACTGTTTATTGATCAAGGTGCCTTCCACTCGCCAACCATGTTTACGGCCACGATGACTGCAGGTATATTTATTATAGCCGGTGTAAATCAAGCGCCCGTCATATTTATATAATATTATATATATATATATATATATATATATATATATATATATATATATAATAATTATATATATATATATATATATATATATATATATAATTATATATATTCATTTTATTTTAATATTACCTTCGGATCATAAGGCGAACCCCAATTTAAGTCCATTTTTTAAGTAAAAAATGGTCCAATAGTCTTATGGTCCTTAAAATACGGAAGTTTCATTTTCAATGTAACTCACTGGGTTACATCACCAAATATACTAATTCCACAAAATACAGGACCATTTACCACTCGAAGTAAACAAAGAAATGGCACCAGTCACAGAGGCTACGCAACTTCTTGCCTTCAGTTCTTCTGGGCTGCGCAACATTCTCCCCACCGAAATAAGAGTCAACTCCAAAACATAACACACACACACACCTGGTTGAAAAGATGAACTCCCTCAGGAATTTTTCACGAAGCGTCCAGCTCTTGTCACGTACACATCGGACAACAACGAATGAAGGGGTAACGAACAAATTGGTCTTCATTAACGAACAAATCGGTCAAAAAACGAACCCATTCGACATTCAGTTTGAAATTCGCTTGACCGTCCACATTAACAAACCGTAAGCATGTTCAGCCGTTCTGAGGTGAGTGGCGAAATTTGAATATTCAGTGTTAACCTTTTCCTTACGGGGTGGGATAGCATGTATCCCACGATTACTGGAATCCCAAGAATGTGCAAGAATGAATATACCGGGTGGCCATAATTAAACTGACAGTGCTCACAGTGTTCTGTAGCGCGATCTATTTGCGAGAATGACGCCACATTTCGTAGGAAGATTAAACAAGACGGGGGACGAAGGATTCCGCGAAAAAATAAATTAGTTTCAAAAGTCACCTCTAGGGGAATATTTGGCGCTGTGTAATAGAATATAGAGTGTTAACAAATGCAAATTAATACGGAATAAAATTACCTTTTATTATGCACATTTTCTTATTTAGTTCAAGTGCAATATGGCAACACTTTTAAAAAAGCGTAAAATCTACATAAACACCTATAAAGTCTCGTGATCTGCAATATCACGTACGCTGAGCAGAAGAAGTTCTTTATTCAAATTTCACGTTACATCCATTGGCACAGTGCCAGCTGCTTGGGTTTTAAAAGGCAATGTGTTACGTTTCGAATCAATCGGATTGAAAGTTTATGTGCAATGTCTCCTTCTTTAGTCGAGCGTGCGTTACTGGTCAAATTATTTTACCTCAACCAGTGCAATGCGTCAGCCGCTCTTCGTGCTTTTAGAACGCACAAAAAATGTGTAAAGGTAACGGTCCTGTGTCAGTTAATGGGCTAAAAGCAATGGTTGCGACGTTTGAGAAAACAGGTTCTCTGAAGGTTCAGTCAGGCAGAGGACGAAAACCTGTAACACAGGATACAATCGAAGCAGTTGCCACGGCGATTGTCGACAGAGGACCAGACAATATTGCTGCCACCTCTAGCGCTCGTGGATTAGCTCGGAATATGGATATGCCTTACAGTACGGTATGGAAAATCTTACGAAAGATTATCAACTTCTATCCGTACAAGATCAGCCGTGTACAGGAGTTACTGTACCCCGACCATGATAAGCGATTGACTTTTGCTCTCACCTTTCTTGCCAGAATGGAGGTGGATGATGCTTGGCCGTGGAAAATCTTATGGAGAGACGAGGCCCATTTTTACCTGCATGGAACTGTGAATACCCAGAACTGCCGAATTTGGGATGACAAATCACCACATGCAGTCACAGAAATTCCCTTACATTCACCAAAGGTAACTGTTTGGTGTGGGTTCACAGCGGAATTTATCGTAGGTCCATTCTTCTATGAGAATATTACCCCGACAGGACCGGAAACCTGTTCTGTTACCGGAGAGAAATATCGCCACATGTTGAACAGCTTTGTCATTCCGGCACTTCAGCAAAGACAATGCCTGGGGGAAATCATTTTCATGCAAGATGGAGCCCCTCCACACGTTGCTGTACGGGTGCAACAGCTGCTACGACAGAAATTCACAACAGAAAGAGTCATTAGCCGCTACTTTCCAACTGCATGGCCACCTCGGTCGCCTGATCTTACCCCATGCAACTTCTGGCTATGGGGTTACCTTAAGTCCAAGGTCTATCAAGGAGTGGTCCAGGACCTGGCTACGTTGAAGGATAACATATCACGGACTGTACGGGAGATTCCTGCAGACATGTTACTTTCTGCTGTTGTGCATACTGTGCACAGAATGCAATATGTGGTCCACAACAACGGCAGCCACATTGAACCTCATTTGAATGCAAAATAAAAGGTAATTTCCGTATTGATTTGCATTTGTTAACACTCTATTTTCTATTTCACAGAGCCAAATATTCCCCTAGCGGTGACTTTTGGAACTAATTTATTTTTTCGCGGAATCCTTCGTCCCCCGTCTTGTTTAATCTTCCTACAAAATGTGGCGTCATTCTCGCAAATAGATCGCGCTACAGAACACTGTGAGCACTGTCAGTTTAATTATGGCCACCCGGTATATGTTAGTGTGTGTGTATATATATATATATATGTGTGTGTGTGTGTGTGTGTGTATATATGTATATAAATACAAATATATATACACACACACACACATATATATATATATATATATATATATATATATATATATATATATATTATCATTCTTGCACATTCTTGGGATTCCAGTATTCTTAGGATACATGCTATCCCACCACGTAAGGAAAAGATTAATGAAATCTGTACTACATTAAAAAAAGCCCAATATTTAGGATAACTACTACATTATTTTCGCAATGTCTTGAATCTCTACCAAGTGACCATCATTATACCCGGACCTGTTATAACACTATTTCCGTTCGTCCTCGTGTTGAGAATTGGTATGAGTTCGAACCAGAGAGAATGACTCCCATCCATACTATATTGCGGAACTCAGTTTCCGATAACGAAATGACGTACCCTACATGGAATGAAATTTCCTAGCAAAATTATTCTAATCTAAACTGTTGGCTCTTTATATACGAGGCATTTTTGAAAAGTAAAGATACAATGCCGCATACCCACTCGAAAAAATTTTAATTGATTAAATGTACATAGTAAATTACTTACTGGTATATGCCTTATTTTTCGACATAGTTGCCGCCATTATCAAAGCATTTGTTAAGTCTGGGTACAAGCTTTTATATTCCACAGTCGTAGAACTTTGCCGCCTGTTGTCGGAACCAAATTTCAACTTCAATTTTGATCTCAACATCGTCGTGAAATTTTTGCCCTACAAGGTGTGTTTTCAGGTAAAGGAATAAGTGGAAGTGCCTGGGTGCAAGGTCCGGGCTATATGGCGGAAAATTTAAACTTTTCCATTCGAAACTTTTGAGTAGTGCTTTGGTTTGAAGCGCTGTGTGAGAACGAGCGTTGTCATGCACCAAGCAAACTCCTCTCGTCAACAAGCCCCTGCGTTTATACTGAATTGCCCGTCTGAGACGTCTCAAAGTCTCGCAATATGCATCAGCATTAATTGTGGTGCCGGGAGGCATGAAGTCAACCTGAAGAATGCCTTGTCTGTCCCAGAAAACAGAAGCCATGATTTCTTTGGCGGGGAACCTGTATCCCACATTTAGCGGGATTCTGAATTTACGCAGACATTATAAAGACGTGCTGCTCAAACAAGACTCACCGTAAAAATAACAAATGACCTCGAGGGGAAAGCGAAAAGTTCAAGGTTACATTTCATGTTGCCAACGGGCTCACAGAAACTTTTCCTTTGCTGCTATCTGTGAAGTATCTTTACTTTCCGAAAATGCATCATATATAGTGAACGACGGCTGGTGAACTTCCTTGATGTACCACAAAGTGAGTGCAAAAATTAAAAAATACATTCGGTGGTGTTCTTTGTTCTTTACCCTTCGCACGTTGTTATGTATACTCGCTTTTGGCCGAAAAACTTTGATAAAGAGAGCATAGATGCTGTCCATTCCGGTTCCCGATCGACAGCGGTTTCGGCTGGACCACTTCTGGGCATCATTTCTGGAGCCCCACTTCTGGGACTGGATTAACGAGCATGTTCACCTATACCTGGCTAGGCAAGAGGAAAATCTGTACCAAATCTCTCTGTACAAAACAAATTAGGGTACTTTTCCGTTAGCCGACCGCATTTGGCGTTCGTCCTATTAAGTATCGCCATTGGCAAGTATGAAAAGTCGCCAACATAACAACCCTAGGAAATCAGTTTAATAGGTAATACATGGACTAAATTTTGAAGAATCATTGTCACACACGAAACGGTGGAAGAAAATGATAGATCAACGGGTATGAATCATGTGAGAGAACACGATTAAGTTCAGAGACCCCAGCTGCATAACCCCGAAATTCACATAAATAAAAATTGGAAACAAATTAACCACAAACTTTATTAGCTTTCTTCGCAATCGCACAAAAGATTGAGCAGTTGCGATGAAGCACCGTATGGCGACATGAAAAAACACCGAGGAACGGCACGCCGCCATTTGCAATCGTATTGGCTGAATTTCTTAGGCGACGACAAAAAGAGGGTCCTTTTGAAGACATCTTGAAGGTTATGAAAGATTTTTGACCTCCTAACTAATTATTTACTTAAAGAACAAAATGAATACTTTCTTATCTTTTGTTCTTTCACGAACACGTATCACGGGAGTTACAGTTAATTAAACAAAATGTGACTTAAGAGCCATATTTGGCGATATTTAACTTGCGCCCGTCTAACGGAAAAGTACCCAAATTAGTATGGAGTTCAGTCTGAAAGTCAACCGTCTTTACAAATTATTGGTTGGAAATTTTTTTGCTAAAGGCCAGTTTTCCATTATAGTCTCAAATCCTCACTATTTACCCCATCATAAAATTAGGAGACGGATTTTTTTTTTTCATCTATGAAGTTCTTGGGTTTAGTATTCATAGCGGAAGCGTGATTTTAAATCCTGAAGATATTTCTGGCGATATTTAATCCACTTTTGAAATTTAACAAATTCACTCATCGCTAATCTACTTATCATATAAAAGTACGGACTGCAGAACAAAACCATAGCTGGGGTGAATGGTGAAATGTGAATACTCAATGTTAATGAAAACTATACTACATTAAAAATAACACAATATCTAGGATGTTTAGTACATTATTTTCGTGATATCATCGATCTTTACCAAGTGACCATCGTTATACCCGAGCCTGTTATAACACTATTTCTAATAATTTTTTTTCTACACTCTGAAAGCGCTCACCCAGACCAGTGTTATAATCGAAAAACTGATATATCGTTAGACAAGTAAAGATTTCTTGACATCGGAAAAGAATATAATTCATACTATTAATTTGGAAATTTAATTGGAATTTTCAACTATTTCAACCGGTTTTTTTTAGTATATTCAAATACAATCAATCAATAAGCTACAAAACTAACATGAAAGGTATTTTATAGCATACGTTGTAATAGATAAATTAGAATTGTTTCACACGAGAACAAACTCTTGGGAACTCATAACATTTATTAAAAAAAACAATTATATGCAAACAATAGCAATATTTTCAATTGGCCGTTTGCACGTTACGGCGGTGAAATAGTCTGTGCCAAGATGTGCTTACAATGTCTAAAAAATAAGAGATTATTTCTACGCGACACTCGAGTGTCAACTCAAAACTCGAGACAATGGTATAATACTGGGGGTGGGGCGCGATCACGAGCGTACGTGTGCGGGACAGTGGTC